>BSBK01000148.1:1397500-1773330 GCA_027943335.1 Chamaecyparis obtusa
ATTTTCCTATCCTTTTTATCTTGCAAAATTCTGATTTCATCATATATATTACAAATTTTCTTCTAAACATCAGATACCTTCACATTGGGGCTTGAAAGAAAGTTTCATTCTAAATTTCTGCTTCCTTCATCTTCATCTTTTGATCTTCTTCTGCTGTCAAGGTCTCTGATTTTGTACACTGGATGTACAAGGATTTTCCTCTTTCCAAATTCTTTCTCAAGTCCTTTATACAGATATCAAGATTGTTGATATCATTCCTGATATTCTAGCTAGTGTTCAAAAGTGTTTTGACTTCATAGGATACTTGAGCTTTCACTTTTGCTATATCAGTTAAATTTGTGAACTCACTATCAAAAGTGTTCATCACTTTCTTTGCTTTCTCTAGAGGCTTAGCTTCTGCAATTTGTGTAGTTACAATGCCTTGTAACTTCTCGATAAGCTCCTTCAGGCATCCTTCAAGACTCTTTACTTTCTTATTCTTTCCAATGATCTTGTTCAAGGATGTGATCAATTCCATCTGATCATCATAATCTACTTCCTTTCCCAAATTTTCAATCATAGATGCAATCTGATTCTTCTTTCTAGTCTCAGGAGTAAGACTCATATCTTCTTTAGTGGAAATATGTACTTGTTTTTCTGTCACTTTAGGTTCTACAACTATGGTCTTTGTTTTCTCTTCTCCTTTGCTAGTCTCCTTCCCTTCAAAAGATGAATTGTCAACAATGTTTTCCAGATTCTTGAATACATTATCATCAGTATCCAAGGTGATCTTAGTTCCTTCTACATTCATGACTTCATCTTCAATGTTTATGGCTAGTGGAGAGGGAATGTCCTCTTGTTCTATTTCACCTACTTGCTCTGCTACAACTAATGGTTCTCCAACATTCTCTAACATAACCTTGATGATTGCTTCCTTTGTTTTTGCATTAACTTCTTCATATCTACCTCCCATAATCTGAATGGTTCTCTTCTTGGTTCCTAAATGGGTACTTAAAGCTTTCATAATCTAACTAAAGTGTGCTTCATCTTTTACAACACAAAGCTTTCTTACAAGCTTTTCTCTAATAGATGTGTCTTCTTCTGATGCTCTCTTCTTCCTATTCACAAGTTTATTGTACAAATCATTAGGTATCTTACCCTGAATTGTATCAAACTTCTTATTATACAAAATCATATGCTTTACCACTACATTTTTAGATTTAATCTCTTTGCATAATCATAGAGATCATAATACTTATTCATTATTGTAAAGTCTCCATCTTGAATGATCTACTCATTAAGCTTCTCAATTCTAGGTTTCCAAGTTTTCCTCTTAATAGAAGTGTCATCATCTTTGATTTCTGCAATTTTTCTTGGAACTGGTTGCACCAAATTTTTCTGCCTCTTACCCGGTCCAGTAGCACTCTCTTTTACTCTTTTTATAGGTGTGGAGGAAGTGGATCTAGTGGATATTCTTACTTCTTGATCCTTCTCTATTTCTTCCACTTTCACCTTAAATTGTCTTTCTTCTTGCTGTGCTGCAATTAATGATAAAGGTGGAACAGACAAAACTTCTTTTTGTCTAATATCTCTGATTGTTGTTTCTGTTTGCATTGCTACCAAGAATTCATGCTCAGTCATCCCTGTATCTTTTAGAATTTTCTTGATAGTACTCTCAACTCTTTTCTTTGAATGCTTCTCTTCAAGTAAGGTCTTTGTGGAGTTGAAGTTCTCCTCAAAGGTTCCAAACCTATTATAGTGAGTGTCCAACTTGCACTTAAGTAGCCTAATCACATACTCTTCTGTCTCTACCTCAGATATCTCATAGCCAAGAGGGTCTATGAAATCTATCATAGGTTCTACCGCTTCAATGTAGGAAAAGTCAGTATCAACCATGAAACATATCTCATTTTTATACTTCTCCACAAGAGACTATGGGATCCTTGATCTGCTAGACACTATATCCTAAAATGTCTTGATTACCAATACTGCACTCTCATTCACTTTATCAATAACATGCCTCCTGTACACTAGGTTAATCCTTTCCATTGTAGTTTGGCCATCATTCCAGTCATTTCCAATGGTGTAAGGAAATCTTCTCAATAGATGAAAAAACATATAGGTGATTAAGGATGAGAGTCTAAACTATGTATACTTAGTCTTCTTAATCTTTTCCAAATTCTCAAACAGTTGAATTCTTAGAATCTCACACATATCAACTTGTACTTTATTAGCACACATCAGATAAGCTGCATGTATCATTCCAGCTACCATGTCATCCTCTCTTGAGTTTTCACAAAACTTAGTGGTTAGGATCTTACATAAGTATCTGACATCATCTTGTTGAATCTTACTAATCACAATTACTCTACCATTATAGGATGAATTTGTGTTGTCTATGACTATTTACTCATGTTCTTCTCATTTAAAGGAATGGATCCAATTTTAGATAGTCCAGTAACTTCATGAATCAAATCAGTTGTGATATCTATCACTCTATCTTCTAACCAAAACTTCCCATTATGAATTCTGCTTAGAATTATCTTAGTACATTCTTCATTATCAAATTCATACTGTAATGCATACTTAATGATTTCATTATCTTTCAAATGTTCAAATCCTTCTTTCAATGTCATGTCTTGATTGTAGATCTTCTGATATTCCTTGGTGAAATCACTATCACTAATAGTCTCTATTTTGCATCGAAGATAACTTCTAACATTCTCTGGTTGTAAAACTATGTTTGGTACGGATGATAAAGCTAACCTAGGATCATCTTCCAAGGGTTCTACTGGTTCCCTTTTAATCTTAGGTCTATTTTTATCTCTGACATTGTGAATTAAAGAAACATCCATGATTTCCTCTAATTCCTTTACTGATTTAAAGATCTACCAAGTAAAATACCTCGATTTCGTGATTTAGGGCTTCCGTAGATTTGGCACAAAATTATTCTCCAAATCCTTACAAAATGCTTCCAATCACCGCTCTTTGATCTCCTTAACACTTGAATTTTCTTTAATGAACAAATAATATCGATCATGACCTTTTATTAATTCAATCTCACTTAGATTTGACATTGCATTCAATTCTTTTGGTGCTTCTTTCCAAAAAGTTGATTCTGCTAACCTACAAAACTTAAAACTTCTTGTGATCTCGCAAAAAATAATATTTTTCTTTGTGCTATTAACCATAGCATTATAACATCATATACTACCTTGCATTAACTATGCAAGACTCAATTCATCATATATCTACTTCTACACTAATATAAGTTCCTATTCTACTGCAATTTTCTTAAATTAAGTACTTTGAGATGGGTCAGGTAAAGATTCATTCTTACCTTTTAATACTTCATCTTCCTGATTACTTTCAATGTTGAATATGTCTCCTTGATTTGTGCTTTTGATAAACTTCACTTCATCTGAATTACTACAACATCCTTTCTGACTGGTACTTACATCTTCATTTCTTCTTGCATGATTTCTAAGGTTAGGATTGGTATGAAAAACTCTATTGTTCATTCTACAAAACCTTGCTGTGTGTCCAATCTTGTTGCATATCTGAAAAACTATTCCATTGTTCCCATATCTTGGTCTAGGCTGATTGATCCATGATCTGCAATTTATAGCAATGTGTCCAACCTTGTTGCATCTATAACATATTACTCCATTTCTTCTGTTCATATCTTCAGTAGGTTTCTTATCTACATTGTTAGTATTCCTAAACATTCTACTACTATTATTATTCTCAATAAATTTAGGTTTCCTACATTCAATAGCTCTATGTCCAAAACCATGACAATTATAACAATAACCATTAAGAGGTTTGAATTTCTTACCTATGCAATCTTTCTTCATATGACCAATAGTATTACAAGCAAAACATCTACCTTTGAATTCTCTTTGCATACCTTTGGGTGATTCCTCTTGCTTAGGTGATTCTTCTTCCTTAGGTGTATCTTCAGATTTGTTAATCTCATCAGACTTCTTCTCATCCATGCTTTTAGACATTTTTATATTTGGTTCCTTGATTTCTTCATTTGCTTTAAAAGTGTTGAATCCAGGACCAGTCTTATCATAGAATGGTTTTTGATAAGATATTTGTTCAACAATCTTCTCACTAGTTGAATATAGCCTTTCAAGTTGTTGTTTAGATTGAATCAGTTCACCTTTCACAATTGTATTGTATTTCTCAAGTTTAGCATACTACAAATTGACTTTCTCAAGTTTAGATGTTACTTTACCAAGTTTAGATTTTAGTCCTTCATTTTTAGTCTTTAGACTTTCATTCTCAAATTTCAGATTTGCTTCATTCTTGCTATTTCCATCTTTCAAAATTAGCTTCAAATTTTCTATCTTTAATTCATGCTTAAGGATCTCATTTTCTTTTTCTAAATTGTCATCACAATCTTCAATGAAAACTTTAGATTCCTTTTTAGATTTCAGATCTTCCAACTTGTTTTTCAGTTTCTCAATGAGGTTCTTTACATCATCATGTTTTCTTTTTAGAGTATCTCTTTCATCAGTAAGCATATCAATCTATTCAAGAGCTTCTTCAAGATTCTTCTGTAGTTGATCCATATCCATAGATATCTTACTCAAGCTGCTAGGATTTCCTTGAATGATTCTTTTTCGAGTAACTAATCTCTAATACCAATTGTTAGAAATAGGGAATACTGAGGGGCGGGGGGGGGGGGGGGGGCGGGTGAATCAGTATTCTACAAAATTTTACTTTTGCCCAATTATGGATATAATAGATTATCTTAACGCATGCATAACATAAGAAGCTAAACAACATGCATAGCAATAAAACTAAAGAACTCATAACACATTATTTATTCTCAAGGAAACCCTAGCCAAGGGAAAATCTCGGTGGGGATGGTACCCACAAAGATCCACTAATCAAAAGTATCTTGTTAAGGATGTTGACCCTGTTAGTATTCTATTACATGCATATAGTGTCTTAGTCTTGATTATGGGACTATAGGCCTTGTTAGAAGCCTCAACCCTATTAGGAGTTGGCAGTACAAAAAGTGATTACCAAATGAGCCCACTGCCCAAACAAGTAATGTACAATATTTATTGATTATAAAAATAGGTCAAGGTACATAACCTTATACTATTTTCATCAATATCTTTTCACTACTCTTTTAGTATCACTATTACATACATTCGTTCCTTCATTATATCCTTCTTACAATTTACAATTACATTTATACAAGTTATTATGATTAATAACTTTCCAGTCAGCTATCCTATTACAAAATAACTTTATCCAAGGGTTAACGTCTAGGATGTTGTCCCTTTATATTGTTAAGTAATTATTTTGATAAACAAAATAATCCCTTAACTCTTTATCAATTATATCTTCATATTCTATCATGTCAGGTTAACACCGTCTTTAGAAAAATTGTCTCTTCTATACATGCTGTACTAACTTGCACTCTGAGATGAGTCTTCAATAGTCACCATAGAGTCTATGTTCAAGTGCACAAGCATTGAACTTACTCCAGTCGACATCACAAACAAAAACTGTCTTCAGGTTCACTGGTAAAAATACATTGTCTCATACTTAGACAATTTTGCATTGCGCTTTGACATACTAGCTCTCTGACCTATGTGATCTTCATGTAGATCATATGTTGCCATAATGACAACATCTAGGTAACCAACTCAGCCAAATTGCCAACACCTAGTCCTGATCGGTTCCCCATGTTTTTTTCCAAATACTTTGGGAGGTGGTATGGCTATAGATAAAAAAATGTTTGGATCCAGATCTTTGTTGAAGGAGATAAATTCCACGTTTATCATATTAGTTCCCAAGAAACTAGGAGATAATTCCTTTTATGATTTCTAATCAATTTTTTTTGTGCACTTCTTGTTATAGTATTTTTCCTAAGATCCTTTTTCTTTGGTTGAAGCCTAGTATTACTTCCCTCATTTCATGCCAAGAAAATAATTTTGTCATAGGAAGACAAATTCTTGACTCTATAATGACTGTGCATGAGAATATTTTTTCCCTTGTTATGAATAAGTAAGCTTCTTTTTTTCTTAAAATTTATCTCCTCAAGGCCTATGATAGGGTTAACTAGAGTTTTCTTCTAAACATTTTGTTATCCTTTGGTTTTGATGATCCTTTTATAAGGTTAATTACTCAGCTGATTTACAATGCTAGGTTTGCAGTTATTATTAATGTATCTCCTACTATTTTTGTTTGTTTTGTACATAGGTTGATGAAGAGAAGATAATATCTCCACTTTTATTTTTATTCTAATGGCTAAAAGTTTGGGAATATTTATTCAAAGAGGTATCTATTGGAAAATTGAAAGATTTAAATATCAATCTTCAATTGATCTACTTTTTTCACATCAATAGTTTGTTCATGAAATTATTCTATGAGGGAAAGTTCAACCACCAAGGATAAAAATATGAAGGGTGTTATTGAGTTGTATGAAGAGGCATCTAGTCAGATATCAATCTACCAAAGAGTTCCATTTTCTTTCTTAATACTTATGAAAGAAGACAACAATGTATTTCTCAATTTTTGGAATCTAAGATTGATGTTCTCCTATCAATCTATTTGGGTCTCCCTTGATGTGTTAGTGAATTCTCACTCCATTTGGGAAATGTTAATTGAAAGGTTCCAGACTAAACTTTTCAGTTGGAAAAGGGACCTTTTAAGACAAGTTGGTAAACTTCAATTAATTAAAGCCTCTTTGCATAATTATCCAATTCATGCAGTGAGTTTGTCTAATGTTCCAAATAAATTCTAGTCCAAGATGGAGCACATTCAAAGGAATTCCTTATGGATTGGGTTAGAAATGAAGAACACCCGATGCACCTAATAGATTTGGACCAAGTTTTTCTACTAAGAAATTTGGATGGTCTGGCTATTCATAAGATCAAGGAGTTCAGTAAGGATTTATTAGAAAAAAAAACTTTCGAGATGATTTAGTACTGATAATGAGTGGACCAAGATTGTGTGTTGTAAATATTTGAGTGACTTATAACTTACATTAGGGATTTTTTGGTAGATGATAAACCCATGGGTTTGTGTTCAACTTTATGGAGATATATATTAGGGACTAAAGATCTAATTTTCAGGGAAGTAGATGGTCCCTTGGTGATGGGAGAAAGATTCATTTTTTGGATGATTGGTGGATAGGATATGCTTTCTTAGGCTTCCTAATTTAAGGATATTTGTATTTGGAGGTTTAGTTGTTGGGTGGTGGGCTATATTGAAAATAATAGTTGGGCTAACTTGAGGGATGTTGATCGAGGACATGGGATATTATTAGACCCTTCTTTTATTGGTGCACATTCTTAATGTAGTTTCTAAAGATTTTTTGGTTTGGAATTTGACTTCAGATGGGAGTTTTTATTTTCCTAGGGATTTTAAAATGCAAATCAAATACCTTTATCATCATCCTTTCTAGATGTTGGTCTACAACCATATGGTTATTCCTAAAATTAATGTTTTCTTCTGGCTTGAAGTGTAGAATAAGATACCCACCACTGATAATATGTGTAAAAGAGGAATGAATATCCCTAATCAGTATTATCTTGTCAAATGGAATATATTGAGAATTATTTTCCATATTTTATTTTTTTTTCCTTTTCCAAGGAAGTTTTTGTTAGAAAGTAAAGTCCACTAAGATAACTGAGAGGAGGGGGTGGTGAATCAATTATCAGATAAATAAAATTTTTATCTCCTTTAACAGATTTTAACCATGTAAGAAATGTGATTAACAACCATAGAAAGATATACATACATTACAACACAATAACACAAGATATGCTGACTAGGGAACCTCTTGATCAAAGAGTAAACCCTGGTGGGAATGATGCCCATAAAAGATGCACTAATGTGAAATTTCCTTGTTAGAGGATGGACTCTATAAGGAATCTTATGAAATACATTTAGTACATATCAGTCCCTGCTAGGAGACTTTGAATTCCTGCTAAAAGATTCTAGCCCTGTTAGGAGTTATGGAAGACAAAAGGACCCACTACCCAAACAACTTCAATGGCATGATCACTGAACATAATGTCTAACAAATCTCTATATTACTTAAAAAAATAATACCAAAAGATTATTTATCTCAACAACTTATCACTTCTTCTCTGACTATGCCATACCACACCAACTACTTCATCAGATCTCAATATCGGATCTCTATACTTCACATGTCCTCCTACAACAAGTATTGTACAATTCCACAATTCACTTTCATAATATTACATTACAATTACTTACACACTACAATAAGGAAAAAATTCCTTCCTTTATACCACACTCAAATAATTACAAATGAGTCAACATACATATTATAGAATAAAATCTTTCATACATTACATAACAATTCCACAATTACATAAAATTGTCAGCTTCCAATTAAGATAAATCTTTAATCATGTGACCTTTGACCTTTCTTTCACATCCATGTCACAATCATCATGTCTTCATCATCTATACAAATTTTCATGCTTAGACTCTATCCTGATTAGGAGATATCATTCGATTTCGACAAACCGCTACTCAGGAACACTGCCTGAATACTGCTTCCACTGAATTACACATAACTATCATGAATAAATAAATTTACTTATGTGATCTTAACCATGATCATATGAAACATCATAAATTAAGTTCTCAACTCCATATAGCTTGATATTCAATATCCCACACGCGCTAACACAAACACTATCTGCTTATCTGCTAAACTTTAGTAGATCACTGTGTTGACATCAATGACAATCACAGTCATGAATGATACAAAAAATAATATAGAATGACTATGAATACTCCCCCATAGGATATATTTAGCATTCATTCATAACAATCTCCCCCATTGGCATTAATGGCAACATAGATGAAAAACATCAAAGTTCTATTAATACCAACACTACAACCCTGCTGCTTTGCAATACTTTCCAACTCCTCTTCATCAATAAAATCTTGCTTCATTTTCCTATTCAAATCTTTTAGTTTTCCATTTTACATTTCTTGTAAACTTCTCCCTCAAATTCTCTTCAATAGATGGTTTTTCATGTATCCTTCTCCCCATTGACATCAATGACAAATACTTCCTCATTACATCAACAACAACTTCAATGTCAAAAGACCCTTTTTAGAAAATACATTCACTAGGGTCCTCATGAATCAGCTCAGAAACACATACTCCCCCATAGAGGAAGTACCAACATCCAGTCCAAAAGAAAGATAAGGCTCATATACCACTAGACGGATGCAACAATCTCCATCACTTCTCAAAAGTAGGCTAGGGCATAACCCCAAGCATACCTCTTAGATACTGAAATGTATCCTTAGGCAAAGGCTTTGTAAATATATCTACAGTCTACACTTTTATGCTTATATACTCCAGTCTGGCTTCTTTTTTTGCCACTTTCTCTCTCACTACATGATAATTTATTTCTATATGCTTTGTCTTAGAATGTAGTACATGATTCTTAGACATACTAACTATACTAGTGTTGTCACAATGTATAACAACGGGCTCATCAAATTTTATTCCAATAGCCTTCAACATTTGTTTCATCCAAATTATCTAATTAAAATTGTTTGTTATTGCTACATACTCTGCTTCTGCTGTGCTCTGTGAAATACATTTTTTCTTCTTGCTTAGCTAAGAAACTAATCTTCCTCCAAGGAAAAATGCTCCACCACTTGTGCTCTTTTTTTCATCAACACTATCTCCCCAATCTACATATGTATATTCACATAAGGTAAAGTCATCCAAATTTTCATACCACAATCCATATTCAATTGTGCCTCTTAAGTACCTCAATATTCTTTTTACGGCTATATAATGTGATTCTCTAGGTTCAGCTTGAAATCTTGCAACAATTCCAACCACATGTGATATATCTGGTCTTGTATGAGTTAAATATTGCAATCATCCAATCATATATTTGTACTTCTTCTATTCAACTACAAGAGTCTCATCTATGCTAGATAATTTGTGTCCTATTACCATAGGTGTTCCAACTAGCTTAAAGTTCTCCATTCCAAATCTATTCAATAAGTCATTCGAGTACTTTGTTTGACATACAAAGATACCAGCACTATTGTGTGTTATCTGCAATCCTAAAAAATATTTCATCTCACCAATCATACTCATTTCAAATTCAGTCTTCATTTCATCTGCAAATTTATCACTAGCTTCATCTTCTCCTCCAAAGATAATACCGTCAACAAAAATAACTACAACTAACAAAACATTTTCAATTTATTTTGTGTACGAATTCTCCTTATTCATTAATATTGTTCCTGAATACCCATTTAGTTCCTATAAAATTCTTATCTTTAGGTCTAGGGACCAATTCCCAAGTCTTGTTCTTTTCAATTTGATCTAGTTCTTCCTTCATGGATTTAATCGAATGTTCATCTTCACAGGCTTCACTAGTAGATTTAGGTTCAATTTGAGAAATTAAACACAATTATTCTTGTACCTTATTTCATGTCAGAACTCCTTTGTCTATGCTTCCAATAATCTTCTCAACAAGATGATTTCTTGATAGGTTCTTGTTGGGTGTCATTGTCTCAGTTCTTTCTTTAGCTATAGGTTCTTCTATGATTTCCTCAATGTATCCTTCATTCTGTAAATTACTATTAGTTTCATAGAATCATTCAACATTCTCTAGATTAGTTCTAGGATGAGTTCCTTCATTTGATTCATAATCAAGCATTCTTTCCTGAATTTTGAGCTTTTCATTAAGTTTAACATTTTCAATCTCACAAATAGTCTTAGTTCTCTTATTATAACATCTATAAGCTTTCCTCTTCAATGAATAACCAAGAAATATACCTACAACACTTCTAGGATCAAACTTTCCAATGTCATTATCTCTCTTAATATAACATTTTCTTCCAAAGATTCTAAAATACTTAACAGATGGTGCATGTCCAAACCATAGTTCATAAGGTGTCTTGTCCGTGTCTTCTCTGATCTGTACTCTATTCATTGTATATACTATTGTGTTCAATGCTTCTCTCTATAATATCTTCGCCAAATCATTTTCAAATAACATGGCTCTTGCTGCTTTAGTCACTAGCATGTTTCTTCTTTCTGCAATACCATTTTGTTCAGGTGTTCTAGAGGCTGAAAACTATCTCTTAATGCCATTCACTTCACAAAAAGTGTTAAATTATTTTGAATTAAATTCTCCACCTCTATCTAATCTTTATTCCAGATTCATTCTTAACTTTGTTCTTAATTACTCTAAACTTATCAAATGCTTCAAATTTTTCTTTAAGAAATGTAATCCACATCATTCTTGTAAAATCATCAACAAGAATAATAAAATACCGTTCTCCATAGAATCCTCTAGTCCTTGTGGGACTGCTTAAATCTTTATGAACAATTTCCAACTTCTTTGCTATTGTAAACTTCTTGCTAGGAAGTGAGCTTCTCTTCTGCTTAGCCATCACACATTCCTTGCACATCATGTTAGTAGGTTTCATAATTTTAGGCAAATCTCTCACTGCAAGTTTAGTACTCACTTTCACAATATTATCAAAGTTTATATGAAAAAATCTTTTGTGCCATAACCAACTATCATCTATCTTAGTAATCAAGCATGTCATCTCAGTAGGATTCAACTGAAATACATTACCTCTGGTTCTTGATCCAGTACTAATCAAATTACCATCCTTGTCTTTGCTTACACAAGTTTTCTTAGTAAACCAAACTTGATATCCCTTATCAACTAGTTGTCCAACACTTAAAAGATTATGTTTCAATCCATCCACAAAGTAAACATCATCAGTTTTAGTCTTTCCATCAAGAGTAATAGATCCTATACCTTTTATCAAACAAGGTGCATTGTTTCCAAATCTAACAATTCCTCCATCATAATTGTTAAACTTTATGAATTTTTTCATGGTTCTAGTCATATGATGTGAACAACCACTATCTATAATCCAATCAGATTTCTTTTCTACTTGAGAAACTAAAGCTTTTTCTTCCTTAACTTCTATTTCAATATTTTCTTCTTTTATTGCTACAAATCTTGTATATCATCATTCTCATTATCACTTTCACTTAGATATTTCTCCATACTAGCTTCAAAATCTTCATCATTGGCATAATAACATTCTTTAGATCTTCTAGCTTTAATGTTCTTTCTATACTTGTTTACTCTCTTAGGACATTTAGATGCAAAATGACCATATTCTTGACAAGTCCAACATTTAAAATTTTTCTTACCGTCTAGTTCTCTTTTCACAAGCAAGGCAATTCATTCTTCAATCTTTCTATCTTCTTCATTTCTGGATCTAATCCTACTAGCATAATCTCCACTCACACTCATGCTTCTTGACAAAGTAGGGCAAATAGTCAGTGCACTGAATGTCATCTCCATTCTAGGTAGATCTCTTGATTGTCTTAAGTTCATCTTTGCTGCTTCTAATCTTCCAAGAAGAGTTTCTCTAGTGAAGTTCTTAGTACGAGGTATAAATTTCTCAATCATCTACATTGTCTGCTTAAATGCAAGAGTCAATGTCCTCAGAATTTTCCATATCACTTCATTCTTTGTCTTTATTCCTTCACAAGATTTTATACCTGCAACAATTTTTGACATTCTACCAATATAGCTTCTAACAGATTCATCTTCCATCATTCTTATATCTTAAAATGCACATATCCAATTATGTAATCCCACTTTCTTTACATGTTCATCACCTTGAAAAGTATATTGTAAAGCTAACCAAATTTCATGAGATGTTTTTGGATATTTTACCTGATTGTACTCATTTTCTGGAAGGGCTGACAAGAGTGCTTCTCTAGAAAGTATGTTACATATGAATAGATCTCTCTCCTTGGTAGTACATTCTTCAATTTTGTCTCCATCAATGGTAGTCTTCTTGTTCTTTGTGATTAACCAATATCCTAGTCCTAAACAAAGTAAATGTGTCTTCATCTTTTCTTTCCAACTATCAAAGTTCACTCCATCAAACTTAGGGCTTTCTTTCCCAAAATGACTCACCATGGATCTCCTCAAGTTGTTAAAATTTTCCTTCAAGGACCTGTCACTCTGATACCAATTGTTAGAAAGTAAAGTCCACCAAGATAATTGAGAGGGGGCGTGAGTTAGTTATCAGATAAATAAAACTTTTATCACCTTTAACATATTTTAACCATGTAAGAAATGTGATTAACAACCATAGAAAGATATACATACATAACAACACAATAACACAAGATATGTTGACTAGGGAACCTCTTGATCAAAGAGTAAACCCCGCTAGGAGTGATGCCCACAAAAGATGCACTAATATGAAAGTTCCTTATGAGAGGATGGAATTTGTTAGGAGTCTTATGAAATACATTCAGTACATATCAATCCCTCATAGGACACTTTGAATCCCTTCTAAAATATTCTAACCATGTTAGGAGTTATGGAAGACAGAAGGACCCATTGCCCAAACAACTTCAATGGCAAGATCACCGGACACACTATCCAAATGATCTCTGTATTACTCAAAAAAATAATACCAAAAGATTACTAATCTAAACAACTTATCACTTCTCCTTTGACTATGCCCAACTACACCAACTGCTTCATCAGATCTCAATACCAGATCTCTATACTTTGCATATGCTCCTACAAAAAAGTATTGCACAATTCCGCAATTCACTTTCACAATCTTAAATTAAAATTACTTACACACTACAATAAGGAAAAAATTCCTTCCCTTATATGACAATCAAATAATTACAAATGAGTCGGCATACATATTACAAAATAAAATCTTTCATACGTTACATAACAATTCCATAATTACATAAAACTGTCGGCTTCCAATTAAGATAACTCTTCACTCATGTGACCTCTAACCTTTTTGTCACATCCACTTCATAATCATCATGTCTTAATCATTTTTACAACTTCACATTCTCATATTCTATCCCGATTAGGATATATCATTCGATTTCCACAAACTGCTACTCAGGAACACTGTCTGAATACTGCTTCCACTAAATTAGACATAACTGTCATGAATAAATGAATTTCCTTATGCACTCTTAAACATGATCATATGAAACATTATAAATTAAGTCCTCAAATCTGCATAGCTTGATCTTCAATATCCCACATGTGCTAAAATAAACATTGTTTGCTTCTCTGCTAAACTTTAGTAGATCACTGTGTTGACATCAATGACAATCACAGTCATGAATGCAACAACAACTGCTAAAGAATGACTATGAATACTCCCCAATAGGATATAGTCAACATTCATTCCTAATAGTTTATTCATTCCTCTTGAGCATGTGTTCATTGTACTAAGTCTTCTTGAATTATTTTACTTAGTGTTCACTCCAGTAGAATCCTCCAACTTCAAATCATGCCCTCTCTTTACTCCAATCCTTGATGACACCTCATATTTCCTGGGGCCTCTTGAAGGAGATAAATAATAAAATCTTTGGGGACATTGTGTGCTTTATGAAATTTGTGGCAAGAAAGATCTAATTGGATAGTAAGGATATTTTTTCTCTAGCTTGAGCTAATTATAAAGTAGTTTAAGCCCCCCTTGACCCTCTTTGGATGAGTGGACTATATCTCAAAGGTGGAAGCTACAATATGATATATTGAACTCTTTGATGAAATATATGTGTTCTGGAATTGGATTATCCTTTTTTTAGCATCATTTGGGATGGATTAAAATCAACTCTGATAGGGTAGTGAAGGGAAATCTTGGACCCATTGGATGTAAGGTAGTGGCTCATATTAATAATGTTAGGTTTTTTTGGTGGTGCCCCTCTCGCTGGGTACTTAGAGAAACCACTATGTTGAGGCTTATGTGGCCTATAATGGAATCAAAATAGCTATAGATAAGGGGACATTAAATATATGGTTATAAGGTATTTCCCTTAACATTGTTAATTGCATAAGTGAAAAAGTTATCCCAAGTTATAAAATTAAAAAATTTATTGAATATTGAGAATTTATGCTTAATATTTTTGAGGAGTGTAAAATATTCTATGTGGTACACAAAGTTAACTGTGTGTTTTAAAAGTTAACTCTATTTAGGTTTTGGGTCCTTGTAAAACCTATTGTTACTTAATTAGAACTATGTGGCTTACAAGCTAGCGAACATGGGTGTTAGTTCTCAACATTTTATTTATTAGGATATTAAAGACAACAGCCCTGTATATGTTCATATTCTTATGTGTAATGATGTTGGGGAATGCTAATCTACTATTTGTCCTACAAATGATGTTTCTATGCATAGGAACTAGTGTCCAGATGAGTGCTTCATTTATTGCCATGATAATTTTAGTTTTTAGTATTGGTTTCCTTGATTTCTAGATTGTGGAATTTTTTTCTACTGGTAAAATAGAGGGAGATTGTAATAAACTAGAACATGTTGTCTATGATAAATGACAAAAAATTGATTTAGTTTGGAGTGATATTTTTGTGGGAGTCCTAAATGGTTATATGGAAAGGCTTCATGGGGTAGATGCTCAGGTCACAATATAATTTGTTTAAGGATGGTACTTTGAAAGTGTATGACATTGAATTGGAGATTAATGAATAATTAATTGAAAATAACTCAAACATTCTTATGGAAGGAATGCAATTTTATAGATAAAGGAAGTATGCCAATGAAGTGGTGGAAAAATTCTTTGAGTTGGGTAAAAGAGACAAATTTAAGAAGAATATTGATAATTTTTTCGATAGATATTCCCTTAACAATCTGTGCGAAGATGTTGCTAAGGTAATTATGAATTATCTTACCTTGGATGGAAAATTTTGTAATTTTTTTAGTTATCACTTTGTTATCCTCAACCATTTTAAGAATAATAAGTATATTTCCTTTCCTTTCTATTTATTTCTATTTATAAATCATAGCCTTTATGTGCATTCTAAAGACCTTCCTTCTCTTGTTCTTCATGAGTGCTTTATTTTAGTGTTAATGGAGCATGCTGGGGATTTACTCATAGAAAGGAAGCCTCCCCCTAAAATGCATATTGAGTAAAATGAAAACTATGAGGGTACATTATGAGGATACATCCTTTTATAAGGAAGAATTTGATTATGTCAATAATGAGGTTTTTTCATTTTCATAAATGAAAATATCCCTTGTATATTCCCCTTTTTCATAAGAAATTAATTATTTCTAATGATGGTAATTCTAAATACATCCCATTGGTTGATATTGTCCTTGATTCTCTCAATCGTAGTCTTAATGTGAAAGTGAAAGTGAAAGTGAAAGGGAAAGCTAGGTTGTCTAATTTATGTAAATAAAAAGAAAGAAAGAAAATATCTTGATCTCTCTCATATATGGATAGGAGAAAGCCATCTAGTTTGAAAAAATCAATTTTAAATCCTCATTCTAAGCTGGGCCCTTTTTTCCTTATTTCTCCAACTTAGGGTATGAAATAAATTGATGCAATTCATGTAGACACCCTTATTGATTTGGATAAGGATAGTACTATTGAGAAGGGCTCATTAATGCTAAAATACCCTAGTATTAATATACAGATATCAAAATATGATTGATATCAAGAGCTTTGTGTTTTCATGCATAATGGTCAAGATCAATGCATTAAAATACATACTTCCTCCTTCAAATTAGAAACTTCATATCATCACAAAAAGTACCCAAGCCTTATAAAAGGGTATTAGTGATTTGAAGGAAGACCATGAACAACATATTAAGAAGCTCAAGGAATCTTTGTGGGTGATTCAAGAAAAGGTGAGAGTTGTTATAGTAAATTTAGTAAAACTACTATAGATGACACCACTAAGGGTTTAAAGAAATTGAATGAATAGTTAGAGGCTTTACAAGTAATGTCTAAGTGTAATTTTTCCTCACCATCTATCATTGTGAAGCTGGCCAATAAAGCTCACCTCATACATATATGGAAGGCCAAGAGTAACAAGGATTGTGTTGAGGAGTTTGAAGATACTGGAGAGAAGATAGACAAGGATTAAATGCCCATTTCATGTACCATATTAAGAATTAACGATAAGGGGATACCCCCTATTAATAAAAATGTTAAGAAGATTTGAAGTATTAATGCTAAAATAATTTAGAAAAATGAAAGTATAGTAAATAATGTGTAATCAATATTAGGACATGGTTCTCCTATTTTTTTTATCATTTTACTTTTAGGCAATGCCTATTTAGCTATTGATTAATGTTTGATACTTTTAGTTTTTTATTGTGTAAAGAATTGGGTGTTTGGTCATTGTAAAACCAATTTTCCTTTATTAAAAAATATTAAGTGTTAAATTATAGTTCTTGTCAAGTCTTCCAGCCTTGAGAGGTGTCGTGTGGCCAACAAATACAAAGGAATGTGACTGAACACAATTTTGGATTCCAATTTGTTTCAATTTGCGGCCCTTCAATTTCTAAATGAAAATATATACATAGGAAATTGATGACCCACATTTTAATAGATATTAATTGGAATCAATTAAGATTTTAGTAAGATAAAGGAGAGTGTTTAGCAGTTTAAGAAGGGTAAACTTATATCTTATCATTTTCAAAGGGAGGTTCTGCAAGTGACAGAGGGGACATTGTCAGTAGTTCAACAAGTGACATAATGTAGACTATTAGTATTACCCATATTTGAAAATCATTGTAATAATTCCTCAATAGTAGATTTTCTAAACATATTAATAAAATACCTTATATTTGAAAATTGGTTTACCCTAAATTGGGGTTTTTCCAAGAACATTTGTCCAAATTATTTGTGTTGTCTTTGTATTTGATTTCTTTTATTTTTAGCTACCAATTTTATTTGGTGCTAAATTTTTATGTATAATTAGGAATAATACTAGGCTCATAACACCTTCTTGATAAGGGAAAATTCACATAGTATTAGAGCTCTAAAGTGTTGAAGTTATATTGTAGCTAAGAACAAGGTTTTTGTGAAAGAGAAATTAGATTTTCTCAAACTAGTCAAGTTTTATTTTCTTTTGTTTGAGGGTTGCAAAAATGGATTCAATTGGTTTGAGAGATAAAGATAAACTAGATGGTGTATCAAACTTTGGTAATAGGAAATCTAGAATATTATTGTTTTTGGAAGAGCATAGAATAAAGCAATATATAATCACCAATGTTTTTGTACCCACATATCTAAAGCTACTAGAAGGTTTACAAAGTGGATTCCAAATCTAAACATATTATCCAAGATGAGGTTAAAAATCATATTGTTCCTCATATTGTAGGATTGCATACTTGTAATAAATTATGGCATGTCATCCTAAAATTTTTATAGAGTGAAATAGTATGCAAGAAATTGATTCTTAGTGAGAAAACACAAGACAAAGCAAGGGAGAAGATATTTTTAATTACCTCACCTGGGTTAGAGAAGTCAAAGATAAGTTATCATCTATTGGAGAAAAAATAGACATTGATGAGCTTGTGATAATTACACTGAATGGGTTGTCAAATAAGTGGGACATTTTTTTTCCATGTAACTAATATATGAGATGATGTACCTGACTAGAATAATGTTTTGAGTGATATCACTTAGGTAGAGCTTAGGTTGAGCCTCATTAGTATTGGAAACATTAAAGGTAAGAAGGGTGATGATGATGATAATATTTCTCTTTTAGGAAAGGGAAATTTTAAGAAAGGATCAAACAAGGGGTCTAACTAATAAAGAGAGAAGAAAAAAAAGACTTTACCAAAATCAATATTTTTTACTATAATTTACATGGAAACTATTTCAATCAACATTTCAAAAGGAAAAAGGGTTACAATAAGAGGAAAGAACAAACAACAAAAAAATGAAGACTGATATTGATATGCTGAAAAACCAATTTCATAACATCTAGCAGGAGGTTGGAGAACTTTGCAAAGATAACTTGGGAGATAAAACAATGGCCCAGAGTATTGAAGAATTGAGGGAGGTGATTGGTAGTGTTGAGGAGATTGCTAAAATGGTGAAGATGCATCAACAAATGGAAGACAAAATGAAGAAGGCGGATTCTAAGGAGGGGTTACTATTGAAAAGGATGGAAAAAATGGAAAGCAGTATTGCATGCCTAGAGAGCACTATTGGTAGCATTGTTGAGTAGAGCTCTTCCATCCTTAAATCCTCTATCAAGCATGTTAGAATCCTGGTGGACAAGATGGAACATGGTAAAGGGGAGCAAGAGCCAAAGGAGATTAAGGAGGGACATGGGCCTAGTAAGAGGACTAGAGTAAGCTTTAAGAAGATCAAATCCAATGAGAATAAAGACTCAGAGGAGATAAAGTCATCCTTTGCTAATATGCAGATGCTGGTTGATCAGGTGGCTGAACTCATAAAGGCTATCTAGCTATCTTTTTGCTGTCTTGTTATTCATTTTCACTATCCTCTTTCCTTTTTTGGGGAAGAGTCATTAGTTTTTGTTATTTGTTGTTGTGCTCTTGCATTGAATCTATTGGAGCTTCTAATTATTTATCTTTAAATTCAATGTAAAAGGTTCCGATTCCTTTCAAAACCTATTCTTACATAATCAAAACAAATAACAAAATTGATGAATTGTCTTTAAGACTTGAAGAGGAGTCCACTCAGATAACTTTCTTATCTCGTTCTACCTCTAGAAGACTCTAGTAAATTGATAATGGGGCAAGCCATGTCACATGACAAGAGTTAGCATATTTTTCAAGCTACAAAGTAGAAGAGATAGACTTCTAGATATGAATTTCTAACAATCCAAGTGTACTACAAATTAGAGAGGGATAGTCATGTTTAGAGGGAGTCAAGCAAGAACCTTTAAATTACATATGTATTGCATGTCCCAAGAATGGGTGTAAATCTAATTTCAGTGTCTAATGATACTATAATTAAGTCTTAATCTAATGATACTATGCATTTTTCTTCACTAGCTAATCTCCATCTCGACTAGTTAAGAGCCTACAAGAGTTCTAAACTAAAGTTTTATATTATTCTAGTTAAGCATATCCTAAGCTCTTGTTTGGATAGTAAGAATATAGCTAATATAAGTATCAACCAATTATAATTGATCCCATCTAGGTCACTGATAAATTTTTTAGGGTCACCTCAAAGGGTTGATAGTTATTATTTTTAAACTTCATCATGAAGAAAGATATTTCTAGGATTAGTAAACTAAAATTTGTGGTCAATATAGTAATTTCAAAATCAATGAGCCTAGAATTAGCCAACCACACTTCAATCGATCATAAAATAGATCATCAACCCTATAAAGTCTTATACATTGGTGAAAATTTCATTCAAATTATTATAATAGATTTTATCTAGTTGAAAGGCTTATAGCTTGGTAAAACACATATAGAATGTTACCTTGACCATTTTTATTGGATAAAGTAGATGTACCATTTGTAGTAATCAGAATTTCTTGCATGAGCTATAAGATGAACTTATTGTATTGGTTCTTTCTCCAAGGTTTTATTTTCTTTTTAACCTTCTTAAATCACAAAGAATGAAAATAATCATAATGAATGCCTTATGGGTTCAAGAAATTTAATTATATGCCTCATGTTATGATAAATGAATACCAAAAAAACTTATTAAAAAAATCACAATAAAAGTCAAGGTTATTACATCCAACATGAGGATATATCTCTAAAACTACTTCATTATATCTTATGAATTCTAAAACAACATCATCATCATGAACAAGATATTTTTATTTGAGTCTTAAGTCTTCAATGAAGATCTCTTAGGAATACTTCTTATTGGACCTTTTCTTAATGTCCAAATAGTTCCTCATCAAAACCTTATTATCTTCAGTAGGAAAGGCCAATGCCTTACATATTTTACTTTTTATTTGTTTAAGTGTATCCTAAATCTTTCCAATTAGATCTTGGAGCTTCTCTTTGGATATTTTTATGAAAATGGTTACCTACATAGTAATAAAAAAGATGACCTTTTGAGAAGAATCAATAATATATTATTTGTTACCCACGAAACAATCCTCACTCCTATATTTCCAAAGAAATAAAAGAATTTAAATAGATAGAAAATCCCAGAATAGATTACAATATTTTGTCAAACCATAAAGAAAATATTTAAAAAAGCAAGCTTGGATAGGATACCATTAACTTCTAAAATTCCAAACCCAAAAAAGAAGAAAGACTAGAAATATTTAACAAAAAAAAATTAGTATAAAAATATGTTGAAATCCATAAAGAGTTACAAATAGGGAAAATGTTATTATTAGGGCTTGAAGAGAAAAAAGTCAAGTGAAATTAATTTAAAATAAATAATCATTTGAATCTTGATTATCAAGTTCTAATATCTTAGGCCAAGGATAATTCTAGACTTTAAGCCAATAGTTAGGACAAAGTTTTAAGTTCCAACAACATTAATATATTTGATCACTTCCTGGGAGTTAGGAAGAGTGTTATAAATTAGTGTGGTATTTTCTCTATGTAACATTATACCATCACACCATTTGGCATTACTAATCATGACCAAATTAGATTCACCCTAAATAGGAAACCACAAAATCCTAGAAGCTTCTATAAGCATATAGTAAGTTCTTCAATGGTTATAAAGGAGCTCAAATTCTAACTTAAGGAAGACCAAAATCTCAAAGTATCATTTCCAATAATGTTATTAAATTCTTTAATGTATCTCTTGACTCAAAGTTTGGATAGAAAACCCTTTAATAGTGCTAGATATTTATCCTTATGAAGAAATTTCTACCAAATAGATCTAGAAATAAGTTATGAATGACAAATAAGAGAGAAGAAAAAAATTGGTTAGATGTTTACGAGATTTCCTTAGTAAAAAATCTATTTTGGTCTTCCAACCTCTACAAATTGCCAATTTATAGTTTTCTAAAAAGATATGATAATCAAAAGTGATAAATGATATATGAAATGACATGTAATACTAGATAAGGGAAACTATATTTTTACAATCCAATAATACTAGTGATATGAAAAAATAGAAACATGAATTAACCCTAGTGATAAATAAATAATCATTTCAATAAAAGACCAAATAGAAGCTTCCACATACTCCCAAAAGAATCTTAAATATACAAAACTATTTATCGTTAAAGATTCACCATGTAGGAAACTACATGTGAGAGCCTAAAGTATGTTCAACTAGGATTAAAACTCCAAAATCTTTAAAATTTAAAGAATATAAGACCATTTTTGTACATGAATGACTAATTTTGTTCCTCCGCCTACCATGTAAGCTCACTTTTTAAAAAATATTTCTAAAAAATATCTACAAGCCACAACTGCTAATAGAGAGCATTACACTCACATTTTCAAGAACGTAACATTTGAGTCACATGATTTCATAAGATGTTAATACATTGCACAAATGTCATGTAACAACTTTATCCGAGATAATCATATCTAGAAAAATATAATTAGGGTGAATGTGATACTAAATATGTATTTTGGCATCTTCATATGAAAATTTAAGTATTTTCCTTTTCTTGAGATGAATTGGAGATGCCATCAAAAAATATAGTATTATGTGATTTTTGATGCTATATCATTCATGAAAAAACATTTATTTATGAACTATAAAAATTACAAATATTTTTTTAATATTATTTAATATTTATTATGGACAAATTTATATATAAACATGCCATAAAATCTTATGATAATGGTGAAATTATAAGTAATTTTAAAACTTATTTTTAAAAATAGAAAGATCGATCTTGTTGTATTTGATAATAAAAAACCCATCCTTCATTTTTTAAAAATAGGCTATAATTCTAATATTATTAATCACTTGACCTATTCATTTTCACTATTTTACAATCTAACAAAATTTGACACATTTGAATTTATATAATTTTTAATACACTCAAATAATTAATTTGCTCATTTATTTATATTCTTGACTATTTTTCATCTCATTTTTTCATTTCTTGTATTCCTAGAACCTTTCCTACTCCCTCCTGGTAATTATACTTTTAGATACCCATTTTAAAACATCAAGCTTGCAACTAGCTACTGTATGCCAAAAAGTACAAGTATTAGTTAGTTAGTGATGACAAAGTGACTGTTATAGAGTTGTGTGATTTATTCCCTTAATTTAGTTGTTTGGATTCATTGTATGAGATGCAAAGTTATTCCTTTTCAAAAATTTCTTCCATACAATTGGTGTAATAAAATGTATGGATATATATATTATTGCTAGCACTCTAATGTTGATTTTTATGATAGTGAAATGTGTATATGTAGAGTCTCATCATTGTATCCAAATGGGATGTTTTAAAATAGATACTCATACATGGATGAAATTGAATTGCACATTGTAGTCGTAGAGAGAACTATATCAATATCATTGAGTAAATCATAATACTAATTAGTTTTTTTTTTTTTGCAAAAGTAGGTAGAGCTACTATATATAATTATTATAAAAAACCTTAGTTCAAAGGCTCCTCAAGGAAAGAACTAAGGAAGAAAACCCTAGATCTCAGACCCATCACAAAATAGAAGAGGGAAATACCATGGCTAACAGGAAGATGCTAATGTCCTAGTATTGCAATGATATCATGCAACATTGAAAAAATATTACTTCTAACCATTATTTATGTCGCCAATCCAAATCTTCATACATGAGTGACACCAATTTATTATGCTCAACCCCAATAGTATCTATGTTGTAGTCTTCCACATTCACCCCATCACACCCCATGTTTGATAGGTAATCTTCTACCATATTGCCTTCATGGTAAGTGTGTGATGTGGTACATTCCTAATTAGTAATACCTAATATGTAATGAAAAATAACTTTTTTTATTCAATTATCTGATTTATCTCCTTAATTTCTATAGTATCTCTTTTTATAGTTCAATATACATATTATCATTTATTTAATCTTATCTTAGCCTAATGTACCAATTTCTCAAATTGACCATAATTATTAGTCTAACCTTCCATCTATTCTTAATCCCATAATTTATGTTTCGTACATTAAATTTAACATTTCTTAAACTTGATCTTGAGATATTTATAATTGAGCCCAACTTCAATTGTTATTTAAATTATAATTTTAATTTCCAAATGTTTTGTTGACATTTTAAATGGGAATGAACTTCCCTGAAATATATCTACCTCCACATCATGACTTCAATAGTCAAATAATAAGTCAAAACATTTACATAGTCAAACATACCATTTCCTTCAACTATCTTGCATCTTCTTTTACAAAAAACCATTTCATTGAGTGAATGATGGCTACAAGAAAGGATCCATGCCCATTGAGAGATTTTTTAGGAATGTCGAGAGATTTCCTAGGAGATTCATGGGTAAGGCAAGAATCACACTCCAACAGCAAATGACACCTTACAAAATGCTTAACATTCCAAGGTAATGGATCTTAGGGACTCAAATATGGATGGAATGTTAGTTGATATGCAAGTAGGCTCCAGAGAAATCATGAAGACAAAAATACTATGACACATCCTTGGGGACAGGGTCCTAGAAATAGTTATCGACAGAGTCATCATCTCTAGAATAGAGATATAAGAACAGAACAAAGAAATTTAAATTTATATCAAATTCAAAATAAACAGTCATTTTCTAATCTTCCAAAGCTTGGGATTGGTCAAAGAATTTGAAGAACTGCAACCATTAATCCAAACTTGATTCCAATCTTCCAAACCACTACTCTAGGAAGATCATACAAACCTCCCCTTCCCAAAAAAGCCTAGCCATGAATCCATTGGGAAATCCATAGAAAGATAATTGAACTCCTTGGGCTAGACAAAACTCTAGGACATCCCAATAGAACCAATGATCTCTTTAAAGCTTCTTCAAAAATCTAGAAACTAGTTGATGCAAGTTCTTCCCACTAATCTTCAAAAAGACTCCTCCAACACCAACAATCAGGCTTCACGAGGCATCATGGCATCTCAAACCATATCCCCTCAGCTTCCTCCAAACAAATTTGAGTCTTCAAAAAGAGAATAGGTACCTTCTATCACATTCTCTAATGAATTGCTTAAGCAAAGGAATTTGTTCCTTCTCCAACATGGAGTTATCTGTAAATTTTGGAATGTTAATCTGTCTTACAATGAGTTCAAGACATGGACTTCCACAAACTAGGAAAACTTCCCCAGATTGACTCCTTAGATAATGAAGCAGGATACTTTTTGGTCATATTTCAAGACAAGCTTAGCAGAGACAAGATTTTCAAACAGAAAGGGTGGTTCTACAAAAATTCAGGTCTTCACATGCAACATTGGAGTCCTAATTTCAATAGCTCAAAAAATGTCATCAAGTTCATTCCCATGTGGATCAATTTAAAAAATCTTCCAATGGAATATAGAGACTTGGACATTATACAAATCATTGCCAACAAATTAGGAATTTATCTATCTCATCATTCTGATAGGGCCTCGACCTCCACCTTAATATGCTTGCTCATGAATATGGTGAAATAGCTTCTTAAATCTATCAAAATCATATCAAAATTTGGAACTTGGGCACAGATTATCTCATATGACCTAGGCAGGAAAATTTACTCTGAGCAGGGCATTGTAATACCTCAAAAATGGGCTATAGGTTCATTAACCTCCTACATCTTCAATTTGATCAAAATCGACATCGAAGTCCTAACCTAAGGCACATCTGCACATTATCGAAATCCTAATTGATTTTATCATAAATTTTGCATCGGGGAATATTCCTAGCAATATTCCTATTTATTCTAATTATTTTTAATTTAATTATTATTTGGTGATGAATCCTATTTATCCTAAAGTTGGATTAATTAAATATTCTGAATATTTAATTAATTAGATTTAATACTGCCACTTAATTATTTTAATTATTTAAATAATACAATTTAGGAATAAATATAATAAAATAATTAAGTGGCAGTATTAAATCTGATTAATTAAATATTTAGAATATTCAATTAGTCAAACTTTAGGATAAATAGGATTCATCACCAAATCATAATTAAATTAAAGATAATTAGAATAAATAGGAATATTGCTAGGAATATTCCCCAATGCAAAATTTATGATAAAATCCATTAGGATTTTGATAATGTGCAGATGTGCCTTAGGTTAGGAATTCGATGTCAATTTCATTTGAATTGAAGATGTAGGAGGTTAATGAACCTATAGCCCTTTTTTGGGGTATTACAGACATCTCTAGAAATGTAGAATCGACAGATTAGGATAATCTTCCTCTAGTGATGGGTGAGCGGGTTTCGTGGTTAACAGCTCAAGAGAGCAGGAGTTGGATAAATTTTCAAGAAGCATGAAATTTTTTTGGGGAATTTTATTCTAGAAAATCAAAAGGTTTAGGAACACCCAACACACTGGTCAAAAGTAACTATTACCTTCAACTTCTATCAGGAAGGATGAGATCTTGGTCACCGAACCCATCTCAGGGTGATCACTGGAGGTCAAAGATGACCAGATTCATTCAGGAAAAGGTTTTTGGATAAATAAAAAATATCTGAAAGAGATTCTTGGGAATAAACAGTTAGTAGACATTTCTAACCCATTTCCTCTGGACAATGCCCTCATGCGATATGTTCCCAAACTCAATCATAAAATAATGGAATGAATAATTTCTGACTGGTTCATGGAAGCTCAAAAGGATATGTTAGAGAAAATTGTAGATCAAGTGCTTCGAGAACATTCAGTTTCTATCCATGGTTTGGAAGAGGAGTTTCCAATCAAGGGGTTACCAAATATTAAGGAAAAACTAGCAACGGAGAATGATATTCTTAAAATAAGGTTATGTGATTTGAGAGACTCGACAAAGGCCAAAAGATCCCCTTCTTCTCTTCCTCCTTTACAACACCCTAAGAATCCTAAAACTCCAGAGGCTCTTTTGACAAATACAAATTCGGGTTGCAGCAAGTCTTCTAGACTAAGAAACAAGGAACAAAAAGATCTGAAGAAATCTTCTTCTCTTGATCAAGGGATCAATTCAAAAAGAAATAAAATGAAAGGGGGCCTAATTTTTCTCAAACCTTTAAAACTCAAATCTTGGGAGAGGAGTTTGGAAAGCTCCCAAAAAGAAATTCCAAAACCTTCTCAAGTAGTATTAGAGACCCCCATTTCTCCAAGATTACAGGCAGTGTATGATCTTTTTGGTTGTTTAGCTAAGGATTATCCTAGAGATAATTCTCTACCTCCCTCCTTTATTGAAAGAATTTTAGAAGAATATTATGTGGATGATGAAGAAAGATTGTTTGACATAGAAGACCCAGTAGGATACATGGAAATAAGAGAGCATAAAATTCTAGTTCCTGCTCTAGAAAATGGATTTGAAGGCTCTTCCAACAAAATATCAAATCAGAACATTAATAATCTAGGTTTCCAGAAAGTAGCTCATAAGAGTGCTTTGGATTGTGGATCAGTCAAGAAAAAAAAGAGGGGTAGAAATTCTTCAACCAATCTAAGAGAGGAAGATGGGGAAGAATATTATCAAACTAAAATCATAGCTTATCTAAATGTAGGGAAGGGGAAGTTCCTTCCCAAGGATCAATGAAGATTTTATCATGGAATGTTAGGGGTCTCAATGCCCCTAACAAGAAGTAGATGCTGAAATGCTACATAATAGCATCCAAAGCTGAGGTTGTTTTACTTCAAGAAAGTAAATTGAGCAAGGAGCAGTTATCCAATTTTCTTCTAACACTGGGTGATTGGTGAGCTTTAGGGGTTGAGGCAATAGGGTCTTAAGGGGGTTTGGCAATTTTATGGAGCACTAGACTTTCTTCTTACTCCCAATTAGATAGAAACTCCAATTGGATTGGTGGTAAAATTGCAAGAACTCAACCAAATCTGAACACATACATTGTGAATGTTTATAGACCTATCTTGAAAAGAAGGAAAGTGGAGGTCTGGGAGGAGATCGGTAGATATTTTCTTGCTTGGCCAAAAGATAATTTCATATTGGGTGGAGACTTTAATGCTATCATTCACAAGTTGGTGAAAAAGGGCAATTCCCCTCAGAGTTTCTGAATCCCAAATAGATTTCAAAGACTGGCTTCAAAGAGAAAATTTAAAGGAAATTGAGTCTAACAATGGATCTTTTACATGGTCTAATAGAAGATTGGGGTACAATAACATATCAGAAAAACTAGATAGATTTCTTTTTAGGGGAGATCTAACACCATTCCCTTTTGACTTAAAATTTTCCATCTCTCCCTCCTCAGGCTTAGATCATTTTCCCATTCAGTTGAATATTTTGGAGGAAGACAAACCTCATCATTGTTCATTTAAATTTGAAAATATGTGGCTCAAAGAGGAGAATTTTATTGACATGATAGCTAAGTGGTGGATAGAGGCTAAAGTTAAGGGATTCAAGCTTTTATACTTTGTGTCCAGATTAAAATTTAATAAGAAGAATCTATTTATTTGGAATATAACTCATTTCAAGAACATATTTTCATCAAAAGAAGAGATATAACAAAATCTTGAGACATTGAATGAAACTATTATGCAATCTGGGATGGATCAAGACCTTTTTGTGGTGGAAAAAGACTTATTAAAAGATTTAGAAGCTATCCTAAGTAAGGAGGAGACCTTTAGGAAATAAAAATCAAGAGAAAATTAGCTGGCAGTAGGAGACTAAAACACTAAATTTTTCCACTTTAGCACCAAAAACTAAAGGAATGTTAATAGGATCCTACAAATTGTTAACTTCGAGGGGGCTTTTATGCAAGACCAAAAAGAGATTGAGAAGGAAATAGTCAATTTTTGCTCAAAGTTATTGAATTATTCAGATTTCACACCTCTCAAGATTCAACAGGATTGATTGACTAATATCCCTAAAATTATAACTGATGCTGATAATCAAATGTTGTGAAGGGAGTTCTCTGAAGATGAAATTCTACAAACATTAACACAAATGGCTCCAGACAAATCTCCTAGCCCAAATGGTTTTCCTCCCAGCTTCTTTTTGCATTGCTAGAGTGTCCTGGGAAAAGACCTCACTGCAACAATGGAATCAGCTAGATCATCAGGTAGATTCTTATTAGAAATCAATAATACTTTCATTTCTTTCATTCCCAAAAAAGAAAAGGAACATTTTATGGATGAATATAGACCTATTGCTTTATGTAATACTATTTATAAGATATTGTCAAAATCTTTAGCAAATAGATTAAAAATGGTTCTTGGCAAGATTATTGGGGAAGAAAAAATAGGTTTTGTGCCCGGTAGATCAATTTTAGATGGTATTATCATTTCTCAAGAATTCATTAACTCTATTCAATGTAACAAACAACCTAGCATGATCATCAAATTAGATATAAAAAATGCTTATGACAAAGTCAATTGGAGATTTTTAGCGAAGTGTATGGAAACTTTTGGCTTCTCCAAGGCATGGATATAAAAATTGATTTTCTATTGTCTATCTACCCCAAAATATTCTATTCTGGTAAATCCTCAAATAGAATTAGGCAAGGAGATCCCCCATCTCCCTTTCTCTTCATCATTATGGCAGAAGCATTGGGCTATAGCTTAGTAAAACTTCAAGATCGGGGAAGTATTAAATGGATTGAAATCACTTCCTCAGTAAGGCCAATCCCACATCAACAATTTGTGGATGATATTCTTCTTTTTGGTATAGGAACAATCAGGGAAGCTATTTAGAATTATGCTAAGGCTTTGCACAAGAAGTGAAAAAAGGATAAATCAATGATATTTTTCTTCCACACCAAAAAGAAAATTCAACAAAAAATAGAATCAAATTTGGCCTTCAAATCAAACTCCTTCCCATGCTCCTACTTGGGAATCCCCATTGAAAAATTCTTAAGAACCACAGTGGTTTGGAAACCCATTAATGAAAGAATGGATCACAAGATGGATAATTGGAAATCTAAATGGCTTTCTTTGGTGGGCAGAATTGTAATGATTAAAGCTACATTGGCTGCAATCCCCATCTACCTAATGTCTTGCATCTCAATATCAATGAGTGGGTACATGGACATTGTGAAGAAGTTAAGGAATTTCTTCTGGCAGGGTATAGATTCCTACAGGAAATTTAAACTCATATCTTGGGAAAAAATTTATAAACCAATAACTATAGGGGGTAGAGGTATTAAAAATCATTTTTGGTAGAATCAAGCTCTAGGAGCTAAAGTATATTGGAAAATCATGAAAAACTAGAACTATAAATGGGTAAGGATCTTAAGGGGTAAATATCTTGGTAATGGTTCGGTAGAAGAGGTCTTTCGCATTAGAGATTTTCCTAGAGGCTCCATAATTTGGAATTTTATCTCCAAGTCAAGACACATTGTGGACAAAAACATTACATGGAATATTAGAGAAGGAAATCAAACTATATTTTGGGAGGATTCCTGGGGAGGATTCCCAAGCATTAACTTATGGGGTATGTGTAGGATCATGGTATGCCAAACTAGGCCCTTAAGTGGCAATGAAAAATTCAAAAAATCAGGTTTAGGCAAGTTGACATAAAAATTTGAACAAGTTATAAATATTATATCAAAGATATGTAAGAATAAAATCTGTAGAAAATTGAATTTAGTTTCTAAGATACTAGGCCTTTTTTAAAAAATAATTATTCTAAATGTTGAAAATTTCAAATTTCAATGTAGTAGTATGGAAATTTCAGGAAAAAAATGAGAAGTAGGTGTATATCTAACCACGTTAAATACAATCAAATGATAATTTATTTTTACAAGATTTTAGGTATAAGTAGTAGACTCATGTCCGGTGTGACACATTTTTTCATACTTTTTTTCCAAATAAATAATTAATTATGATTTTTCTTCTACAACTTTTCCAGAATATAAAAACTCTCATGTTTGACCACATTAACTTAGTCTAAACTTTATCAAATTGAAAACATTTTTTATTTTTCTTGTAGTAGGAAAAGCATAGAATGTGACACATGTTTTCGATTTCAAAAATGTTATACAGTTTGAAAGTTGCAACTTTTTTTCAATAAGTCTATCAATCAGAGGGTAGATAAAAGGTCAAACCAAAATCAGAGGGTCTTCAACTTTCTTTTGAAGGATGGAAAGTTTGTAGATTCCTTGACATTAAAAAAGAGAAATAACCAAAGAGGCAATAATCAAGTGTTCTACAAGTGATTCAATTTCCTTGATAGTGATCATATAAAAAGATCAAACCAAAATGCATAATGAAGCTCTATAAGGATACCATTGATTGCAATATCAGAGAAATCAAAGAAAACCCTAAAAGAAATAAAAATAATATTAATTTTGTACATTGAAAATGCAATATTAAGAATGGGGGAATAAATAATATATCTCTATAAATATGTGAAGGAAAATTCTTTGACCATATGACGACACTTTAATAAAAAGCGTAGTATGATTCAAATGAATACAATTCTTATCCAAAATTAGTTCGATTGCTTATTCAATTTTTTGGCAATATCCTTGTATATCATGCACAATTTGTGTGTCATACTCAAAGATGTCTCTTTATTCCAAAGGCTAGATGGGAGTACTAACCCTATATTCCATGCATAAAACTACAATTAACAATACAATTAGTACAACAAAATGAAGCAATAAGAGATTCATCACTAAAACCAAATAAGAAAAAAATACAACCATTAAGATCAACTACAATAAGAACTCAAAAATAACTATGCATATAATTATAATAAATCACCATATCATCTGTAAGTGAGAAAGGAAAATGAAAGATAAGCATATTAATAGTTTCCTAATCAAGATAATTCCTCCACTAAGGAAAGGATCCCCAACTTTGGGATACATGTCTTTAGAGGAGTAAAGAGATAAAAGAAGATAAAAATGTAAACCAAATATAAATCTCAAAAAGAAAAGCCCCAAGGAGCATATCCAAATAAAGATGTATCCTAAAAATGAGCTACTTAGTCCCATGATATAAAATGCAATTAAGAAAGATCACCAAAAGAGAACAATATTTATGGAATCTCCTTTAAGTGATTAAGAGATTTGACCTATAAATTATTTGAAAGAAGTACTCTATCAATACCCTCAAATGCAAAACCTAGAACTAATAGAGAAATTAATCAAAAGAAAATCCATGAAAAAAGTACAAAAAATAGATTGGAGCTAGCTAACACAATACATTGGGTAAAATGAACTAACTAACGTAGAGGAAACATAAGACACAAAAGGAAGCCACTTGGGAAAATGATGATCAAGAGACATGAAAGAACCAAAGAAAATCCAACACAAATAGAAACATGATATTGGAACTCAAATTAATTTTTAAAAGGGGCTCTTTGGAGAAATCGTAGAATCTAGCCCAACCAACAAGACAATGAAATCAACCAAAGAGAAGTATAACACAACCAATTAAGGAATGCAAATAAGCTCCAATTACCTAGAGAAAGGAAATTGAGGACAAGAAAGCCACATGATTTTAAAACTATTTAGAAAAAAAAATTCTTGAGAAATTAAAAAAAGAAAAAGAAAACATAGACCTATATCCAACTAGGACAAAGAGCCACCTAAAAACTAAGATAAGAGATTAAGATATTTGACCTATAAATTATTTGATAGAGGTACTCTGCGAATACCCTAAAATGCAAAATCTAGAAATGAGGGAGAAATTAATCAAAATAAAATCCATGACAAGAGTACACAAAATATATTGGAGCTAGCTAACACAATACATTGGGTAAACTGAGCTAATTGAGGTAGAGGAAACATAGGACACAAAAGGAAGCCACTTGGGAAAATGATGATCAAGAGACATGCAAGAACCAAAGAAACTCTAAAACAAATAGAAAAGTGATATTGGAACTCAAATTGATTTTTAAAAGGGGCCCTTTGGATAAATCTTAGAAGATCCTAACCAACAATAACATGCAATCAACCAAAGAGAAATAGAACACAACCAATTAAGGAATGCAAATAAGCTCCAACTACCTAAAGAAAGGAGATGAAGGACAAGAAAGCCACACAATTTTAAAACTATTTAGCAAAACCAATTCTTGAGAAATTGAAAAAAACCAAACATAGACGTACAACCAACTAGGACAAAGAGCCACCTAAAAACCAAATCCTTAAAAATGCAAAACAACAATAAAAAATAGGGGATCAAGCAGTTAGAGAGGGATTAATAGAAATGAATTGCATTGGCAACAATGAATCACAAGAGTAAAACCCATAATCAAGTAAGATATTGAACATGAATTTTAGATCCATGAAATTTGCAACATCTAAAATTACCTTCCAAGGTCTTTTTAGCTAGCCAATCTACCAAATATTTTGCCTCCCTAAAGCGATGTGATATTTCAAAAGAGTTGAAAAGATGATTTTTTAAAGGATGGGTCCAAGAAAATAATTGAGATTCCAAGAGGAACAACACTTTTTATTACAATATTGTAATCAATATTGAGCCACATTTAATCAAAAGACCTTGAATTTTCAATTTTTAATCCATCTCAAGGTCCAATTCTAGGGCTTCCAAATTTTCCTTTTTGTTTGTCTCATCCTCAACATTTTCGCATATTGCTGATAAAAATTCCCCACTTGAATTATAAATAGATCCACCAATCAGTGAGGGTCTTGGGTTTCCTTTATAATCCTCATCAAAGAGTGGGAGTGATACATTTAACTAAGTATATTTGGCTTAAATTAAGAGAGGAGTTTATAGTAACTTGGGACAGTGGAGGAATTGATAAGATTATCATCTCAAGATGAAAAATAATTTAAATTATTGATGTTCTTCTACACATAACTCATGATTGTTTTTGAAATGGAATGCTCAATAGGGAGAATCACTTTCTCCTTTGTGTAATACTCAATAGAGAGTATGATTTTTGTTTGTATCTTGTTATGAGTGGAAAATTCAATGTACATCTGGGAGATTTAATTTATAGATTAGTGTTAGATTTACATCTAGTTTTACTTTCTATTTTTTTTTGCATTGAAGATGATTTGAACTCAGTATCATTTTGGATTGATAAATAGAAAACACAATAAAACACAATAACAACCTCATACATGGGCAATGGAGATAAATCATTCAATGGGTGCTTGTTTGTATAATTTCATGTTTATTTTTTGATTTCTTTACTGGTAGTTAGATTTCTTATATAAATTGGAAGATTTTAATGGTGTCATTTGATGGTTTAGTCATTGTTCTTATTTTTTATATGTATATGAGTAATTTAATTTTACATAATTTATCAATTATTTATTTAATTCAAAGAAAAAAAAATTTAAAAAAAAAATAATTTTGAGCAATTAAATATTTTAAATCTTTTGAAGTGCAATTAATTCTCATTATAAAATAGATAATAAATCATTTTTTTCCAATTTTATTTAGATATTTTAAGAAATAACAAATTAAGATTATACCATGGTCATTTACATGTTTGAGAGAGATATCTTTAAATCATTGGATAAGTAAATAAAACTAGTGTATCAACTTAGCTGATATAGGAGAAAATGAGCATGGAAATCCAATAAATTCGCTCAAGTAAATATTTTTAAATATTTGTCATCCTTATGCATATTTAGATATAAAAGATTGTAGTGAAGTAACTTAGAGAATCTTTATGTACATTTAGATATAAAAGATTACATTAAATTAAATTAAAAAAATATTTTTATCAACTAGATTAGATATTTGTTTCTTGAGATTGACCATGTCCTATATGATTTTGACCTATAAAAAATCCAAATCTATTTAATCGTAAAATAATGAATATACCCTATACGTTATTCTCTAAGATTAAGCTATAAGAAATTCAACTATATTTTAATTCTCAAATAATAAACATAGCCTATACATTATTTTCGAAATATTAATAAATAGATTTATATAACAACAATATTTTATTTTATTAATATTCTTCAAAATAAATAACTTAACCTGTCTCTTTACACTTAATTCTTAAAAATATTTTCATTTTTCATTTTTTAATTCCTATTAATTTAAATTAATTATACATTATTACCTACATAAATAAACATAAAAAATCAATATATTATATCTTATTTCCCTTCTCATAATCTACTTCTACAATAGTATCAAACTTGAAAATAAATTATACAAGCAGGTTGAGCTAACTATTAGCAACTTATTAACTAATTCAAAAAATGAATGGAATTAGTCAAATCTTCTCATTTAAAAATCATTTTGGTTAATTTCGTAAAAAGTCAAGAAAAACATTGATCATCTGAAATAGCGACGTGAACACAAAAAAATTAGGGTTTTAGCCATTTTATAGTGGGTCAAATATCCAATCAATGTGGCAAATCTTCCAGAATTTCACCGTCTCCGTCGCGCCTATAATGTTGAAAGCGTTATTTTCGCAGAAACTCTGACAAAGTATTGTAAATCAATGGCTCCCTCTATAAATGGGTCGGCGTCACACTATATTGTATTCCATCTCTTTCTTCAGTATCAAGTTGAAAGCTAGAGATATTCCAGTGCATTTTATTCAGCAAAAGCTCTCAGCCTTTTAGGATGGGAAGCATGAAAATAAAGACTATGATTGTGATTGTGGTGGTGTTATTTGTGTTCACGATCCATGTCTCCGCTCGATATAATTACCCTCCAAATCCTCCCATAAATAATAATAATGTGCTTAAGTATGGAGAAGTTGGCAAAACCTCCAAACTGCATGGGCGCATCTCCAGACCCTCGCTGCCCACCACACCCCAACAAGCTTGTCTTCTCAGGACCCAACTGAAACCTCACCTTTCTCTCAGCTAAGCTCACGCCACACAAATAAAACCTCTCCATTTCTACATTTCCTGTCTTCCTCTTTCACCAATGTCTCATTGCACTCATCTTTGTTGTAGAGCATCCTGTAGCTAGTGAATAAAACTGCAGCCACTTGTTGAGCAATCACTGGAATTTCCTTTTTAAAGGAAAGATATATATGGATTACTATTTCAAATGAGAATCTTGAAGAAGATAAATGGTTGTGGGGAAACATGCTCCTGTGATGCATGAATTAAAAGTTGTGAGTTATATAGAATGATAATAATAAAATGTGAGAAATGAAATTATAAAGTTTTGTGTTTGGAGGTGAAGAATGGTTCTATTGATGCGTTAATTTTTGGATGTTTTAAAATTGCGAAGCATGATTTTTGTTTGTGTCTTGCAATTTTGGTGGATTCTGTTTAGAAATGAAGGTTATAATTATATGTGTTTTCTATTTATTTCTATATTTTTTATTGTAGCTATATATGTTTTATATTAAAAAAATTATTAATGATATTTCAAAATATATTTGGAGAGCTATTAGCATGTTTGTAGGGAAAACTAGGTAGTCGATTTCATAATTAAGCCTCTATTCAAATATTTATAACTAATTGAATTCCAATTGGATTGATGGGGTGCTCACTTCAAAGGTAGAAGTAGAATGTAGTAGATGGCAATTTGGATTGTTAAGATGGTCTATAAGGTTATGTGTTATGTGATTTAAAGAGATTATTGTTATTATGATTTAGTTATTTATTTTATTTTATTTTTTGATTGGTAAAAGGTCTAAGTCAGAGATTTTATTAATAGATTAAATTATAATACAAACATTCCATTCTGTGCGGGCACTGGTAGGAAAGAATGGAGAAGAAAACTTCCAATCTAGCTCGGGACCTTGGTCCAGAATTTCTATTACAAATAGTTTTATGAGGGCATTCCCTCATTTACATCAAAAGATGGTGGCATTCTTTCATTTACATTTTTAGTTTAATTTATCTCCAAACTCAGTTCTATCTTGGTGTCAAATTTATTGAAATATCTTGGTATCGATGGAAGGAAGATTGCCTCATATTCATCAAGTATTTAAGGATGTCGCTTCGCTTATAGTTATGGTTTTAATTTATTCCCCATACTCAGTTCTATTTTGTTGTCAATTATCTTTATATATTTCTGAAATGTAGATCCTGTATTCTTTGGTTCCTTTGTCTCTGCTATCCTGTGAACATACAAAAACTATGTGCCAAATACATGCTTTTTATGTAGTTAGTAAAGAAGTTTCCTCCTAACTTAGAAGTTATATATATCTGATACTTCAAACTTAATATTGTTGCTATCATAAGGAGTAGCACATACTACTGATTTGTGACTTAAACCCATGTGTAGAGCTATTATTAATAGGGAAATAAATTATCCAGAAAGAAAATATTTTCTTATAAAGAAAAGAAATTTAAACCCCTACCTATGGTACCTGTTTCAACGTAGCTAGTTGGAATTGTAGCCCTATTTCTTGAATATGATAAAAAGTGCTATCTACATATATTGCTACATATATTTCACTCTTCATAATGAACTTAATAAACCAATGCTTTATCCAAAAAAAACAAAAAAATAGTATTGTGCAATCTAATATACAAATTTCATAGGAGGCCAGATTTCAGAAGGTCATTCATACTTCAATCTTAGAGATATACTAAGAATATAGTAAATAGAGCTTCTAGGAATATTTATTAATTCTTTCACACTGAACATAACATCTTCAATGAATACTATTAATCAAGAAATATATTAGTCTACCAATAATCAAAATGGTCTTGTAGTCCATAAAGACAGATAGCTCCCATTAAATGAACTCCTGCATCCACCCTATTATCCATATCAAAATTTAATAAGATATCAAAACACCTGTAGATGGAAAGGGTCTAGACCATGGGTACTGATCATGACCAATCCTATACTTATAATGCCAGCATACCATAAGATAGAATATTATCATCAATATCATGCCAATGATGTACCATCCAATGTAAAAGTAGACGATCATTCAAAATAAACATATACTTATATTTTGTTTAATATTTAAACTAGGGGTGAGTATTTTGGGATTAGACACTTTAATGAGTATTTAGTGATTATATAATGGAGTTGTTATTAAGATTATCTAGTGTTAGTAAACGTCACCTAAAAATTTATTAAACATCCTCTACTGATTATAATTACCTAGAATCTACACATCTTGTCATAGAATCTAGAGAATATAATTTATCATATCCGTCCTAGCTATTATGAGATAGCAGAGAAGTATAGTTGGGTCCTGAATACTTCAAACTTATGTGGCCCATAGCTTAGTGTTGAGGGGTGGGTGCAAGTCATCTCTAGTTCCCTATAATCCATTTATTAAGTTTACTTAATAAGGAAGCCAAAAGATGATCTATTAGCAGAAATGTTATATAGACCGAGTCAGTTATTATTCATAGTTTGTCTTTGTGTTGATATTTGTATTACTAATTTGGGTTATCTTCTCTATTTCCATTACAATAATATTAGTTCCTGTAGTACTTGGATCAATAGATTAGTAAAAAAAATAGAGCTTAATTGAAATCGATAAGAGTCTAGTTATATGGGAGGGTATCTTAGATCCTATCATATGTTATCTCCTCTATTATTTTGAGCTATCAGCATTAGGAGGACTTATTGACTTCTATTGTAATACTAACCTATCTAATACGTCAGTTAGATTTCCTAACTTAAAATCAGAGAGACATACCATATCTATTCCCATCTGATTCAAGGGATAGTTGGAAAAAACATGTTTGTTATGAGGGATAGTTATGAGGAATAGTTATGAAGATAACTATAAACTAGTCTGTGAGAAAATTTAATCTTATTAGGAAATATTAGAGTTTATCTTTCGCTGATCCAATTACAGAGGTACAGAGGAATCAAAAACACATGTAACACTTTGATGGGGGAATACAATAGTACTTCAATTATATCACCAAATGATTTTTTATGAAAAGGGGGTTGTGTATACATTCATATATCCTCTTCAATACTCCTTATCTTGAGTTGGGGCTCTCTGAAAGAGGGGAATTATCTTTTGAGTGTGGAGCATATCTTCTTCCATCCATAGGTCGATTAGATTTTCTTCTGTGAATTTTGCAAGACACTCCATAACTATAAATCCAACTTCATCTAAGTGCCAATATGTGTAGAACCAATCGTCCTTCTCAAGTTTATGAATCTGCATGTAGTATAGAAGGAAGAATGTGTTTCTCTTGGCTATGTCTTCGCTCTCTATGTAGGTCTCCATATCCATAGTGGCAATGATGGGTGAAGATAGGGGGAGGGGAGCCAAATTCAAGTCTCTCTGCCTAATGATAATAGGGTCCCTCTTAATATGTTTAAGAGCTATGTCTAGGTTACCCAGGTATCTATGTTTGAAGATTTTGTGGCAAAGTCTCCATATTTCTTGTACATGGAAACCCCAAAAGGAAATAACAGCAACAAACATGGCAGTGATATTGGTGAGAACCCTATGACTTTCTACTGAGTTGATAAACTCCTTGCTTAAGATATGTAAAATAGCTCTGATAATGAGGGGGTGCTTGTTTATTAGCACCTTTTTGACATGTTTTAGAAAAATTTTGCCTTCAAAAGCCAACTGACCCCTGGTACAGGTGAGCTGAATTGAAGTTTCCATGTTAGCCTAAATATGGTCAAGATGAGAGTCATAAAAGAAGCATAGACTATTTATAATGATATTAAATTTTAGATGACCTGACTGTTGGAAACTAGTGACTGTTCAAGTTCCGGGGCTTTGATCAAACATGCTGCTTTATCTTGTTAAGGGGAGATGAGGCACTTCCTATCTCTATGGGGATACAAATTGTGAATTATATTTAGATTAATAGAAGAGACATAGCTTCTTAATAGAATTCTTGAAAAAGAAAATCTGTTGATTTGATTTCTTTGAACTCAAATTAACCATACTCCCAAATAAAGAGGATTTAGCTAGGGGTTGTGTGAAAATATTACTTAAAAGTTATCTACAATAAGATTGTTAGGATAAGGAACTATTGGCCTACCTAAAGAAATGTTAATCTAATATGCTTTATTGTTAACTAGTAAAAATTTTCCACAGTATCTCCAATCGTTTGATATTCTAATAAGGAAACATACATAAACTATCGTAAGCACCTTCATTTTAATTCACAAATGCAAAGGAGGACATATAATGATAAAATATAAGTCTAAATTAGGTTGAACCAGTCTGAAGAGAATTTAGAGGTAGAAATTTATCACAATCCATTTAGATTAGATAAACCTATTTAAGATGTAAATAGACTATACAATACTATATTGATTCTGGTTTAAAAGGTAGGTACATGTATAATACTGTTTATACTAACTATAGCATTATCTTCCTTATCTATTTGAGTCTGAGGAGTAAACTCCTATTAAGTATGATTAAACATATGTTCATTGTATCAAGTCTAATAACTAAACTATAAACTATAAGTTCTCATTGAAAACCTCAAGTCAAATGTCGCCCTCCTTTTGGATGACTTGCAGTTCCAAATGTTCTCATCCTTCTCCATTAGGACAATGAACTCTTCTTTAGCTATCGACTTTTTTGAATGGCACGTACATCTGGGAATCGCTGGGGCCATAATGTGGTAATTCTCAACATCTACTTTGTCCAAGGCTTCTGGGATGGGGAAGCCCTCCTCTCTCCAGTATTTGATTCCTTTAGCTGCATCCAGATCTCCAACGAGGACTGTATTGTATAGGAAATCTAAGTTCCTCAGCATCTCGGGCTAGTGCTTGTCAAAGCTTTCTTTGTCTTTGAATGAAATCATGGGAATGTGATGGGATTGAGGGATTGGTTCTAGCTTTGATGCTTTAGTTTTCATGGTGATTTCAAGGTAAGGGATGGTGATCTAGTTATCTATGCCTAAAACCATCTTATCTAGGCCTTCAAGCATATCTTCGTTGAATATGGTCCTAGTAGTCTGGATAATATCCTCTTTACACTTACCTGCAAAGACTGAGAAAGCTATAAACTATCCAATGATCACACCATTAGTCCAGAATGTGAATGCATTGTCAAAATGTTAGTCTCCCAAAGCTCTCTCAACCGCCCTCCTGGCTAAATTCGATAAAGGGTTAAGGACTTGGTTCTAGTGTTTCGGCAGGATACAACCTCTAAATGCCATAGCTTGACTGCCCTTGTTTGAAAAAGTTATTAGTTTTGTTTCCATCACTTTAGGGAGATTATGATTTAGTTATTATTAATATTTATTTTATGCAATTTAATTGTCAACTCTAGTAATAAGTAAAGATTGCACTTTTTTCTAATTTCTTGGGTGGTGTTTATTTTTTTTAAGTTAAAAAATCTTAATTATGTTCATTCAAAATCCATTTAATTAAATTCTATTTTAATTGATCTTCATAATTGAATTTATTTTTAGACTTTTTCTTTGGTTGGAATTATTTAAATAGATAGATCTTTGGTAAAAACAAAGCGATATATATGAGAAAGGCAAGCATATTCTTTTATAATTTTTTGAGCTCTTATTTATTATTTTATGAAATTATAATGAGCACATATATGTGCAAGAACAAAATATTATTTTTTCTTAAAATAAAAACTAAAGTATTATTTTTTATAAATTTCAAAATAAACTAAATTAACAAACATAATCTAGATAGTGTTTATTATTTTGGTGAGATTTTTCATTTTTCAATCTTGAATGCAAAGAATCACAATGAACATCTTGTGGGTTCAAGGACTTTAATTATGTGCCTTTTTTTGTTGTCATAATGAATTCTACATTAAAATTAACAAAATTAATTTAGCTTAATCAAGAGAAATACATTTAATCCATTATAAATAAAAGAAAGATTATTATCTTGGCCAATAAATGGTAATGTACAAAATTATTGTTCTTATGAAAGTTAAAAAAATTTCAATCATAAAAAAAACATAGAAAGAATAAATAAATAACATGTGAGATAAAAATATTCAAAGAATATTATAGTATTTTTTTTATGGTTGGTTGTGTTTTAGACAACTGAAATTATTTTATATACTAATCTACAATAGTTATGGACATAATTTTAACGATAGGGAGGCTATAATGAAAAATAATTTGATAACTAGAGATTAATTGGAAGATATACAATAATTTGAAGATTTATTACATTAGAAACAAGCCTCAATCAGACTTATATGAAAATAATAAGAATATTATAAGTGAAGGATCGTGTATAAGATAATTGATTATTTAATTTACTTACTATTGTAGTGTTTCTTAAATTGATAATAGATTGCTAGAAAGAAACAAATGTTAGTTACATAACTAGGTTACAATTGCAGTTTATGGACACAAAACAGACTGTGTTCCCATAAAAACGCATTTCAAAATTGTATGTGCTACAAAGCCATCACAAAATCGAGCACCAAAGAATCTTAAGTATTAATTTTTTTTTTGGAAATAAGAGGGAGTGGAAGCATCTACACCTTTTGGCAATGTTGAGAAAGAAGGTGATTTTGATGTTAATAAGGATTACCCATTAACCCTGGTCATCTATGGTGAAGTGTTTAGCAATTTCTTCTGGTGGGGATGATTTTTGGGGGTTGAAAAAATTTGGTTTGTTACACTAGGCTTCCTCTTGGCATGTACATCTAATTTTAGTTTTGGAATGGTGTTCTATCTATTTCATCCACTCACGTCTTGAACATCCCTAATAGATGGTAGAAGGTGAAACCTACAAGAGTAAAATAAGATGAAAAATATTAATTAGTACATATGATTTTTTCTATGCTATTTTATGAGAAAACATGTATACTAATATAAAAAAGGTGTTAGAGTTTTAGGTGACTATACAACACCCCCAAGATCGAATGCAAGACCAAGATAACTTCCACAAGAGATTGATTGATTTGAATGAAATGTACATAATAGGCCTCCTTATACAGGAAAGGTGATAATAGACAATGGTAAGGATACATGATAAGCTATCACCTATGCAAGGTGTAATCACATGTCCACAAAATATGGATCATCCTCCATTACACAATGAAGTATGTGTCATAGGATGGGGATGATAATGTGATATGTGCACTAAAGGTGGATCTCACACATAAAGTGGAATTTTCCTACACCATGTGCATAAATTAAGGTGAAAACTCCTAGGTGTCACAATGACAAACTATGATGCAATGCATTATCCTAAGTAAGATTAAGTAAAGTGTAATTAGGAATATTTAATTTTACCAACAACCCCCCTTAAGTGTAACTTAGGGAAATGCACTTAAACTCACAATGAAAGTTGGGTCCTGGCTACTAGGCCATGTTAGGTACCCATATACAATATGCAATGTAATACCTAAAATGAAATCTCTCATAAATAGGAGAAAGAGGGAAAACCTCATGGTAAAACCCCTCCCCCTAAAAGAGAGAAGAAAAAAAAAGATGCATGGATGGATGGAGTACTCAAGACCCCCCAAGAACAACATACATCATGTATATACAAAAAAATATCCCCTATAAGAAGTATAGAAGGAGAGATGATTTCACCCCTAGAATCAAGAATCTCCCACAAAAATGGTGAGTGTTTGAAGAAAAATTATAGTCCAATGATTACAAACAACATTTCTCCCCTTGGGAAGAGGAAATAGTTCATGTAAAAATGTAGGAATGCTTCTCATTCTAGATAGAAACTAGGAAGTAGAATCCAAATGAAGTATGATTTAATGCCAAAAACCAATCCATATCCAAATGAAAGGAGGAAGGTCTCCAAATATGTATCTTTGAAGACTAACTAGGTATCTCCAAAATCAAGAAATCTATCACATCATCAAGATGGCCTATGAAATATGACAAACCAAGTGAAGGAGAAGAGTCAAGCATGTCAATCTCCAAAGAAGGTGAATAAGTATCTCCAACTATGATGAAAATATGATCAAAGAGAAGAGAAACCCCTTCAAATGTGTCTCCCAAATTTGCAATATGAGACTCCACAAATAATAAACCAATATCTGGCAAATAGGAATCCAAATCAGGAAGACAAATAGATATATCTTGCAATGAATCACTAGAATCACCAACAAGAGATGATTGTGTGATCTCAACTGGAGAAGTAGGAGTTGCAAGAGGAGTCATAAGATCATCCTTTCTCTCAATTACTATAAATTATTCAATCTCATCAAAGGTATAATAATCATAGGGAATATTATCTACATCATCAAGTGGAATGAAGAAATCTAGATTAGGATCATCTGGGAATGGAGGAACATGTGGATCACCAAAATTCTCCCAAATGATTGTCCAAAGTATGCATGGACACTGAACACCTCTTTTTAAAAAAATTTGTGGTAGATGTCATGGAAGAGACAAAAATTGATGCTACTAATAATCAAATTTATAATATGAGAATTATTTTCTCACCAAACACAATGCTTCCCCTATGACTTTCTCTCAGGAATGAGTCCATAAAGATGACGCAAGAGATTAAGCCATCTACAATGTGTGATGATTCATTTTTCCCATTACTCATAATTATCCTTAGTCAAAAGTATTACTGGAGGATGTGTTTCATAATCCATGATTAAATTAATGATATAATTCTCACATTACAAATTGAAATCAATAAATTATTACTGCACAATTAGGCTACAATAGACTTAGATCACTATGCAAAAGAAAAAGCTAAGGATTATGCATTACAATTGCAAAACTAAGCCAAATTCTAAACGTACAATTTCTGATCACAGTCACTGAAATCTAATACTAGATCAAGAAAATACAAAAAAAATTATGCACTTAAAAAAAATTCCACCTAAAAAGGAGTTCATATGAGCTTGAACAAGGCCTTGGAAGTTGCAAACAATGAGATTTGTAATTTCTAGGAAAAATTTGAAATAGAGATCATAAACTACTTGCACCATTGTGTATATCATGAAATTATACCCCAAAACAAAAAATAAATCTAAAAAAAAAGGAGTCCATATGATTGAGATATCGTTGATTGAAAATCACCTCTAAAACTATTTTTTCCTAATCACCACTACTGCACTCCCAAAATTTAATTGGCTCTATATTTGACCTACAAAAAATGCCTAACAACCCCTACTTGTAGTAACTATAAAAACAACTATGTTGACCTACTCTTAATGCAACAAACATATCTATTGGCCATCTTATAATGAAAAACATGATACATAACTTTAAAATATCATATATATCTTTTATTTCTTATGTATAGAAATATGGTTCCCATATTGCTCATATCCATACACTCAAATATTGACTATACATGCCCCTTTTCTCATGAACGCAACTATCGTAATAGAAAAAATGACATAGTCTTATCAAAACACATCAACAAAAGATACCCCAAACATATAATATCTTTCATGGGCATACATGGTCGATGTGGGTCCTATAGAAATCCATTTTGTTTTTGGTCGAATGGAGTAACAAGCTTGTCTTCTCAGGACATAACTGAAACCTCACTTTTCTCTCAGCTAGGCTACATTTATACATTTCCTTTCTTCCCCTTTCGCCAATGTTTCATTGCACTCATCTCTATTGTAGAGCATCCTATAGCTAGTGAATAAAACTATAGCCACTTGTTGGCATTGCTTTATCACTGTAATTTCCTTTTTATAGGAAAGCTGGTCAACAGTTTGATTCCAGGCGTGTTAAAATTGATGTGTGTAAAAACTTGAAATATATATGGACTAATATTTACATGTGTTTTATAATTAAAAATTATTAATGATATTTCAAAATATATTAGGAGAGCTATTAATATGTTATAGAAATCTAGATAGTCTATTAGATAAATTAAGATTCTATTGAAATATTTCTAGCCAACTGAGTTGTAGTTAGATTTATGGGGGTGTTCATTTGAAGGAAGAGATAGAATGTAGTAGATGACAATTTGAGTTGGTAAGATAGTTTATTAGATTATTTTTTATGTAATTAAATGAGATTATTTTTATTATGATATAGTTATTATATTCAATGTTTATTTTATGCAATTGTATGGTCTAACAGTAGTAAAAAGTAAAGATTGTATTTTCTTATTTCTTGGGTGATGCCAATTTTTTTAAAAGTAGAAAATGTTAAGTATGTTCATTCAAAACTCATTCCAATTATTTTTCAAGACTTATTCCTTGGTTGAAATTACTTAAATAAATAGATTTTTCCTTAACAAAAAGAGATATATATGAAAAAGGCAAGCATATTAGTTTACAATTTTTAAAGTTCTTATTTATTATTTTATGAATTTATAATGAGAACATATGTGTGAAAGATAATTTTTTTTATGTTTTCATAAAATAAAATATAAAGTATTCTATTTATAATTTTTAAAATAAACTAAATTAAGTAACATAATTTGGATAGTATATATTATTTTGGTGAAATTTTTAGATATTTAAAATTTTCATTTTTAAATCCTGAATGTAAAGAATCATAAATAATTCCTTATGGGTTCACCAACTTTAATTATGTACCTTTTATTGTGATAATAAATTTTACAATAAAGTTAACAAAGTGAATTTAGCTCACTCAAAAAAAAAAAGTTTATTTTATTGTAAATAAAAGAAAGATTATTATTCTAGGGAGAAATGGTAATGTACCAAATTATTGTTCAAATGAAATTTTAAAATTTTAAAATGTTAAAAAAATAAATACAGAATAAATAAATAACATCTAAGGTAAGAAGCTTAAAAAATAAATTATAGTATTCTTTATGGTTGGTTATGTCTTAGACAAAAAAAATATTTTATATCGTAATCTACAATAGCTATGACATAATTTTATAGAGATAGGGAGGATATACAAAAAATTGATATCTAGATATTAATTGGAAGATATACAATAACTTGAAGCTTTATTACAGAAGAAAAAAGTCTCAATAAGTCTTATATGAAAATAATAAAAATATTGTAGGTGGAGGATGCAATTTAAAAGGATTGATTATTCGAGTTAATCAATATCTATGTGTTTGTTAAATTGATAATATATTAGTAAAAGGGATCAACGATAGTTATAGAACTAGGTTACAATTGTAGTTTATAGTCATAAATAGATTGTGTTCCCATTAAAAGGAAATTGCAAAATTGTAATCCATACAAAGCCATCACAAAACCAAATACCAATGAAAATTAACTATTAAATGTTAAATTATATTTCTCGTCCATTTTTCCATGCTTGAGAGGTTTCATGGGGATACAAAACAAACATGAATGTGAATTGGCATAAGGTGTGATTCTAAAGTCTTCCCATTCATGTCCCTTCAGTTTCTAAATGAGAAAGTATATGTAGGAAATTGATGAGCTATACTGTTATAGAGATTGATTGAAATCAATTGAGTATTCAGTTAGATAAAGGAGCATGTTTAGCAGTGTAAGAAGGAGAAACTTCTAGCTTCTGAGTTACAGAGGGAGGTTTTGCAAGTGAAAAATAGAGATTATCAGTAGATCAACAAGTGAAAAGGGGAGACTAATAATAGTTCTAGTATTATGCAAACCTTTAAAATAACTCCTCAATAGTATTTTTGTTAAACATGTTAATAAAATATCTTAGACTTGAAAACTAGTTTTCCCCACATTGTAGTTTCTACAGGAACATTTATCCAAATTCTTTGTATTATCCATGTATTTGATTCCTCTTATATTTTTGTACAATTTTATTTGGTGTGAACTTCTAGTGTATAATTAGGAATAATACCAGGCTCATGGAACCTTCTTGATAAGGGAAAATTCACATGGTAACAGATCCCTAAAGTGTGTAAGTTATATTCTAGTTGAGTACAAGGTTTTCTTGAAAGAGAAATCAAAGATTTTCACACTTATTGGGTTTCATTTTATTTATAATTGAGGGTTTTAGAAATGATTTAGTTTGAGAGATCAAGATAGACTAGATGATGTATCAAATATTTCTATTGGGAATTACATAATATTGTTGTTGTTAGAAGAGCATAGGATAAAGGAGTATACAATGACCAATTTTGTTGTACTCATTGATCTAAAGATACTAGAAAACTACCATATAGAGGATGTCAAATCTAGGCATATTATCCAATATATAGTTAAAGATCACATCATTCCCCATATTGTAGGATTACATACTTGTAAGAAAATGTGCAATGCCATCCTAAAATACTACTAGAGTGAACCAATATACAAGAAATTGATCCTTAGGGAGAAAATAAGAAACACCAAACAAAACAACAGAGAAGACATTATTGCTTAATTGACCAGAGTCATACAAGTTATCATTTGTTGAGGAAAAAATAGATAATGATGAATTTGTGAGAACCGTACTAAATGCGTTCTCAAAGAAGTGGGTTATTTTTGTCCAAGTAATTAATAGGTGACATTTTCTACTTGACCGAGATTACCTGTTACCCCAATTTCCATGTACATGCAAATTTGGCTAAAACCTATTCCAAAATCTTTGTTTTCACCTTGCCAAGCATCCCTAAAAATTTGATGATTTTATGTTTGGTTTCCTGGCCTCTACAAATTTTCTATCTCCCTAGCCTGCAAGTAAAAAGTTTGAAAAAAGTAGCCATTACCAAGAAAAACCCTACAAACCCTAAGCTAGTTTCTATTTTCATGTTACTTTATCTCAGCCACTTAAGTCCTCAAAAACCCATGTGCACTTTATTCTCATTGGTCAGTCACAGGTTCTCAAAGTTCTTTGGTGGTTACCCCTTTTATTCGGTGATTCAGTGACTACACTGGTTCTCTTAGTCCCCAAATGTTTTTCGGTTAAGTCTTAACATCTCACGACCTAGCAAAACAACTAGCCTTTCCTCAGTCATGTATTTGCTAAGTCTTTTGGCAGTCACTTTAGTGGGGTCCCAGTCAGGAAGATCTGACAGTTGTCATGAATTTGCAAGGGGTTCTTCTGACACATGCAATCTTGCAATGGCCGTCGATCTTCCAAGTATGAAGCACTGCAGTGTGTCAGTGGGTCTGATGCCACGTCATCCTATGTGGAAAATCCTGATTGGCTGAAGGGTTTTGATGTGTAACCTTGTTAGAGAAGGCTTGGTAGACTATGTTTAGATGAAATCTATGATTGGTGCATGATCTCATGGGTTGTGTCAGAGCCATGAGATTACATGCCGATCGTCGATTTCACTTTGTTGTTAGAGCCTTGTCAGGTGGGTCCTCATATTGCTTATGTGTTCAAATTTCAGTGGTCGATGGGTGCATAGCTGCGACATGTCAATGGGACCATGTCAGAGTCTCTGTAGGGATGATAGAAGGATGAAGATCGACGACTAGCATATCTTCACGTATAGGTTTTCTAACATATGAGATCATGCACCCTCCGTTAGATTGGAATCTTAGTTTGAGTGGGTCCATTGTCACAGCTTGCTGAGGTGTTTGCTGATGGAGCGACTGGAGAAAATAAAAGAATGCCAAGTGGCATAAATGGGCCCAAGCTTGAAAGGATTTCATGAATGAGACAAGTCTTCGATCACGTGCCCACCAAGTGACTTAAAGGAAGAAGGGCTCGAGGTGGGTCCAAAAGGATAGGTGTGCCGATGTGCTTGATTCTCATTGGTCACTGACTTCCATGGTGGCTTTGACTTGTCAGAGATGGGTTTTCAAGCTATTTTCATGTGCATCGCAGCCATTCATCTTCCTGGAAGGGTTTCTCATTGACGGTTATTTTTAAAAATTTTCTGCTAGCCATTATATTTCAAAATTCAAATGTCTCTGTGAAGGTTTTGTGTTCTTTCAGCCATGCACGACACCGAGTAGCTTGGGAATTGATTTCTCAAGATAGTTATGGGTGAGGGGGTGGTGGAGATGACTGTTGGTCAGTGTTGCAGGGTACCATGTCATGTTGAAGGTGCTAAATGGATTGGCACCACCTTTTTCCAATGTTATTATTGAAAATACAAATGTCTTCCAGATCAGATTTGTGAGCCTTCATGGCTTAGTGGAGTTGCAGGTAGGTTGGTAGGTCAAGGTTTTTGTGTCTGTAGGTGAGCTCAGTACCAGATGGATGTCCATGAAGAAAGATATGATTTGATCATTGGTGTTCTCAGAGATTTTCATAATAAGTGAGCAGTACCCTAGGGTTTGATATCATTGTTTAATTTTGTAACCCTAGTTAGGTTTTGACTCTTGCCTACGTGCAAGAGGAGATGCATATATTATATTTTTAGAGCTTTTGAGCTCAGAGTTGGACAATTGTAAAAGAATTTCACTTTTCTTAAGGGTCATCTATGGTATCATTTCTACCCTCTGGCTTATACAGTTGTAAATCTTTCATTGATGATTTAGATATTGCAAAGGTATTTTGTGACATCTTTTCTGTCCCTATACTTCCTTGTCTAAATTATTTCTTATTGAATCAAAATATATGATGTTTTCAATGACAACTTAGGGTTCCTAATCCCTCTTATTTTCTATAATTGTGTGTTTTATTGTGTTTGATCTGATTTAGATATTTTTGTGGGTATACTTCAGCCCCTAATAGTCTTGTCTCAATCCTACACCGAGTTGCAGAAGTGAATGTCTGCTTGCAGGTTGTAAGTTGTGTCTCATGTTCAGGCCCTCATATGAAACACTTATGCAAGTCTATTTAGTAAGTTGTGACCTACTAGACCTAAGCCTTTCATTGATTCTATTCCTCTATATTGAGATCCAAACCCTAATTTCAGTGTATCACCTAGTAGGATAGTTTTCAGTCATTTCCCTTTCAAGCATTCCTTCTATCCCTTTCCCTCAAGAGATTTACTTTTATGTCTAGGAGAAAATTAAGGTGATTATCCAAGAGGAACCAGCCTAGAACCTAGAGGTCTCATCTCAGTTAGGATAAGTCCCACACCTAGAGATGATTCCCATGTTATACTAGGTTATCAAGACCAAGAGAGCTTGAAATAAAGGTGCAAACTTAGTGTATAACAATTATGGCACACCTGGTGGGACTAAAAAGATTAGATTGAAGTTCAAAGGTGCTCCTATTGGTTCATCTGCAAAAGGATTAAGGAAGTTCAATACACAAGGACTATCAGTACAGACTCAAGCTCAAGGATACCCCACCTTGGTACCAATGTATAACAATTCTGGCATGCCCGGTGGGACTACAGTAAAAGAATATTCATGTTGAAGATTATGTTATCTATGATATATAGATTGCATAATACAAAATTTTAGAAGTTATTCTATCAAGTATATCTAGTGACTCCACTGATTTCAAAGATCTAGGCCAACCTTGTTTAAGGTTTATGAGAAAGATTGAGACTAGGAGCTCAAAGCCCACAAAATTTTTAGAGTTGCCCTCAAGAAGAAGTCACAAAGGGAGGTCAACTCAAACAACATCCCCTGCAAGGAGAGTTCAATGAACACCATTGGATACCTTAGAAAGGAGACCTTTTCCCTTTCATTCCAAAAGAAGAGGCAGATCTCTAACCAGAGATCTAGAGGAAGATTCAAATCCAATAGTAAATACAACTCACATAGTTGTCAATCTTCAGATTACAACTCCTACAATGGCTAGACAGTTTTCCTTTGAACCATTCAACCAAGGGAGTCCATTATCCTTTTCTCAACATCATGATGTGCCCTTGGTGGCACTTAAGAGTATAATTGATTTCATTGGTGAAGGGAAAACAACTGCTTTTGAACACATAAGAGATGTGACCACCATCTACAGCATACACAACATAATTCAAGAGGATGTGGCCACAAAATTATTAGTAGCCTCTCTAAAAGGTAAGGCTCTTGAATGGTTTAGAACTTTAACTGTTGGTTCTATTACTTCATGGGATGAGTTGGGGGATGCATTGAGTAAACATTTTGAGGATAAATCAGATAAATTATCTTTGGTTGAGCAGTTGACAACCATTAAGAGGGACCCTCAAGAGCAAATGATAGATTACAATAGTAGATTCCTCAAAACATGGAATAGAATTCCAGTCTTTGTGAGACCATCAGATGACCATGCTTTCTTATACTACTTGCAAAGTCTGAATTGTCAAATTTCTGTCATGATCCAATCTATGGGTGGTACTTCTTTAACCCAAGCTTTTGACATAGTTGTCAGGGCTGAAAATAGTTTAATCCAAGCAAGCATGATAGCTAGAAGGCAACCAATGCCCTTATTTCCTAGCTTTCAACCCATTGCACCTGCACAAGTACCCCCACTTACCCCTATTCCTACTATATTAGCACCTTAGGCTAGTACTAGTGGTCAAGAGCTAACAGCTAGTTTCTCTCAAGAGCTGCAAGAAATAAATAACAGTCAAGAAAGCAGTAAGCAAGAAATGACAAACTTGTTGCAGACCTTGACTAAAGAGGTCACAAATTTGAAGAAATAAGGTCAAGGAATCAGACCACCATTTTAGCCACAAGGCCAAGGTAATAATCAGCAATACCAAAATCAAGGGTAGCCTTATCAACAAAATAGGCCACCATACCAAGGAGGGTATCAAGGGAAAAGACAAATTTTTAATTAGAGACCATTCCAACCATATAACCTTGCACCTCTCAATTCTACAAATCCAGTTAGGGATATGGTCCCTAGTCAAAATAATGTAGCTATGGATAATGAATGGTGTTTTCCTTGTAATTAGCCTCATAATCAAGCTACATGTTCAAATGGATGGATGAACCAAGCTCTGATGGTTAAAAATACCTCACAAGCTCAATCAGAGGCTTCATCCAGTGGGTCAATGCCTCAACAAGAATCACAAGAGAATGAGACTATTCTCTTTAATTGGGAACAACCAAACTTCAATGGAGTCAATGATGAAGTTTCTTTTGTTGACTTTACAAGAGAAAAGAGAAGAGCTCAGGACATGGAAAGAGTGGATTCCAATGCCAAAGCCACCACATCTGTAGAGCCACTATAGCAAGTTGATCCCATCACACCTAAGGAGGCTCCTATCATTACAAGCAAAGAGAACCAACATTCCAAAGAAGTGGAGCCTGTCATGCCAAAGATACAACAAAGAGTACACAATATAACACCTTATAACATTGTAGACAACATGAAGAAGGTGAATGTCACCATGTCCATGTGGGACTCTTTGGCTATTCTAGGACAACCTAAGATCTTGAAGAAGGCTATGTCAGAGGTGACAACTCCTTAGCCTACAAAAGAAGCTGCAAAGCCAGTGTTGGTTAACACTGATCAAGAAAAGGAGGCTCCAACTAGCAACTCCAAAGGCAATGCCACACAAGGTAGGAACTCAAAGCCACCTCCCTTTTATGTATCTCTAATTATTGGAAAATCTTTAGTGCATAATTGTATAGTGGATAGTGGAGCTATCGGCATTGTAATACCCAAAAAGGTAGCTGACCAATTAGGACTAAAATATGAACCCTATCAAAAGAAGGTTACACAACTTGATGGATCCTCAGTCAATACTATAGGTGTGGCCAAGGATACCAGTCTAATCCTTCATGCTAGTCCTAATTTTTCCATCCTTCTTGATATATATATCATAGATCTCCCTACACTATTTGCTATATGTCTGTCAAGGGAGTTTACAGCCAAGATAGGAGGTTACTTATCTTTTGATTGATCTCACATGCTATTTCATATGAGGTATGGGACTAAGGTCACCATTAAATTAGAACCATTAGTAGCACACAATATAGAGCCATATGTGTCCAATACCATCAATGCAAATTGCCCCATATTTGATAACAGTGACTTCCAAACCATTAGTGAAGCAAGCACAAAGATATAAAGTATCCCTGATATTCTTCTAGATGAAAGAGCTTTAGAGGCCCAAGAAAATCTATTCTAGGATTTTGGTTTGGGAAGTTAGTTGATACAAGAAAGTGGATCCATAGAGCCAAGCCTTCTCAAAGAAGATACTAATTCAGAGGATATGAATAATCAGCTTTGGGAATTGTTTTTTGATGGGGCTAGAAGTAGATATGGTTCTAGTGGCAGTGCTATGTTAGTATCCCCAAAAGGAGAAATGTATTACATTTCTTTTAGATTTAGTTTCTCTTGCACTACTAATACTACAGAGTATGAAAGTCTAGTCAATGGGCTAGAGTGGGCTAAAAAAGAGGGCTTAAGGCCTTAAAAGTTTATGGTGACAGTGAGTTAGTTGTCAGCCAAGTAAGGGGGAATAAGTGCAACCGAAAATGACACTTTGAAAGCATACAAACATAGAGTTTGGGATGCAATTGAAGATTTTTGTGCTTTCAATATTGTTTCTATCCCTAGGAAATTAAACCAAAATGCAGATAGGTTAGTTGCTGTTTTATCTTAGTATGACATTCCAAATAGCATTTCAAAAGAAATGGATCAACAACATATCAAAGTGATTTTTAGACCATCTATTCCTGATAATGATGTCAATTGGCAAGTATTTGACAATGATGAACAAATTTTGCAATTCTTGTTTGAAGAAGATGTTCTTTCAGAGTACAACCAAGATAGGCTATCACAAAGCTATGGTGATCAAGTAATACAACTGAAGTCCAATAAGATGCCTAGAGGTCTTGTTACCCTAGACACTTTCTTCAACAAACATGATGAAATTAAGAAGAAAAAAGCTGGCCTGGTAGTCCAATAGGAACATTGTGTTGACTTAGAGTTGGAACTAGGTAAGAGCTTATAATTTGGAAAAGTGAACATTGAATTGGAAAAGCAAACTTATACCCAATTATTCAAAGAATTCAATCATGTTTTTGCATAGCAATATGAAGACCTCAAGAGTTTTGATCCTACCCTTGCTCAGCACACTATTGAATTAGAACCTAATGCTAGGCCAGTAAGACAAAAGAAAAGGCCTGTTAATCCCAAGCTTGAGCCACTTATGCATAAGGAAGTACTCAAAATAATAGAAAGTGGTATCATCTACCCCATTAAGCATACTAGTTGGGTTTCCAACCTTGTTCCTATCAGGAAGAAGAATGGGGAATTGAGGTTATGTGTTGACTTTAGGGATCTTAACAGGGCCTCTCTAAAAGACCGCCATCCATTACCCTCCATGGAACAAATCTTACATTGTGTCTCTAGATCTGAGAGATTTTCATTATTGGATGGCTATTTAGGATACAATCAGATCTTAGTGAATGAAGAGGATCAATATAAGACAACATTTACAACCAAGTGGGGAACCATGGCTTATCAAAAGATGCCCTTCGGCTTGTCAAATGCAGATGCTACATTTCAAAAGGTAATGGATATGGCCTTTAAAAGCCTCATGTACAAGTTTGTACTGGTCTACTTGGATGACATAACTATCTATTCTAAACATGCAACAGATCACATCAAACATTTGAGGAAGATCTTTGAAAGATGTAGAGAATTTGGGATATCTCTTAATCCCAAGAAATGTGTGTTTGCAATCCATGAAGGAAAATTGTTGGAATATGTAGTATCCAAAGAAGGGATCATAGTAGATCCTAAGAGAATTGCAGCCATTTTAGAGCTACCATTGCCACATCATAAGAAAAGTCACCAATATTTCATAGGAAAGATTAACTTTGTTAGGAGGTTCTTGCCTAACATTGCAGATTTACTAAAGCCTTTGATAGCCATGTTAAAGAAGAGTTTAGATTTTAGTTGGACCAAAGAAGGGAGAGTCAATTTCCAAGCTATCAAAGAGGCCTTAACAGAAGCCCCTACTCTCCTAAACCCAAATTTCAATAAGAATTTTATCCTTTATGATTATGGGGGTCATGATACTATATCTGCAATGTTGACTCAAGAAAATTCAAAAGGAATGGAGTAGCCTATTGCTTTCTTTAGAAAAGGTTTAGAGGAGTATGAATAGAGATACTCTTTTGTAGAAAAACATGTACTTGCTATGGTAAAGAGCCTTAAAAAGTTTAGATATCTATTGACCCATAGCAAGGTACACTTGAAGGTTACTCATCCAAGTGTCAAAATTTTTTTACTTTCCAAGGACCTAATGAGAAAAGAGCTGGTTGGATCACAAAGGTAATGGAATATGACATTAATATTTAGACCACCAAGCTAGTTAGAGGAAGAGGTCTTTGTGACCATTTGGCAGGGGAGGAAAGTTCAAAGAAATCAAAGAAAATAGATGCATCTCTGGTGGTGCATTCTACAGAAGAACAAGCCAAGGCAACAAGCTGGTTGCCTAATATGATCAATTACTTGAAAATAGGACAATGTCCTATAGGTTTGGATTTAGCAAAAAGGAGGTATTATAGATTGTAATCTATTCCTTTTGTGTTGATAGGTGAAGTTCTTTTTAGAAAGGATCACAATGGTGTCATTTTAAGATTCATAGATTCAAAAAAGATAGCTGATGTTCTATTTGAATTTCATGATGGACCTTCTGGAGGTCACTTCTCTCCTAAGGCTACTGCTTTTAAAATCATGAGGGCTAGATACTATTGGCCATCTATCTTCAAGGATAGCCATGATTATGTAAGGAAATGCATCAAGTGTACCATGTTTGCAGGAAAAGAAAGGCTTGCAGCCTTGCCTCTACAACCAGTCAAAATAAAACAACCCTTCATGAAGTGGGGCATAGATTTCATTGGAATGATCAATCCTCCATCTAGTGCAGGCCATAAATGGATAATCACTGCAACAGATTATTTCACTAGATAGACATAAGTAATTGCATCAAAAGAGGCCAATGAGAGTGTTGTCTTAGGTTTTTATGATGATATAGTTCATAGGTTTAGCACTCCTGATTCCATCATATCAGATAATGCATTAGCATTCATAGGCCTTAAAGTCTCAGAGTGGGCAGTCAAGAATGACATCTATCTAAATACTAGTTCCAATTATTACCCTCAGGGCAATGGCTTAGCAGAGTCAGCAAATAAGAACTTGATTAGGATAATCAAGAAGACTCTACAAGACAATCAGAGGGATTGGCATACTAAACTAAAGTCTACCTTATGGTTAGATAGAATTACCCCAAAGAAAATCATTGGAAATTCTCCTTATGTGCTAGTGTATGGAAAAGAGGCTAAGTTTTCCATTTCAACTAAGTTACCAGCCCTAGACTTGGCTACTCAGTATGCCCTATTTCAGGAAGGAGATCCTTTGCAGATTAGATATGCTTAGTTGATGGAATTGGAAGAACTTAGAGACAAATCAATGCAAGATATGGAATTCCATCAGATCCAAATAAAGAAGAGCTTTGATAAATGAGCCAGGATCAAAAATTTCAAAGTTGGGGATGTAGTCCTTAAGTGGGATGAGTTTAGATCCAAGCCTGGCAGACATACAAAATTTGATTCATTTTGGGGTGGACCATTTGTTCTATAGAGTGCAAGGGGTCTAATGCTTTTCAACTATCAACCCTTAAAGGAGATGCCTTGCCAATATCAATAAATGGTTTCCACTTGAAGCCCTATTTTGAGGTTAGTCCTTCCTTGTAAATCTCTATAAATATTTCCCCTGCTTTCTTTCCCTATTTTCTAGGTTAGTTTCCTACTTTCCAAGAAGTGCTCATGCACAAGTTTGTCCTTTTGGTTCTAGTTTTGCCTCTCTCTAAAAAAGTTTTGTGTTCCTGAAGTGACCCCATGCTTAATGGATTGTTTATAGACCACTACTTTTCCATGTCTAGCAGGCTAACATCCAGTAGAAATTGCCAAAATGTTACCTCAATTTCAATGTACATGCAAATTTGGCTAAAACCTATTCCAAAATCTTTGTTTTCACCTTGCCAAGCATCTCTAAAAATTTCATGATTTTATGTTTGGTTTCTTGTCCTCTGCAAATTTTCTATCTCCCTGGCATGCAAGTAAAATGTTTGAAAAAAGTAGTCGTTACCAAGAAAAACCTTGCAAACCCTAAGCCAGTTTCTATTTTCATGTTACTTTATCTCGGCCAATTAAGTCCTCAAAAACCCATGTGCACTTTATTCTCATTGGTCGGTTGTAGGTTCTTTAAGTTCTCTGACGGTTACCCCTTTTATTCAATGATTTAACAATTACATTGGTTCTCTTAGTCGCCAAATGTTTGGCAGTTAAGTCTTAACATCCTGCAACCTAGTGAAACAACTAGACTTTCCTTAGTTGCGTATTCGCTAAGTCTTTGGGTGGTCACTTTAGTGGGGTCCCAGTTAGGAAGATTTGATGGTTGTCATGAATTTGCAAGGGGTTCTTCTGACACATGTGATCCTGCGATGGCCCTCAATCTTCCAAGTATGAAGTGCTGTAGTGTGTCAGTGGGTTCGATGCCATGTCATCCTATGTGGAAGCTCCTGATTGGCTGAAGGGTTGTGATGTGTAACCTTGTCAGATTGGGCCCGATAGACTATGTTTAGATGAAATCTACGACTGGCACATGATCTCATGGTTTGTGTCAGAGCCATGAGATTACGCACCAACTATCGATTTCACTTTGTTGTTAGAGCCTTGTCAGGTGGGTCCTTGTATTGCTTATGTGTTCAAATTTCATTGGTCGATGGGTGCACAGCTAGGACATGTCAGTGGGACCATGTTAGATTCTCTGCAGGGATGACAGAAGGATGAAGATCAATAGCTAGTGTATCTTTGCGTAGAGATTTTCTAACACATGAGATCATGCACCTACCGTTAGATTGGAATCTCAGTTTGAGTGGGTCCATTGTCAGAGCTTGCCAAGGTGTTTGCTGATAGAGTGACCGGAGAAAATAAAAGAATGCAAAGTGACATAAATGGGCCCGAGCTTGAAAGGATTTTTTGAATGAGACAAGTCTTTGGTTGCATTGTCACCAAGTGACTTAAAGGAAGAAGGGCTTGAGGTGGGTCCAAAATGACAGGTGTGCTGATGTGCTCGATTCTCATTGGCCGCTGACTTCCATGGTGGCTTTGACTTGTTAGAGATTGGTTTTCAAGCTATTTTCAGGTGCATCATAGCCATTCATCTACCGAGAAGGGTTTCTCATCAATGGTTATGTTTTAAAATTTTCCGCTAGTTGTTATATTTCAAAATTCAAATGTCTCTGTGAAGGTTTTGCATTCTTTCGGCCATGCACGACATCGGGTAGCTCAGGAATTGATTTCTCAGGATGGTTATGGTTGAGGGGGTGATGGAGATGACTATTAGCTAGTTTTGTAGGGTTCCATGTCATGTCGAAGGTGCTAAATTTATTGGCACCACCTTTTGCCAGTGTTATTATTGAAAATACAGATGTCTTCTAGATCAAATTTGTGAGCCTTCATGGCTTAGTGGAGTTGCAGGTGGGTTGGTAGGTTGAGGTTGTTGTGTCTATAGGTGAGCTCAGTACTGGATGGATGTCTGTGAAGAAAGATATGATTTGATCATTGACGTTCTTGGAGATTTTCATAATAAGTGATCAGTACCCTAGGTTTTGATATCATTGTTTAATTTTGTAACCCTAGTTAGGTTTTGACTCTTGTCTGCATGCAAGAGGGGATGTATATATTATATTTTTAGAGCTTTTGAGCTTAGAGTTGGACAATTGTAAAATAATTTCACTTTTCTTAAGGGTCATCTATGGTATCATTTCTATCCTCTAGCTTATACAATTGTAAATCTTTCAGTGATGATTCAGATATTGCAGAGGTATTTTGTGACATCTTTTCTATCCCTATACTTCCTTGTCTAAATTATTTCATATTGAATCAAAGTATATGATGTTTTCAATGAAAACTTAGGGTTCTTGATCCCTCTTACTTTCTATAATTGTGTGTGTTATTGTGTTTGATCTGATTTAGATGTTTTTGTGGGTATACTTCAGCCCCTAACAGTCTTGTCTCAATCCTACATCGAGTTACAGAAGTGAATGTCTTCTTGCAGGTCATAAGTTGTGTCTCATGTTCAAGCCCTCCTATGAAACACTTATGCAAGCCTATTTAGTAAGTTGTGACCTACTAGACCTAAGCCTTTCATTGATTCTATTCCTCTATACTAAGATCCAAACCCTAATTTTGGTGTATCACCTAGTAGGATAGTTTGCTTTCAGTCATTTCCCTTTCAAGAATTCCTTCAATACCTTTCCCTCAAAAGATTTACTTTTCTTGTGTAGAAGCAAATTAAGGTGATTATCCAAGAGGAACCAGCCTAGAACCTGGAGGTCTCATCTAAGTTAGCATAGGTCCCACACCTGGAGATGATTCCCATGTTATAATAGGTTATCAAGACCAAGAGAACTTGAAACAAAGGCACAAAATTAGTGTACAACATTACCTTTGGAGCAATACCACTTAGGAAGAGCTTAGGTTGAGCCTTCTTAGTGCTAGGAATAGTGAAGGCCAAAAGGGTGATGTCAAGAATATTTTTCTTGTAAGAAACAAAAATTTTAGAAAGGCTAAAACAAAGGCCATAACTCCAAAAGAGAGGAAAATGGAAGACTTGATAAGAATCAAGTATTTTATTTGTAATCAACATGAACACTATAAGAGTCAATGTTTGAATACGAAAAGTGTGATAAGAATAAGAAACAACCAAAAATAACTTTAGTAGACATTGATGAATTATCTTCAAGACTTGAAGAAGAGTTCATCCTTATATCTTTCCTATTTAGCTCTACCTTCACAAGAGTCTGGTACATAGATAGTGGGGCATCATGTCATGTGAGAAGAGTTAGAGTGTCTTTCTAGCTAGAAAGTAGGAGAGATAGACATCCAAATACAAATGGATACCAAGTCCAAGTGTACTCCAGTTGGGAGAGGGACAATCATATTTAAGAGGGAGTCATACAAGAATCTTCAAATTACAAATATATTACATATTCCTAAATAAGATGAAATTTGTATCACCTAATTGAATGGGGGAAATATGAGATCTACTTCTAAATCCAAATTTCCAAAGGAGAGATCCAAATTGATCAACCAAAAGGTTAATGCACAATTGAATCAATCTATGGAGAATATGAAGGAGGATGAAAACCTTATATTTCCATATAAAAAAAATGTGCTTGAAATCTGAAATAATTGAAAGGCAAATACTAACCTCAAAATAGGGTGGATCTAGAAAATGCTGATTTCTTATGTCTGTGTGTAGTTTTGAGCAATTCTACAACCTCTTTTGGACTGGAAATGCTGAGAGGAAGAAAAACCAGAAAACTTTTATCTTTCTGATAGCAAGTAGTCTTTGACCAAGATAAAAGGTCAAAGACTACTTCAAGATTTTGAAGGTCATCCTTGACTTTGTTTGTGGATCTCAGAAGTTTGCCAAAAAGGGTATCCAAATCCAAGCTCAGATCCATAGTTCCGCACCAGTACATGTAAGAAAAAAAGAATTTTTTTTGTTTGTTTGAGGGGTTTGCCTTGGTTAAAACCCAGTTTGGAATCAACCTTAATATTGAAATTGAAGTAGTAGAAGTAGATCTAATAATGAAGCTATGTAATTCAATAGATATGAAATCATCTTTAAACTGTAAACAAGTATATTGATATGAAAGTTTGAACATAACAATGGCAAATGTAAATCAAAATCATAAATGTAAATCTAAAACCTTAATGATTGTATGCTTGGAATCCACCTTGATAGATGAATGAATGGATCTAGAAGATGAACAAAGGATCTTGAAGGAAGATCACACCACCATGATGGCTAGATCTAGGGTTTGAATGATGAATCTTGGATTCTTGAACCAAATCCATTCAAAGCTTGAATGCTTGAATCCTTTATCTTCAATGGAGAACTTGAATGGATGATTTCTTGAAATTCTTTCTCGATCTTACTTGAGAGCTTGAGTGCTTGATGGTAAAAGGAGATATGAAAAAGTGATGGAGAAAATGAGAGAGGAAGACTTCCTTTTATAGTGATCTAGGGAAAAAACCTCTAGAGAAGGCCAACATTGGGGAATTAAATCCCAATTAACTTGAACCCCTAGAAATGGACCCATATTAAATGCAATTTAATGATTTTCCATTTTGAAACCTGAAATGGCTGACCTAGAAGCGGGAAAACAAATTCTTTCAAAACTCGACATCTGAAAATCATGGGAATCTAGAATTTGAAATCTAGGTCAAGGACAAGGTAGACCCAACCCTAGGTTAGGGTTGAGGTCATCATTGACCCTCAAGGTCATCTTTTACCTTGAGGTAAAAAACATTAGGACCTCAATCCAAAGTGCTAGGTAATGCAAAGGGATAGTAAAAATAGGTGGAGAGAGAAATAGAAAGGGGAAAGAAATCCAAACTCAAGAAAAGACTTGATCAAGGTGCTTGACATGACCCTAGACCACTCACTTGGAGGGCTAAACACTCTTATCATGGAAGTGCTTCCATTTTAAGATGATACATTAAGCCCCCACTTTAGATAGAGTATGGATTCAATGCAAACTCTTGGTAAAGGAGAAGAAAGAAGAGATCCACGTGGATTCAAAATAAGATAGGATAAAACTTAGCTAGGTACATAAGCCCCTAGGCTAAGGATTCTAACTCAACATACATGCACGAGGGTGCGAAAAAAAAGAAGGAAAAAGACACAAAAGATGGGTTAGTACTAAAACAAACCGAAATCAACTAGCATAAGAAACCTCACTAAAAAACATTTCTCATACTAATATCATATTTGGAAAGCTATCATAAGAGAATAAATGATTACATAAGAAAGACAAGAGAAACACTATAAATAACATAGCTTCATGATCCAGTCCTACTAGCATGAAAGTGAAGTGAGAGAAAGGGAAAAGAGTGATTACCTTGCCTAGTAAGATGCCCACCTTACCATGAATCACCCTGGAGGGAGAGCCCAATAGGTTCACCCATAAATTGTGCTTGCAATTGTAATGCATCTTTTGATGGCTTCTAGAATACTCATAGATCCACCTTCTTGTATCACTATGAATATGAAATGTGTGTCTCCTCAGGATTTAGCAACTTATGTGTGTTACCTTCGAAAGATTTAGCCTATAAATGCGTGTCTTTTCAGGATTTAGAAACTTATGTGCGTTACCTTCCAAGATTTAGCATATTGGAAAATTTGAAAAATGCCTGTCTCCTCAGGATTTAGCAGCTTATGTGTGTTACCTTCAGAAGATTTAGCATATAAAAAATGCTTGTCTTTTCATGATTTAGCAACTTATGTGCGTTACCTTCCAAGATTTAGCATATAAATAAAAAACTATAGTACAAGGGAGATCCTATATATGCCCCCTGCTTATCATGGCTATCTACTAGACATGATAAGGAAGAGGATACCTACTTCACAATGCAAGGAGATATCCTATTTACAATAATATATACCATATTCTTAGTGAGGGATATTGGCCCCAACATCCAAGATTATAGATAATCATGAAAAGATTATATCACTCATGGAAAAAGGATCCTCAAAGAAAAAGATCTTATCAACAAGACTCCCACCAAAGAGGAATGCTTTAGATAAAATATCATCTTTGAACAACGGGAACAAAGATTCAATCATCAAGCCCCCTGTAAACAAGAGGAGCAAGAATCGTTGGAATGATGGAAACAACTCCAACACCAAAGCAAGGGTGAGAGTTTATAAAGAACATAATTTACAACATAGAGAAGAAGTGATGACTTAGGACAACAACATCTTATCCATAGTCAAAATATCTATCAATATGATAATAATATTGCAATATAAACAAATACCACTAAGCTAAGGAAAGCAATTCCCTAGACAAAGATAAAGAAGGAAGAACCTTTTCCCCCAAGGATAGAGACAAGGGATACCTTTGGAAAACACATGTTTTAGAAAAGATATCTTGAAAAAAGATCTATAGATTAACATAATTCAAAACCATAGAACGACAGGAGAGAAAGAATACCAATTAATCCCCAATAAAAGACCTAATGGATCCTAGGAGACTAGATGAAAATACACCTCTTGCTCCCCAGTCATGAGACAAGAAGGGAATAAATATACATTATATCAGAAGATGGGGAATCCCCTATATCAAAATTATGAAGGAATTTTAAAACTAAACGAGAGTGAGATATAATTCCTAAAGAAACTCTTTCTCTAACATATAACTTGAAATGTTTACAATCAACAAGTAAATGTGTGTTGGAATAATGAAAAGGACATTTATATTTGTATAAGGCATCTATCAGCATAGGTCTAAAGATTTCTTTCTTGGAGTTCATTAACTCAACATATACCTTCTTAGCCACCTCTTGACAAACATTAGGGTTATCTAAGATAGGTTTGGAGAGAAGAATGTGAAGAGGAGGATGATGATTAACATCACCTACCTTGACTTGATATTTTGAACAACCAATACCATACATATCCAGTTTAGGGGGTATATGAACTGGAAACCTAATACCATGCTAATTCAATCCAAGCCCTAAACCTTTATAACCTTGTTTAGTCACCATATTATATCTGGTAGCATACATATTATGTAAAGTTTCTACATGAGGTGATTGTTTATCGTGTTCATGAGTAAAGGTTGTATAAGGTGGTAATAGGTTTTGAAGAAGTTTCTTTACCCTTTCCTTTACTATCATAATGAATCAGAGGAGAAGGTAAATCAAAGAAGTCTTTCACATCTGCATCTTGAACTATAGCTTGAATCCCATCATAAGTACGGAAGAACTAGGGATAGAAGATTGAGAATTAGGTATCGGATTTAGAATAGGAAGATTAGGATTGAGAGGATTGATAGGATTAGGAAGATTAGGAAATGGTGTATCATCTACCAAATTCTTCACATAATCCAAAAGAGTATTAAGCCTACCACATAAATCTTTAATGAAAGTTTAAAATGTAGGAAGACTAGTGTTGGTCAACTTCACAAAAGCATAAGCGAGAGAAAAATGAAGAGTCATCAACATAGTGAAGTGAATGATACTCTCATAAGCATCATAGGTATGGTAAAGAGATGATAAAAGAAAGGTAATAAGGAACATGACCACACACCAAAGCATCTTAAAAATCTTTATAGTAAATGAAAATGCAAGAATTTTTTTTGTATTTTATTGAATATATAGATTTTTTTATATTTTTAAATTTAAAGAGCATAAACTAGATCTAATCTAAATACAAGAAAAGACCTAAAATCTAACACAATAGGGCATCTAAATCCATAAAAGAAAAGGGGTAAGTAGGTTGGGTTCACCAAAATGAATAAGGTGAACACACAAGGTAAGACAAAGGGAAATATAACACCAAAAAGAAAGAGAGTAAGCTCATCGGGTTCACCAAAATGAATAAGGTGAAATTTTTATCACCTAATTGAATGGGGGAAATATGAGATCTACTTCAAAATCCAAATTCCCAAAGGAGAGATCCAAATTGATCAACCAAAAGGTTAATGCACAATTAAATTAATCTATGGAGAATATGGAGGAAGAAAACCTTATATTTCCCTATAAAGAAAATGTGCTTGAAATCTGAAATAATTGAAAGGCAAATACTAACCTTAAAATAGGGTAGATCTGGAAAATGCTGATTTCTGATTTCTATGTGTAGTTGCAGGCAATTCTGCAACCTATTTTGGACTAGAAATGCCGAGACGAAGAAAACCCAAATTTTTTTTATCTTTCTGACAGCAAGTAGTCTTTGACCCCGATAAAAGGTCAAAGACTACTTTGAGATTTTGAAGGTCATCCTTGACTTTGTTCAAAAATCTCAAAAGTTCACTGAAAAGGGTATCCAAATCCAATCTCAGATCCACACCTGTACCTGCAAGAAAAAGAGATTTTTTGTTATTTTTTTGAGGGGTTTGCCTTGGTCAAACCCCAGTTTAGAATCAACATTAATATTGAAATGCAGAATGCTAGCAAGTAGTAGAAGTAGATCTAATAATGAAGCTATGTAATTCAATAGATATGAAATCATATTTCAAATGTAAACAAGTATATTGATATGAAAGTTTGAACATAACAATGGAAAATGTAAATCAAAATCTTAAATGTAAATCCAAAACCTTCATGATTGTATGCTTTGAATCCACCTTGATAGATGAATGAATGGATCTAGAAGATGATCAAAGGATATTGAAGCAAGATCACACCACCATGATAGCTAGATCTAGGGTTTGAATGATGAATCTTGCATGCTTGAACCAAATCCCTTCAAAGGCTTGAATCCTTGAATCCTTGATCTTCAATGGAGAACTTGAATGGAAAAGAGGACTTGAATGGATGATTTCTTGAAATGCTTGATGAAATGCTTGCTTGATCTTACTTGAGAGCTTGAGTGCTTGATGGAAAAAGGAGATATGAAAAAGTGATGGAGAAAATGAGAGAGGAAGGCTTCCTTTTATAGTGATCTAGGGCACAAACCTCTAGAGAAGGCCGACATTGCGGAATTAAATCCAAATTAATCTTAACCCCTAGAAATGGACCCATATTAAATGCAATTTAAGGATTTACCATTTTGAAACTTGAAATGGCTGACCTGAAAGTAGGAAAATAAATCTTTCTAAAACCTAATATCCATAAATCATGGGAATCTAAAATTTGAAATCTGGGTCAAGGATGAGGTAGACCCCACCCTAGGTTAGGGATGAGGTCATCCCTGACCTAGTTTAGGGTTGAGGTCATCATTGACCCTCAAGGTCATCTTTGACATTGAGGTCAAAAACCTCAGGACCTTAATCCAGAGTGCTAGAAAATGTAGAAAGATAGTAAAAATAGGTGGAGAGAGGAGAAAAATGGGGAAAGAAAGCCAAACTTGAGCAAAGACCTAATCAAGGTGCTTTACATGACCTCAGACCACTCACTCAGAGAGATAAATTCTCTTATCATGGAAGTGCTTCCATTTTAAGATGATACATTTCCAAGAATGGTTATGAGTTTGATTTTAATATCCAATGATACTACAATTTGAGTTTCAATCTAACAACACTATGAAATAAAGATGAATTGAATCTTCCAAACACAAGATTGTCAAATGTGGGAAAAATCATTATAAATCATAGAATTATTTCCATTTCTATGCAACATAATTTATATTAGTGCACTATTATAACTTTCCTATCTATCTCTACCCCCATAACAGTCTGGTAGATGGATAGTGAGGTGTCATGTCATAGGATAAGAGGTAGAATATTTTTCTAGCTAAAAAGTAGAAGAGATAGACATCAAGATACAAATGGATAACAATTCTAAGTGTACTCTAGTTGGGAGAGGGAAATTCATAGCTCAGAGGGATTTCCGCAAGAACCATCAAATTACTGATGTATTACATATGCTAGGAATGTGAGGCCTCACCCCAACCTATCATAGCATTACTGATCTATTCACACTTTAACACTTTATACTTTGATACATTTATGCACTTTGGATTATCCTGCCAGAGACTCGAGATATTAAGGTTGATGATGATGATTATATTGCATGAATTACATTCTGATGTGGACTGGGATCTAGGATAATGTTGATTGTGATTATACTTGTTTAGAAATATGAATTGATGAGAAGAGCAGATCATGATTAGATTTGTTTATTTCATGAATGTTATGTCATGATGTTTATGAAATTATTATATTTTTTTAAACATTTCTAAATGGAAATTTTAATTAGGAATTAAATTCTACATATTGATTTAATGTTGCTAAGTAAGAATTGAATATGTATATTTCATGTGATTTTATCACCTTGAACTACTGATGCTCAATGTTTAAGTTTGCAGGCAAGAGAACCATGGAATTAGTCAGAGAATCAGTAACCAACCATTGTGAAAATTGTAAAGCCAAGGTTGAACCTAATGAAGAGGTTCAAACCTCATTGTTAAGTGACTGAATTCGTAACCGTAAAATTGTATGTATGTATTGATGTCTCTCTATGCAATCAGTGACATGTCAATGTGGTGTTATGTCATTTTATAGTGTCACTTAACACTCATTATGTGTTTATGTAATGACATGTTTACTAAGGTTGGCAATGTAAACCTAAACCTAATTGACCTTTAGGAACCTAATTAATTTCCTTGTTGGAGATACTTGTAAACTCCACCAATTTGATTATTTAAATTTCTATTTTTCTTCTAACCACTTTTGGAGGCCAAAAAGAGGTCCTAAGGGTCAAATTTAACAAAATCTAAGTGCCTAAGTGTTAGGGGTATGGGTTAGGGATGTTTTTATCACAACTAAAACCACCTAGTGTTCTAGGTAACCCATTTTGTAACCCATTTACCATAAGCTTCGAAATTTGAAGAAGTCTTGACCCTTACTCAACCCCACTCTTCCTTCCTATCAAGTATTTAAGATAGGGGACAAGGAAAAGCCAAAGGACATGAGAGTCAATTCTATAATTAATGCTAATAGGTGGGTAGAAGTTGGAGGCCTTTTTAGAGGCCCTTGATAGAGTTAGTGGGTGTTCACCCACTCTCTATCTTTAGAGACATTAGGGTTTTGGAGAGAGAAAGGAAAAAGGGATTGGGCTCTTCTCAACATTCATTTGCCATAACACATTGGGAAGGTTGGTCTCCATTGCCATGAAAGACCTTCATTTTCTTGTTGCAAGTAGATTTTTATGTTCTTCATTCTCTTGAATATGTTCATATATTTGTGTTGTTAGTTGTATGGGAATGGGATTTTGGGTTTGAATTCTTGTTTATGGTTTTTATCTTGTTTTTGCATATGGAAGTTCTTGTGAAGTGTGTGATGACATTACTCACCCTTGGATAGGGAAAAAGTGGCCATGTATGGGGGAAGGGGTTAGTTGGATTCCATGGTAGTGTAGAGTCTCTTCTCATGGAGAGAAGAGGGAAGAAATGCAAGGTGTATGGGCCCTTGCATGCCAATGTTTTTTGATCCTAATTTTGGGGAAGATAAGGAGAAGATTGGTTGAAAGAATGTATGTGATTTTAGCCTTGAAGAGGCATGTGATTTGAATCTATTATTTGGCATTCTCCTACATGGAAGTCCACCTTCACCCCTTGTGTTGGGTTCATGGTGAATCCATTTGTGCAAGCCTTGGGAGGGTGTTCTTGTTTTTGTATTCATGTTATATGATTGTGAGATTGCCACCCATTGGTTATTGATTCTCCTAGCTCGGGGGTGGTCTCCTTGAGACCTAGGATGGGAGGTGAGCTTCCCATGGTTCTATTATTTGATTTGTAGGTGTTGAAGTCAAGATCTTGTGGATGAAGCTTTGGAGAGTTTCTCCATTTTCGTGTGGTTGTATGATGTCAACCTTATTGTCATATTGTGAATTCTCTTGCAATGAGATTGATCTTTGGTGGAAAGTTATAATGTTATTTCTATTTTATTGGCCATGGTGAAGTTGTAATGGAAGAAGTTTTGTTATTCTCCTTTGAACTCTCATTGAGTAATACTATCTATTTGTATTTTCTTGTTGCAAATGTGAAGACTTCTCATTCTTGAAGAATATGTAATTGTATTGAAGAGATTTCCATATTGTAAATAATGAATCATTGCTTTCATGATTAATGTATTCTATCTCTTATAATAGAGGAGTTACTCCTTCATTGCAAATAATTCTTCCAAGTGGATGGAGTAAACAACTTAATAGTTTTCAATAGCACATATAACTTGTAGATGTAAGAACCTTGAAATCTCTTGATGGTTGATTATGATATTCAAGCTCAAAAAAAAATAGGAAATCTCCCCTTGAGTAAACTTCTATTATAGTATGATCATCACCTTAGTTGAAAACCAACTTTTCATTCTTATACTCCCTTAAAATAAAAAATGACAACAATGTTCTATTAAAAAAATTTGTATATTAATGTAACCATCACATACTCCTTAATTCAATGCACTAATTAAACTATAAAATTCACACTCTTAGATCTCACATAACAAGAAAAGAGATTGAAAAGAGAAGCTATGGTAAAATATAAGAAATAACACTTCCCAATTTTTAGAGAGCAAAAAGCTCTCTAGAATTTGTATGGGAAGGAAATAATTCTCTTGCCATAGAGAATATTCCCTTCCCTTTCCATTATGCCATTTCTAATTAGAATTACTATAAATTAACCCCCTTCTTAACCATGTTGATAATTTCTAAATGTTAAATAAATAAAAAAATATTACATGACATGACTTGTTAAACACTTCACTTCCCCTAATGGGCACAGATATGAAGTGGTAGGAGTAGCATTTAATAAACAAAAAAAATAATCTAACTAATATGGGATGATCTCCTAGTGGGACCCACCCACATACTTTTCCCCTTTCCTATCTTCTCCCTACATGGGTTGCAAGAGAATGGTAATAAATATATTTCTTCCTCTCCTTGCGTGAATGCTTGGGTTTATTGTTCAGGACCTGACACATAATCCAAGTCTTTATTAACTTGTCTCCTTCCTTCCTTTCCCCTATGCAAACTCATGGGCTGACATTGGCATTAAATTTTATTTCAAACAACAAGTTATCTCTTCCTCCTTAGGTACTTGGGTCTGACATGAAGATCTATGCATAATCCTTTTGGCAAGAAAGTCTTCCTCCTTCCTATGCATGGTTCTATGCATTGGGAGAGGCTTCTTGGTTGGTGGGCCCCTAACTTCATGCCCCCTTAAATATTTACATTCTCCCTTGTAGAATTTCAAAATTTCCTTGGTAGCTGAGCTTTTGCTTGGGCTTTTCACCCACTAGACATGTGGGACCCATGGGGAGATAGGATAGGAAGGTGATGGGGACATTTGTTTAATTTATTTATTCCATGTAATTGTTTCAATTAGTATTTGTTAATAGATCTATTCACACTATTGATTATTAGGATTACTATTACTCCATTATTAAGAAGTTAAATTGAGATTAGTCATATGTTGTTTAGATGTTAATTGAAGTTGTTAGTTAAAGAGATTTATTGATAATGGGTACAAATCTATCTTTTAAAACAAATTGTTAATTGATAAGTTAGTAATATTAGTATTTGATTAGGAGATTTTTTTTAATGAAAGGTTAGTTAATAGGATTAGTAAGCAAGGTTTATAGGTTAGAAAGTTAGGACTAATTCTTGGGGTTGATTTGACTCTATTAGTTGTTAATTTTATTATTAACTATTAATCTCATTTGTGATCAAACTCATAGTTAATGAAATCACTTACTAATTAATAAGTTATGGTTAATGTGCTTAGATTTAGCCTCTAATAACTTAACTTTCTAAGCTAATACTTTATTTTACTCATTTGATAAGTAGTTTAAGTAAGATTAGCAATAATAATTATTTGGATTTATTTAAATTGTGAATTGTTATTAGTCATGAGATACTTCAGATGATTTGTTATTTTGATTATTATTTGTTTTTGGTAGAACATTTATTCAATAATTTTATTGGATAGGCTCATTAATTAATCAATTGATATTAGTGGATTGATAGATTAGGGTTTAATTGGGTTTTGACATAAGCCCCGTACATGATAATTATAGTTATTAGTTATTAATTTTATTTTTTGGAAATTAATGAAATAGGCTATTAACTAGTAGGATGATTGATCTAAGTTGGATTCTTAACTCTTTGGATTATAGAATTGTACTCTAATGAACTATTTAGGTTTCTTTAATATTATTTCTATGAAGTTTATTAATATGGATCAACCAATGAATTATATGGATAGTTATATCATTAGTAAACTTTAGTTAATTTGCGTCCACTAAAGTAATTCAATATTATAATAATAACTTTGTCTAACTATTATTTAGATATGTAAATTCACATTAACATATGTTCCTAGAGGATAAGGAACACATAACGTTTGACATTAGGCTCAAATGAAGAATATTAGAATAACTAGTGTTCATCTTTGATTTGATTTCCATAATGAAATTAAAGACTGGGCATAGGTTAACCTTGGTTCCATCTCAATCTTATGTTATACTCTTATGATTAATTTCCAACTAAGTCCACCCATGTTATCATCATTGGATTACTAATGCACGTAAACCCCTTAAGGGTCATTAGTCCACATGGTCAACGAACTGTACCTTAAGGAAACCTATTGTTGGGAGTTGATCATTCATTTGATTATGCACCCTAGCTGCATCATTATCGTTACATTGAGGTACACCCTTATAGATTTTTTGGAAGTTGTGAAACTATAACGTTTCTAGATTATCGATACCTTACCAAGTTAGTCATCACCTCAATTAAAACCTTAGCCAAAGGTTGATCCAACACACTGAACTTGAGATTTACTTCTCATTTGACTTTATCCTAGATTGTGGCTGACTTATCTATTGTCAACTTACACTTAACCTTTGAACGTCTTTCCTTAACATTTCACTTTAAAAAAAAAAATTGTTGCATTTTTGGTTTGTTAATTTTGGGCATGACAAGGAATGGGTATGAATCTAATTTCAATATCTAATGATATTGAAATTTGAGTCTCAATCTAAGAATACTATGAAATAAAGATTAATTTAATCTTCCAAATACAAGATTTTCAAGTGTGGGACAAATCATTATAAATCATAGAATTATTTCTATTTTTATGCATCATAATTTAGATTAGTTCTTTTTCTTCGCTACTTAGTCTCCATCTTGACTAGTTAAGCTTCTACAAGAGTTATAAACCATCCAAATTCTATATTGTTATAGTCAAAAGTATGCTAAGGTCATGTTTGGATAATAATAATTTAACTAATATAAGTATCAACCAATTAACACTGATCCTATCCAAGTCACTAGTATTGTTTTAAGGTCACTTCACAAGACTGATAATTATTGTTTTTATACCTTATCATGAAGAAAGATAATCCTAGGACCAATAAAGTAAAATTTGTAGTCAATCGAATAACTACCAAATCATTGATACCAAATTTAAGATATTTTCAAAAATAGAATTGGCCAACCACATTTCAACCTATTTTATAATAAATCATCAAACCTGTAATATTTTATACGGTAGCGAAAATTTCATTTGAATACTTATGACATATTTAATCCATTTGGAAGGAATATAACTTGGTAAAATGAATATGCTAGATAAACTAGAGGTACCATCCTTAGTAATTGAAATTTCTTGTATCACCTATAAGATGATTTTATTGTATAGGTTCTTTCTATATGGTTGTGTTTTCTTTTTAATGTCTGTAATTCTTTATACACTTTTTTAAAGGAAATTCAATTTTTTTAAAATAGCATAAAAATAGTAATAATATTTTAAAATATATTTGGAGAGATATCATTATGTTATAGGAAACAAGGTATTCAATTAGATAAATCAAGACTCTATTCGAATATTTCTAATCAATTAAATTTTGGCTGAATTGATTGGATGTTGACTTTAGGCAAAGGTAGAATATAGAAGATAGAATTTCTGTTTATAAGATGGTCTATTAGGTTATTTTCTATGAGATTTAAAGAGATTAATGTTTTTATGATGTAGTTACTATTTTCAATATTTATTTTATGCAATTTAATGTTCAATTCTAGTGACAAGTAAAGATTGCATTTTTTTATATCTTGGGTGATGTTTATATTTTAAAGTAAAGAAAACTTAACTATGTTCATTCAAAACTTATTTTAATTGAAATATATATGGACTACTATTTCAAATGAGAATCTTGAAGAAGATGAATTGTTGTGGAGAAAAATGCTATAGTGATGCATGAATTAACCGTTGCGATTTATATAGAATAATAATAAAATGTGAGAAGCTAGATCTCAAGGAAAACTACAGATTGTCAACTGGTAGGAACCTAGACTTTAATGCTGGTGTTTTCAGTGCTGGGCCCACTAATAAAAAATCAATTCAAAGGGAGAATTCCATCTGGCTTTCACCTCTACTTGGCTAGATTAAAATAAATTTTGATGGTGCTGCGAAGGGCGACCTGGGCCCGACAGGTTGTCATGGTCTCATTCATGATGATATGGCTAAATGTTGTGTTGCTGTGGCAATGCCATTAGGGGTGCAAAGCAACCATGTGGTGAAAGCAATGGCCCTTCTTCAAACCCTTAAAAAAATTTAAAAAGATATGGCTTAGAATGTATGGATTGAAGGGGATTCCATGAATATTTTAAGATGCATTAATGATATGACAAAACTATCATGGTCCATTAAGGCAATAATCGAGAAAGCCCAAGTAATTATTAGATATTTTAAGCAAGTTATTATCTCTCATGTTTATAGGGAAATGAATTGTATCACTGATGAGTTGGCCAATTGTGTGGTTAAAGCTAAGGACATTGTGATCTGGCACAAATGTAACAATCTCACCTTTGATATGAAAGCCAAGCTATTTTTTGACAGATCTCAAAGAAAAAGGGTGGATTGGGCATATCTCAAGAAGTTATGATGATTAGACACATTTTAGCGAAACAGGGAAATATGATTATGAAAAGTGGTGCCTTTCCCAAGATTACTAATTGTAGAAACGAGTTAATCTCTATTTATTTCAAAGTTGCCTCTTCTTTCAACATTTGGTTTTTCTCTGCCTATGCTACTATCATTGTTAGCTCCAAGATCATGGGTGGTCGGCTTAATCGAAGGGAACCGAAGGACTATGTGAAATGGAAAAAAATGTCAGAGGTCTGGGAAATTCTCACTAAGGGGGATCTTACTACCTATATGGAACGACTGCATGGGACTAAAGATAGTGCTATAGAAATGTTTGCAGAGTCCTAGAAATATGGGGTGGTTACTATAGCTGGTATCACTGTGAATATCACTGAGGAACTCATTGTAGAGGTGTCCAGGCTTAGCCTCAAGGGCATCAAATTTTATAGAGACAAGAAAATTTTGCAAAAGGCCATCCGACGCTTCCCCAAAAGCAAGGATGAAGGGAAGAGTTTGGTGAAAGATTCAAGTGGTTGCTATGATGTTGCTGCGTTCAAGGAAATTTGGGCGATGATTATGATGGTGATAATGGAATATGTCACCTTGGATGGAAAGGCTGGACTTTGGTTCGAACACTTTGGATGGAAACATGAACAATGACAGGGACAAGAAGGTGCATAAAATGCAAGTTAGAATGGATATGCTGGAGAATGCCATGAAGAAACATATGGAGAATAATAATTTGTTCATGGGTTCTGTCGTGGACTATTTTCTGACCATCAAAGTAGAGCTGGATGCTAGCTCCCCTAGCAAGAAACCTAAGGAGGATATTGAGAACATGGAAGAGAAGGGCCCAGGTAAATGTACCAAGTCTGTGAAAAGAAGAAAGATCTAATAAAGAATCTAGGAGCTTTTTGACTTCAATGTTGCCATAAAGAAGATCTCTGAGGCAAAGAAGGAAGCAGATGAAACTCACAAAGTGTTTGTTTAGTGCTCTAGTGCTCCTGGTATTGGCCTCTTTTTGGTTCCCCCTAGTTGTTTCTTTTTTTCTGGTGTTTGGTTTTTAGGGTTTATTCTGTTGGTTTTGGTTCTGGTGGACTAGGTCCCAGTCCTGTTTCTCTTTAGTATGCTTAACATTTAAAATTTTATTATCTAACTTGTATAGGGTTTCGAGTCCCCTTTAAAACCTATTTTTTCTTGCAATAAAAAAATAATAAAATGTGAGAAATGATATTGTAAAGTTTCATGTTTGGAGGTAAAGAATGATTTTATTGATGCCTTAATTTTTGGATGTTTTTAAATTGTGAATTATGTATGATTTTCGTTTGTATCATGTCATCATGGTAGATTTGTTTAGAGATCAAGATTATATTTGCATGCATTTTACAATTAAAAATTAAAAATTATATTTTAAAATATATTTGGAGAGCTATTAATATGTTGTAATACAAAATTAGATAGTCTATTAAATAAATAAAGATTATATCAAAATATTATTAACCAATTGAATTGTAGTTTGATTTATAAGGTGATCACTTCAAGGTAGAGGTAGAATGTAGTACATGACAATTTGAGAATTGTTGAGATCTTTTAGATTATTTTCTATGGGATTTAATGAGATTATTTTTATTATGATATACCTATTATTTTTAATGTTTATTTTATGCAATTGAATAGTCAACTCGAGTAAAAAGTAAAGATTACATTTTCTTAATTTTTTGGTGATGTTTAGTTCTTTTAAAAGTGGAATAATCTTAATTATGTTCATTCAAAACTCATTCTAATTATTACTTATATTTATTCTTTGGTTAGAGTTACTTAAATAGATAGATCTTTTCTCAAAAAAAGAGAAATATATAAGAAAGGAAAGCATATTCTTTCACAATTTTTTGAGTTCTTATTTATTAGTTTATGAATTTATAATGAGTACATATCTATACAAGAATAAAGCTTTTTGATTTCTCATAAAACAAAACTAAAGTATTATATTTATAATTTTTAAAATAAACTAAATAAAATAAAATAAAATAATTTCGATAGTATTTATTATTTTGGTGAGATTTTTACATATTTGAATTTTTTTATTTTTGAATATTGAATGCAAAGAATCATAATGATTTCCTTGGGGTTTAGAAACTTTAATAATGATCCTTGTGTCGTGATAATGAATTCTGCAGTGAAGGTAACAAATTGAATTCAACCTACTCAATGGAATTAACTATATTTCATTATAAATAAAAGAAAGATTATTATTCTAGCCAAGAAATGGTAATGTAGAAAACTTTTGATCTTATGAAATTTTAAATTTTTAAGACCATGAATAGAAAATATAAAGAATAAATAAATAACACGTAAGATAGGTAGCTTTGAAAAAGATTATAGTATTTTTTATGGTTGGTTGTAGCTTGGACAACCCATATTATTTTATATACTATTCTACAATAGTTATGACCTAATCTTATAGATATGGAGGAAATATATTAAAAAAAGATAACTAAAGATTATTTGAAATATATGCAACAATTTAAAGCTTTATTTCATATGGAAAAACCCTTAATTAGTATTATATGAAAATAATAATATTATTCTAGGTGGAGGATGTAATTTATAAGGATCAATTATTCAAATTTTTGATAGAAAAAATAGCAAGAGGGTGCTGGCCCATGGTACAAGAAGACTAGAAGCACATTAACAACATATTAATAGCACTAGTCACATAGCATTTTAACAACAGAAAGTCAATAGGAACATAATTGTCTAGTCCACCTCTATCAAAAACAAACATGTAGGTCCTTTTCAAAAAAAGTGAACCATAGTAGCATAACCAGAAAGTAGATAAAATATTAACAATAACAAGCCACACAGGGCTAAACTAGTGTTTTAAGCACTAAACCAGAAAATAGGAAAGCAAAAAATGGGACCTGGGACTAACAGGCCCATGCCAGCACAACCACCTCATGGACACAATAGTAGCTAGGATCTCCCACCCAAATGTTTGGACATTAGGGTCATGGCCCAATCCTCCTACAAAAACAAGAAGAGGTCTCTGTTATCCTCGTCGGCTTCCAATTTACTACTAGCCATCATCTCTTGCATATTGCATAGGGTCACAGTCGACACATGCATAACTTTGAGGGAAAACATGTTCGAGTTAGTGACCTAGGATTTGATCTCTCTCTCATGTCTTGTTTGAGGCTGAGGATCTCCATATTTAGCTTGTTGAACTTCTCCTTGAGGGATCCTTTAAACCTATCACTCTCCTCCGTCACCATCGTAGTGTGCTCAATGTGAGGGGATTTGGCCTGTTGGGTGTTGGGAGAGAGCAGGGGTAGGGTATTATTGTGAGGTTTATCCTCCATCACCGGCGGGGGATGTAAGGGGGGAGAGTTTCTAGACCTGGGTGAGTTTAAGTGTTCAGTCAAGGATCCCTCAATTGAACTAGAGGAGGTAGAGGTGTCCATATCCGCCAACCAAGACTTGTCCTCTGAAGCTGTTTCCCTGAGAATTCTTCTACATTTCTCCTTGGCAATCTTGTTAGATCACCAAATAGTACACCCCAAATCCACCTCTAGCTCAACCTAGCTGTCCAATTTTTTTCATTTTCTAGGCTTCCTCTCAGTTTCAGGGGTGCTATCAACCTTGGTCTTATCCTTAGCTTCCATGGACTCAGAGACATAGGATTCATCTAAGTCATCCACCCTTTTAAAGGGGTTCCTCACACATCTCTTGTAGCTTTTACCATTGTAGGGGACAAGGTCAGTCTCCTGGATTTCCTATAAAGATTGGGAGGTGGATTGAGTGGGGTTGTTGGCTTCCAAAGGGGAGGCTTCCCAGGTTACATCCTTAATAATAAGGGGAGGTTAGGGTGGAGCAAATATGGCTTTATGGAAATTGTACAGGCATAGTAATAGGGTCTGGTGAAGGATGGGGACCGACTTCTTAGTATTTTTGCTCTCCTTAATGTCCAGGATGTTGCTTTCAATAAAGTGGAGGAGATAGAAAGTGATGGAAATGAGGTCTTTGATCCTAATATGGTTGAGGAATGACAAATGATAATAATAAAACATAGTGAATTTACCTTTGACAGTGAATTATTTCATAATTATATGACACACCTTGGGCCAAAACTCAGGTAGCTGCTTGTGGTTGAAGCCTCAAGACTTTTTAACAGGTTTCTCTCCCACCCTGAAGAACTAGTGGAGACTAGTAACACTTGGCATCTAACATTCAGATAGTATTCTTATAGTTCCTACACTCCATTGATATCCCTGTAGCCTTAGCAATGACCTCTTTGTTAAGCTAAAAGTGAAATCCCCCAACCGACACCTTCCTGTTATCCCAGGAGGACATGAATTGCTTGTAAATTTTCTCATCATGGCCTCCCTTCATTCTTTCCATAAAACCCTAGATGTCATTGTCTTTGCAGTAGTGGGTCACTAGGGGGTCCACAGAAAACTCCTCTTCAATTTTGTCTAGCTCTATACACAAAGTTTTTCCACCCATATCGACGATACCAGTTTCCACTGCAAGAGCCCACTAAAAGTTGCAGAGCCAAGCTTTGCACACTAGGGTAAAAAATAGGTCTTTTTGAGATAACTGTTTTATAGGAATTTCATTTATAAGAGGCAAGGGCTAGGTGTTTTTTGGGTAATTAACTTCCGTATGCCAAAATCTAGTGGATCTCTAGGTGTAATAATTAGAAATTAAGCTAAATTTTCCCTTAGTGTCCTTGGTAATCAGGATTACCTGGTGATGAAGACAACTATCCTTCCACATGTTCTTACGCAAAAGGAAATTATGAAATTTTATGGAGTTTTGCCCATACATAGTCATCACTATATTAATGATCAAATTAAGCCAGCACAAAATCAAGGTGCGACCCTCATCAATATTGGTGACAACTTGCCTCATTTCAAACATGGTTGATGATGTGTATTTCCCACTTGATCAACCACTCGATCTCCATTGGTAGCTCACTGACCACCTCCCAATTAACAAGCCAAGCTTGCTTAAGCCCAATGGCAGCCATATAATCTGCCATTGCATTACCTTCCCTATAGGTATGGGATATAGTCATTCTTTGGAGATTGTTAAGCATCTCCCAAATTTCTACTATTATGGTTTTCACCTGCCATCCCGCACTCAACCCTCTTTTGATGGCCTCAACAATCACTTTGGAGTCCCCCTCAATCATCAGCAGTCTGATATTCATGGAGATGGAAAATTTTAAACCCCAAAGGAGTATCATGCCTTCATCTTGATTGATGATATTGTTTTTGAGCAGCCCAACATTAGCCAATAGAAAATCAATGTTGTGGTCTCTTAGCACTCCACCCCCACTCTATGTAAGGTTAGTAGCTGCACCATAAAAAATTAATTTGGTCCAGCCCATGGGCAGGGTAGCCCACCGAGTAGCATTTCAAGCCATCAACCTGGAGTTGTCGAACCTAGTGAAGCCAGTCAATAAGTTCCATTTATCGACCGCTTTGATTTCCCAAGCTGAGGGGGGTGCCAAGGGGAGTTTCCATTTAGGTGAGCCAACATTATCACATAGGAGCTTGGTGCCTAGATGGAGAGAGGCCTCAGGTGGGGAATCAATCTCCCTAAATATCTTGTTGTTCCTTTGTTTCCAAATAGTCCAACATATGTGTGGAGGAATAAGCCACCATAGGAGCTTGAGGAGAGGATGATTAGAGGGGGATTGCTAGCCAGTGAATTAGTGACATCCTTCCCCACAAGCCAAGGGACCCCCAACTTTTCAATAATTTCTTGCCAAATAGTAGCTGAGTATTCACAGTGTATGAATAGGTCATTCATAGTTTCCTCTTGCTTTTTGTAGAGGACACATCTACTAGCTAGAGAGAATCCTCTTCTCATGAGGTTTTCCTGATTTAAAACTTTACCATGCATAAGAATCCACTAGAAGAAATTGATTTTTAGAGTAAGGTGTGGGATCCACACCTTACTCCAATCTCCTGGATTATTCTCCTCCTTTAGAAAAAAGTTGTAAGAAGTCTTGACTGAGAAGGTTCCCTCTTGGGTGGGAGCCAAAATGATGGAGTCCTACCCAGTAATTCTAGGAATCCTAAAATTCCACAGGATTTCCATAGGCTCATAAGCCACTTGATTTAATTCAGGTTTTTCCCTGATCAGAAAAGATAAATCCATCCATCTCCTTTCAGACATCTAATTGGAGACTCTGTTACCAAGGGTAGGTTTGAGGTAGTTCATGAGGGGGTAAAACCTTCCATCAAGGGTGGTGCAATTCTGTATCCATAAGTCATGCTAGAATCTGATGGATCTTCCATCCCTGATTTGCCAGAATACCCCCTTAGAAAGCATGGTTTTGCATTTGGAGATGTTAGTCCAGAGTTTAGAACCATTGGGAAGGTCATTATTCTAGTACATCATCCCATAAGGGTGTCCTGAAGGTATTAATCTTCCATTATCTTTCACCAATTCACTTTCCCTTCAATTAGCTTCCAAGCCACTTTCATGGTGAGGGCTCTATTCAGCAAGTCAATTCATCTAAGGCCCAAGCTTCCCAACCATTTAGGAAGGCAAACCATTTCCCAATTGACTAGGGACATCCTCTTCTTCTCTTCTGAGCCTGCCCACAGAAAATTTCTTTGAATCTTTTCTAGCCCATTTTCCATGTTGCTCTTGATTTTGAAGAGTGATAGAAATTAGACAAGAATCCCTTGGAGGGTAGAGGCTACCAGCTAAAGTTTACTAGCATTTCTCAGAATCTTCCCCTTCCAACCAGCAAGTTTTTTCTGAGTTCTTTCAAGGATGGAATTTTGGAAATCTTGGGAGACCTCTTTGATAGTGAGAGGGAGACCTAGGTAGGTAGAGGGGAGCGAGGTTGACTGAAAACTTAGAATTTGAAACACTCTATTTTGGGTCTCGATGGGGGTGTTGAAGAAAAAGAGTTTACTTTTATGATAGTTTATACACTATCCTGAGGCCAAGGCATAGTTCACCGAAAGAATATTCCATTGTCTAGCTTCAATGACTGATGAGTACCCAAAGAGGAAAGTATCATCCAAAAATTGGTCCAGAAAATCTTGCTGCCGAGTGGAAGCAGGTTTGATTCCTTTTAATCTTCCCATGGAAGAGAGCATAGTCATATTCCTGCTGAGGACCTCAGCCACCATGATAAATAAATAGGGGGACATAGGGTCACTTTTCTGAAGACCTTTTTCAAGTTGAAAGAAGCTTCTTGGGGAGCCATTGACTAAAACAAAGAAGCTAAAAGTTTGCGTACATTCATGAATAATGCAGATAACTTTCTCATTAAAGCCCATTCTACTAATAATTTTATGGAGGAAGGACCAATTAACTTTATCATAAGCCTTAGAGATATCAAGTTTAAAGGCCATATCTGGTGCCTTTCTCCTATCCATGGAGTGGATGATTTCATGAGTAGATATGGCTACATCTAGGATCTACCTTCCTGAAACAAAACCTTTCTGAGTAGGATTGATCAACTTGTCCACAAGGGACTTCATTTTGTTGACTAGGATCTTAGTGAGGATTTTATAAAAAGTGTTACATAGGTTGATAGGTCTGAAATCTAGCATAGAGGTGGGGTTATCATTCTTAGGGACTAACACAATATAGGTCTCATTATGGTGCTTTAGTAGTCACCCCATTCTAAAGAAGTCTCTAGCGGCACAAGAAACATCTAATCCAACAATATCCCAGTATTCTTGAAAAAAGGTTGGGGGGGAACCATCAGGACCCGAAGCTTTATAGGAACCCATAGAAAAGATAAAAGCTTTAACTTCCTCATAAAAAACACATCCAGTGAGGTGATCATTTTCACTGTGAGTAACAACACATTGGATGTGTTCAAGGAGCTAATTTTACACATTAACTGGGCAAAAATGATCATCATTAGAATACAATCCCTTAAAGTAGTTGGCTGCAACCTCATTAATTTTGTCCTTTTCAGTAACTTCATTTCCTCTTTCATCCCTAATTGTGTTGATGGTGTTTCTTCTTTTGTGAATGCTAGCGGATCTATGGAAGAAGGTAGTATTTATGTCCCCTTCATAAAGACACTGAATTCGGGAGCGCTGCTTCTAGTAGATTTCTTCTCTTCTCAGAGCTTCTTGCCACTTATGTCTAGCCTTTTCTTCTTCCTTCTGCAACTATGGGCGGATATTCATAGTAGCTAGCTGGGCTTGGAGGGACTCCAAGGTCCCCATGAGCCCCTTCTTCTCCTTAAAGAAATCCCCAAAATTATGTTTACTCCAACCTTTAACTTCTTTTCTGATGATTTCCAATTTTTGGGTGATCCTGAACATGGCAGTGCCTTTGATAGAGGTGGCCCACCAGGACTTCACTTGGTCTCTAAAGGAGGGGTGGGAGCACCACATAATCTCAAATCTGAAGGGCGTCAGCCTAGACCTAGGGGAATTAGACCAGCAAAGGAGGAGTGGGTTATGATTAGAGGTAGTTTTGGGGAGGGAGGACAAGGTGGAGATTAAGAACAAGTCCCAAGAGGAGGTGGCTAGGACCTGATCCAGATGCACTTGGATAAGATGGGAGCCCTTCCAATTTTTGGACCAAGTAGAAGGATTTCCTATTAGATCAATGTTTAAGAGAATCGAGTAGGAGATAAATTTTGTAAGGTCCCCCATACTATTAGAATAGTCCATTATGCTTCCACATTTTTCTAAGGGATAGAGTGAGGTGTTGAAGTCACCAGCCAGCATATAATTAGTAGGAGTAACCTAATCCATACAACAGATAATATTCTTCTAAATGAACAACCTGCCATTCGAGGTATTGGGGAATAAATATTGATCAAGTGCCAGACTAGCTATTTTTTCCTAAAGGTAACAACAAGGAAGTTTGGGGAGAAGGCCAGCGGCTCACCAACAATAGTGTTAGGATTGCAAAGAGTGGCGATGCCCCTAGAAGCACCTGAGGATTCAGAGTAGAAAAAATCAGCACCCGACCAGAGACTGTTATCTAGGGAGGCAAAATTATTGAAAGACATCTTAACTTCTTGGATGAGTAGAATATCCAACTTTTGAGCAAAAAGTATTTTTTAACAACACTTTTCTTGAGGGGGCTGTTAAGACCTCTAATATTCCAAGAAAGACAAATCATTTCTTATTTTTAAACCTTGTTTCTAAGGTTTTTTGCCTACCTTTCAGAAAATCCCTTATAGTCCCTCTTGACCTCCTAGCGCATTCCAATGGCCTCCCTCTAGGCATTTCCATTCCCACATCCACCTTTTTGGGCTAAGTTTTCTTTTTCTATGTTTTCCATTTACCACCATCGTTATCCTCATAGTGGTCTTCACCCATGGAGCTGGGTGATGGAGAGTAGTTCCTTTCCTCCGGCTATAGAGGAGGTTTTGTAGCAGCCTTAGGGGACTTTAGTTCAAGTGAGACCATAATAGTAGGTTGTTCCACTTCAACAGGAGTGATCACACTTGTCTCTAGAGTAATCCCCGAGGGGTTCTCCAATGAAATAACTACCGAAGGGGATTCAAGAACCTTAGGTTTAGGGATTACCTCATGTTTCTCTAGAGGGGTGACAAACTCACCCTCTTCCACATCTGGGTTTTCCAGCACTTCAGCCACTGAGGGGGTGGTCTTCTCCTTCTCTTCACCTGCTACCATGGGTAGCTCCTCGGAGGTGCCCTTCTCCTTTTTCTTATTTTTTCCTTCATGCAAAGAGGATTTGCATGCTTCATTGGTGTGGCCCATGGAGTCACATTTCTAGAAAAAGAGGGTGGCATTATCATATACCAAGCCCTGAGTCCATCTGCCCAACTTGGATTTCAAAATAACAAAGTTGGGGAGGGTTTTATTTAGGGTAACATTAACGTAGAATCTTACACACACCAACCTAGACTTAGAGTGGGTTACTTGATCTGCCATAATAAAAGTGCCAAAGGAGTCACCAATCCACCTAGACACCTGTTCATCCCAATATACAAGTGGAAGTCTAGGGAGGTGCACCCACACTGGAGCCATCCTACTCATCTCAGTCACCGGATTAGACCTAGGTTTCCATTTTGCCAAGGCGAGGAAGTGCTTACCATAGACCCATGACCCCGAAAGAGCAAAGGCTAGATCCTCTAGAGTATTAAACTTGCAGAGGAAGAGTCTAATAGACATAGAAGAGGCTAAGACAGACCCCTTAATCTTCCACTGGGTAGCCACCCATTTTATGACCATTTCGATGCTAGGTCAGAAGTTGAAGAAATGACCCACCAGCGCCAACTAAAAATTGGCCATGGTCCTGTTAACCACCAAATCAAGGAGTGAGAGTTCAGTGCCTTCCTCAGTCTGAATAAAGTCCACCAGGAGTGATTCCAGAGTATTCTGGACCTCGCCCATGAGAGCACCTTTCTAGCTTGTGTTTGGTGGGAATGAAAGGGCATCGGTAGAAGAGGATGCCTATTGGGATTCTTCCGTTGACTCTTTCACAGCCTATCCTGTGCCAGAGGAAACAATCTCAGGACCAACATGGGGTCCAGTGTATGGACTTGCAAGGAGGCAAGATTCCCCCTAGGGGAGGTAGGCATGGGAGCGGGAAGTTTGAATTCAAAGGTTGAGCAGGAAGTTGTAGAGCACTAAGCTGATCAATTATTCAAGTTACTCAATATCATTGTATTTTTTAAATTGTTAGTAGAATACTAAAAATGATGAATAATAGTTATATAACTAGGTTACAATTATAGTTTATATTCATGTAAATGTATTATGTTCCCTTAAAAGAGGTATTAAAAAATTGTAATCTAGAAAAAGAATAGATGTCATTGAGGATTTTGAACTTGCTATAGGGTCTGTGCCATAAGGAAATCCCAAGGAGATATGTGTGGGTGAAGATTAAGTGGTTCTGGCATTTGTTTTCTTATTTAAGAGAAATAAGATTTTTGAGGGGTCCATGTTAAAAATAAGAGGTGGATGAATCTATTTAGTGCCATGTTTAAAAGTAAGGCAATCTCCCCAATGTCACATGAAGTTGACCCAGTAATGGGATATTGTTCTATATTTGTTCTTGATTTTTTGGTAGAGAAAGGTATTGCATCAATTTAATTCTCTTTAATTGGTAAATTTATTGGTCCTCAATCAAACATTGAGTCTGTTTATGCTTAGCTAGTCCTGAAGTGAAAAAGTAAAGGCCAGATGGATGTCTTAGCTAGATTTTCTTTTTGTTCTAATTGGAGAGCCTTGGGTGCTAGTAAATATTCTCTTTATCTTAGAATATTGTAACCAAGGTTTCCCCCATTTGGGGAAGACTCCCTAGTTTACCTTTAGAATTTTTGGACGAGGATATTTTTAGAGGTATAACAACCTATTTTGGGTAGTTGTTATCATTGTAATCCATGATGATTACAAGGAATAGGTTAGTTCATGCTTAGATTTGTGTCATTACTAAACAATCAATTGATTTATTGGGGGAAATTTCTAGTAAGTCTAAACTTGGGTCTTTGTCTTGGGCCATCAAGTTCAAATATGTCCTCTTCTCTTGTTTTCATAATAGAAAAGTAGGTCATTGGGAAAAATATTATCCTATGAAACAAGTACAATTTAAGACATCTAAGAAGGTTTGGAGAAGAAAGGAATCTAACCTTCAAAGTAATGAGGAGGGAAATAAAGTGGTAGCCAAAGGATCTAAGGGGTAATCCAATAGTAATAATGTAGTTTCACAAGTTGAGGCTGATAGCTTGAAGGGTAATCATGATGGAGAGGTTCATGCTAAGGATAAATAATCTAATGAAATGAATAGTGTGTTGGCTGGTGAGCAAGAGTAGCCCTCAAGTTCAAAGGGAGATCCAATTAAGGAGCCTAAATGACTAACCCTTGAGGAGATTCTTAAACTCTTCTATAAATAAATGTATCAATTTATTTAACTATTCTTTTTGGTCAAAAAGATATTTATTATTTATTTTCACTTGTCATATTTTGTTTTTCACTTATTTCATTTCTCTATTTTCTTAACACATCTCTCTCCTATTTTGCCCCACTTCTCCAATGACAACTTTATGTGCATATTCCATAGTCAAATATCCTTTGTGAATCTTTTGTTTGGTCTTTAGAATTGTTCAATATCACATCATATGTAAAAGCTATCTTCATCCTCATTAGATCTAACCATTAGCTTCTGATGTAGCACACAGTCCTCTGTTAAAAATAAAACTCAATTACAAGATAAAAAAATATAGATTTGAAACCTTCAATATTTTCCATTCATCACTGACTTCCTCTGCAATTTGTTGCAAACTCTTAAGTAACCAAAAAAACTTAGAAAATCAAGAAATTCAAAAATTACCCTTTTTGGCAATTTTTTCCATACTTGTTTTATGCCATTTTTGGTAATTTTCATAACAACGCCTAAAAAGCAAATTTTTTTTCCTAAACATGCCCTAGACTAAGTTTGAATGAATTGCCAACTAATATCCTAGATTAGAAACATAAATTCAGATTTATTTAAAAAATAAAATTTTCTAAAAACTAGAAAAAAATACTAAATGCTGATTTCGAGGTCCTAGATGAAACTTTCAGCTCCCGAAAATGTGCTAAAATGGACCCCAATTGATCTAGGATCATTGGAAAAACAAATGGCACCTCCTAAGGCACGCACTCGAAAAATTTCAGCAAAAACTCATAACTGAGTCAAAAGTTATGACCTCCGGAAGTTTCTGCATGAGTTTATGACCTACGAAAGGTTCTGCAATAGCTTCAAAGCCTTTGTGAATCATGATATTTGTTTGTTGGAATTGACTGTGCTCTATTTATGTTTAACCTATAAGAAATTTAACTCTATTTTAATTCTAAATAATCAATAAACATATCCTATACATTATTTTCTAAATATTAATAAATAGATTTTACATAATAACAATATTATTTTTATTAATATACTTCAAAATAAATATCCCCCTCTTTACACTTAATATTTAAAAATATTTGAATTATTCATTTTTTAATTCTTATTAATTTAAATTAATTATACATTATTACCTACATAAATGGACATACACAAATGAATATCTTATTTCCTTTCTCATAATCTACTTCTAAAATACTATCAAACTGAAAATTATAAAAGCACGTTGAGCTAACTATTAGCAACTTATTAACTGATTCAAAAAATGAATGGAGTTATTCAAATCTTCAAATCTAAAAATCATTTTCGTTAATTTTTTTTAAAGTCAAGAAAAACTTTGATTTGAAATAGCGACATGAACACAAAAAATTAGGGTTTTAGCCATTTAATTCTGGGTCAAATACAAACCAATGTGGCAAATCTTCCAGAATTTCACCGTCTCCGTTGCGCCTATTACGTTGAATGCGTTATTTTCGCAGAAACTCTCACAAAGTATTGTTGTAAATCAATGGCTCCCTCTATAAATGGGTCGGCGTCACACTATATTGTATTCCATCTCTTTCTTCATTATCCAGTTGAAAGCTAAAGATTTTCCTGTGCATTTGATTCAGAAAAAAGCTGTCAGCCTTTTAGTATGGGGAGCTTGATGGGCATGAAAATAAAGACTATGATTGTGGTGGCATTGTTTGTGTTCACGGTCCATGTCTCCGCTCAATATAATTACCCTCCAAATCCTCCCATAAATAATAATGTGCTTACAAGTACGGAGAAGTTGGCAAAACCTCCAAACTGCGCGGGCGCGTCTCCAGACCCTCGCTGCCCACCACACCCCAACAAGCTTGTCTTCTCAGGACACAACTGAAACCTCACTTTTCTCTGAGCCAATGTTTCATTGCACTTATCTCTGTTGTAGAGCATCCAGTAGCTAGTGAATAAAACTGCAGCCACTTGTTGGCATTGCTTTATCACTGTAATTTCCTTTTTAAAGGAAAGGTGGTCGACGGTTTGATTCCGGGTGTGTTAAAATTGATGTGTGTAAAAAATTGAAATATATATGGACTAATATTTACATGTGTTTTATAATTAAAAATTATTAATGATATTGATGGAGGCAGAGAAACAGAACAAACATACACAGCTGCAAATATAAAAGCCAATAAACATAATAGAGACCCTTTTCAACTTTAAAATAAAACTTTATATTAATGTCCTTTACTAATTTTACAGAGCTGCTAATGCTCTCAGAATAGTATATATTGCCTGAAAAAAATAGAGTATATCTTCTTCTTACATAACAGAGAATTTTTGCCCTTTTTCAAAAAACATTTTAAACTGACTAGAAACATCTAGAAATGCCCAGAAAAATGTCCGACTAAAAATATCGAATGGAAGAAAATAATAAAATAAAACTAAAGTCAATGGAGTAGATGGAAATTAATGCAGTTGCATGATCGCATGAATGAGAGAATTGCCTTGAGATCATGCGACAAGCAAAAGGAAAGGCTCCCGAAAAGTTGAGTGGTCGCATGATCGCAAGACTAGGAAAACTGCCTTGCGATCATGCGACAAGGCATAACACAAAGTGGGTGGGTGCGGAGGAAGTGCGAAAAGGACAGGGAAGATTAGAAATTCCTTGCTGGCAACCACGTTCTCTCTGACATCCACGTACGACAACACTCCCCCTTAATCTTCACTATTATTTATGTCTGCAATGTTGATTTCTTTCCAGAGATGCTCAAAAGTGTTCTTTGCTAGTGGTTTTGTGAAAATGTCAACAAGTTGTTCATTGGACTTGCAAAACTCAAGATGAATGTCACCATCGTTTACCAATTCTCTTATAAAATGATATCTAGTATCAATATGTTTACTCTGTTTGTGAAAAACTAAATTTTTTGGTAATGCTATGGCTGAATTGTTGTCACAATAAATCTTTGTTGGTTCTTCTTGTTCTTGTCTGAGATCTTTCAAAATTCTTCTCATCCAAATTGCTTGACATGATGCACTTGTGGCTGCTACATACTCTGCTTCAGCAGATGAAAGAGTGACAATTGGTTATTTTTTTGAGGCCCATGAAACTACCCTTATTCCAAAGTGAAAAACATAACCTGAAGTGCTCTTTCTATCATCTATGATTCCTGCATAGTCATTGTCTGTATATCCTATGAGTTTGAGTTCATTTGAGCTTGAGTATTGAATCTCATAATTCTTTGTTCCACTCACATATCTTAAAATTCTCTTTCCAGCATTCCAATGTGTAACTTTTGGAGTCTCCATGAATCTTGAAATCAAACTTACACTAAACATTATGTCTAGCCTTATGGTTGTTATATACATAAGGCTGCCAACAAGTCTTTTATACAAAGTTGAATTTACATCATCTCTTTTGTCATCTTTACTCAATTTCAAACCTGTGACTATAGGTGTTGGAGCTGATTTGCAGTTCATCATATTAAACCTGTTCAAGATGTCATTTGCATACTTAGATTGAGAGATGAAAATACCCTTTTCATTCTGATTTACTTCAATGCCAAGAAAATACTTCATTAAGCCCAAATCAGTCATCTCAAATATTTTTGTCATTGCTGATTTAAACATATCAATTGATAAATCACCCGCGAAAATTAAATCATCAACATATAAATAGACAATTAAGATTTCACCATTTTCATTCATTTTGGTATACAATGTAGGCTCACCGCTGAACCTATTGAATCCATTTTGTAAAAAATAAGAGTCAATTCTATTGTACCACACTCTTGGAGCTTGTTTGAGTCCATAAAGAGCCTTCTTGAGCTTGTAAACTTTATTTTCATGACCCAAAATCTCATACCCAGGTGGCTGCTCCACATAGACTTCTTCTTGTAATATGCCATTCAAGAAAGCTGACTTCACGTCCATTTGATATACTGGCCATTTGTTTTGAGCTGCTATGGCTAATATTGTTCTCACGGTATCTAAACGGGCCACTGGTGCAAATGTCTCATTGTAGTCTACCCCAGGCTATTGTGAGTAACCTTTTGCTACGAGTCTTGCCTTGTGTCTTTGCACATCACCATTTGCATTCAATTTAATTTTGGAAACCCACTTTACTCCTATGACTTCTTTTCCTTTCGGAAGACTAACCAACTCCCATGTTTCATTCTTTTCAATTGCATCAATTTCTTCATCAATTGCATTTATCCATTTTTCTTCTTTAACTGCTTCTTCAAAATGAATTAGATCATCAGCATATGAATACAATGCAAAAAGAGAATTCTGATCTGTGTTATTCTCACCATCATTTTGCTCATAAATCTCTCTTAAACTTCTGATTTTATGTCTTCTCATGCTTGCTAATGTGGGATTGGACATGTCACTTGAATTTGTTTATTGTGGACTTGATGGACCAGCACCAAGAGTTGCAATTGAAGATGGTGTGTGTTGCACATTTGATGGTGCGTTTGCTTGTGTGTGTGGGGCTTTCCTCATACTTGATGATGGTGTCCTTTGAGAACTTTGTTGTCCTTGTATAGGATTGGGAGGAGTCACATTTTGAGGGATATTTGCTGGTATAATTTTTTCATTTTCTTCTTGTGGTAAATTGATTACAATATTGACTATTTTATCCAAAGTTCCATCCCATGCTTCATCTTCTACAAATTGCACATCTTTGTTGATTATAACCTTTTTGCTGATTGGATTATATAATTTGTATGCTTTTGATTCATCAATGTATCCCACAAATATACATTTTTCTCCCTTGTCCAATTTCCTTCTCAATTCATCCGGCACATGTGCATATGCTACACATCCAAATACCTTCATATGAGAAACACTATTTTTTCTTCCACTCCATGCTTCTTCGAAAATCATATTTTTGACACTTTTTGTTGGACATCTATTCATAATATACGCTGCACATGATATGGCTTCAGCCCAATACTCATTTGGCAAATGTTTGGCTTTCAACATGTTTCTAGCCATTTCCATTATTGTCCTATTCTTCTATTCAGCTATGCCATTTTGTTGAGGGGTATATCTTGTGGTAAATTACTTATGAATTCCATGCTCTTTGCAAAATCTTAAAAGATCATTTGAGATATACTCACCACCTCTATCCGTTCTCAATACTTTGATGTAATGACTGCTCTATTTTTCAGCAAGAGCTTTGGATTGACAAAAGTATTCAAACACCTCACTCTTATGCTTTACAAAATAAACCCATGTTTTCCTTGTATAGTCATCAATGAATGTCAAAAAATAGAATCTTCCACCAATTGAAGGTGTTTGCATTGGGCCACACAAATCTGAGTGAATAATTTCTAAATTTTCCTTGGCTCTCATTGACTTACCCACTGGAAATGATTCTCGATGCTACTTTCCTAAGATGCACCCTTCACATACTCTTTTGGGTTTCTCTATTAATGGTAATCCATTGACCATGCTTTTCTTATGAAGAAAATTTAAAGCTGCAAAGTTTAAATGCCCAAATCTTAGGTGCCATAACCAATTTTTATCTTTAATTTCTACTTGATAAGTTACTTGAGGAGATGCTGCAACTTTTCTTTCATTCACTTGTAAGTTCATTGAGTTGTGTTCTTGAGAAAACTCTATATTCAAATCTGGTTTTATACTTAAGGGAAACATCCTATTGTTTGCCATTTGAACCTTTGCTATGAGCTGATTGCTTGGGTATTTGTCTAAAATTATCCACTCTTTATTTTTTAAAGATACTCTATAACCATTTTGAACAAGCTGCCCAATGCTCATTAGATTATATTTTAAACCAGGAATAAAATAAACATCATTCTTATGTTTCTTCTCCCCCATTTTGGTTAGAATATTGATATTCCCTTTTCCTTTGACTTCCACCTTATTGTCATTGCCCAATGTTACATCAGATTTTACATTCTTATCTAAGCTTGAAAAAATTTCCAAATTCCCTATCATATGATTTCTACAACCTGAATCTAAAAACCATACATCTTTTTCACTTGCTTATGCAACATTGCATGCCAAAAACATGGTGTTCTATTCTGGTTTTTGGTTTTGATTTTCTGTCATGAAATGTGCATTTTGTTGTCTAAAATCATATTGTTTCTTTCTACACTCATTCAAATAATGCTCAAATTTCTTGCAATAATGACATTGGATTGAGGATTTGTCATACCTTTCTCTTTGAGATTGATTTTGAGGTGAGTATTGACTTGGGTATTGGCTGTTACCTCTTCCACTTGAGCTTGATGGACTGTTGCCCCTTCCACTTGTGTTTCTTCTACCTTTATAAGAATTTCTTCCTCTACCTCTGAAATTTGTTCTTCCTCTGCCTCTACTAGTGTTGATTGAGACTTGTGTCTTGAATGCATGCTCCAAATTTGAAGTTGCTAACCTACTCAATCTATGCTCATGAGAAATGAGTGATGCATGAAGTTCATCCATTGAAAACTGTGAGAGGTTCTTGGTCTCTTCAATGGCTACCACAATAGATTCAAACCTTGTAGGCAAACTTCTTAAAATCTTTTCAACAACTCTCCTTTCTTCAAGAGTGTCACCATATGATCTGATTTGATTTACCAAACCAATGATTTGAGTGAAGAATATGTCTACTATATCTGATTCTTTCATATAGATTGTTTCAAAATCTCTTCTTAACATTTACAACTTAGCTATTTTTACCTTTTCCATTCCTTGATAAGTTATTTGAAGAATGTCCCATGCTTCCTTGGACTTTGTAGCTGCTTGAATTCTTGGAAAAATACTTTCATTCACACCTTGAAAGATGAAGAAGAGGGCTTTTGAATCTTTCTTTTTATTTTCCTTTAACAAATATTTCTCTACCTGAGTCAATGCATTATATGCTGCTGCATCTGCTGGTTTTGGGTAACTATTTTCAACAAGCTCCCATAAATCTTGAGCACAAAATAATGCCCTCATTGTGATTGCCCAATAGTCATAATTTTTCCCATTGAACTATGGAATCTATGGATTTGACAAACTTGTACTTGCCATTGTTGGCTGTAAATACCTTTTCTCTTTGATTCACCTTCAGCTCTAATAAACAACCTTTTGCTTTGATACCAATTTGATGGAGGCAGAGAAACAGAACAAACATACACAACTGCAAATATAAAAGCCAATAAACATAATAGAGACCCTTTTCAACTTTAAAATAAAACTTTATATTAATGTCCTTTACTAATTTTACAGAGCTTCCAATGCTCTCAGAATAGTATATATTGCCTACAAAAAAATAGAGTATATCTTCTTCTTACAGAACAGAGAATTTTTGCCCTTTTCAAAAAACATTCTAAACTGACTGGAAACATCTAGAAATGCCCAGAAAAATGTCTGACTAAAAGTATCAAATGGAAGAAAATAATAAAATAAAACTAAATTCAATGTAGTAGATGGAAATTAATGTACTCACATGATTGCATGAATGAGAGAACAGCCTTGAGATCATGTGACAAGGCAAAAGGAAAGGCTCCCGAAAAGTTGAGTGGTAGCATGATCGCAAGACCAGGAAAACTACCTCGCGATCATGCGACAAGGCATAACGCAAAGTGGGTAGGTGCGGAGGAAGTCTGAAAAGGACGGGGAAGATTAGAAATTCCCTGCTGGCAACCACATTCTCTTTGACATCCACGTACGACAATAGATATTTCAAAATTAAGATTGTATTGAAATATTTCTGGCCAACAGAATTGTAGTTAGATTTATGGGGTGTTCATTTGAAGAAAGACATAGAATGTAGTACATAGACAATTTGAGTTGGTAAGATGGTCTACTAGATTCTTTGATATCATGCTACTATGAAGCATTTTCCATCTAGTATTATTCCTTTGAGTATTGAGTATCAAATATATGTTTTTCCCATCTTGATTAGTTTTGTTAAGGCTACACTATCTCAATGATGTATAGAAACATAATCTCTCATTGTTTATAGAGTAAACTCTATGTGGTTGTTGTCTTTTTGATGCTCCTATGTGCCTTTTACTATCATAAACAATGTCATTGTATTCCCATTACCTTCATGCTCACCCTGATCTTTTGATTATCTTCTGTCGCACATGAATTTTTCCTTAGGTTTGATGATCATTCATGTACTCTCAGCATGTTGTACATATTTATTGTCATTGTATCAATATTATGTGATTTTCTATTAAAGAAGCATTATGTATTCATTCTGATGGATTCATTCAATGGCCCTCTGATAACAACATGGCTATTTTTACTTTTTGATCAATATTGTCAATGCTCCAATTGCTCTTCTTTTTCTATGGCTGATTGACTATTCATCTCTTTTTGTTACACAGCTTTGAGACATTATTCACTGATTGATGATATGTCTTAATACCTACTGTCTATAGCTTTTGCTTCATATGCTACTCCATACAATTTAATTTTCTGATTCCTTGTAGGTTAATGTACCTTTTTCTGATGTAAATAATTTTTTTTAAATGATGATTGTCCTCTTATTGATGATGCCTTGCTATGTGAGCCAGAAGGTTTCATAGTGGTGGCACAATGTCCCTTTGATAGCTAAAATTGTGTCTTCACTCTAATCTAAAGTGGAATCAAAAGCTTTCATATTTGAATACATGTACCTTTGATGACTCAACCCTTAAAGCTTTTGTTGATCTTCTACTTATGTAGGTCAGAAGGTTTCATGAAAAGATTACATGTCCCTTTGATAGCCAAACTCTGATTATATTCTACAACATGATAGGAGTCAGAGGGTTTCATGCTTGAGACATGCGTGTCCCTTTTATGACTTGTCTTCAACCAATTCCGCAACATAGCTTCAGCTCGAAAGTTTCATGTCTTGTGAACATGTCCCTTCAACAACTTACTAACCTTCATAACTATATCTCCACATAAAAGAACTAGTTAATTAAAACATGTATTTCTTTTTCAGCTCCTTCCTTCATGATGTTTTGTCTTTGCTGTTTTGAATGTATAACTATTAATGGTAGGAGTACATGTAGATGTCGTTCATTTCTTAGTTTGTAGAACTAACTCCACTCCTTTATTTTGCAATTTATTTTTTGAAGATGTGAGCCCGGGTTTCCATCAGCCACATAATTCAACACAGGCCTCCATAACTAGGAAATGGAGGACTTCTCCCTATACCCCTTGTTAATTTTTGTACATTCAAAGAATTTTATTTTTAGATTATATATTTTCAATAGTTTTGATGACATGTGTGGATCTAAATTTAGAAAAATTCTTGAATCTTACTTTTCTTACGAATGCAAAGGTGTATATAATGAAAAAACTTCTGATATATTTAATGTTCTTCATGTATTGTAGTGCAATATTGATACATAAATTGTAAAAATAAACTATTCCCTCAATGAATAAATAGAGAAGTACTCCTTTTTGCATTTTTTGTCTCTTTAAATCAATCTAAAATAACAACTCAGCTTATTCATTTTGAGGTTAAATGCAGAAAATGGTAACAACAATATCAGGAATAGAGGGTGAAATGATATATCTCTATAAATAACTAGTAGAACTTAAATATAATGCCCAATTTGTGTGTGTCTTACTCCAGATGTCTCTTCATTCCCAAGGCTAGTTGGGAGCAGTAACCATGTATTCCATGTATAAAACTATAATTAATAGTGCAATAAATACAACAAATTGAAGTGATAAGAGCCTCATCATTGAAACCAAATAAGAACTAAATACAACCATTAATATCAACTATAGTAAGAGATAAAAAATAACTATGCATATAACTTTCATAAATCAGCACATAGCCTGCAAGTGAGAAGGGAAAATGAAAGATATTAATCATATTAATAGTTGTCTAATCATGAAAATTACTCCACTAAGGAAAGGCTCAACAACTTTGGGAGACACGTCTTTAGGGTAGTAAAGAGATAAAGTAAGAAGATCAAAATACCACATCCAAATACAAATATTAGAAAGGAAAGCCTTTAGGAGCACGTCCAAATCAAGATGTATCCTTAAAAAATTAGGTGCTTAGTCCCATGAGATTGTTGGTTTTCCCCTTTGATCTTGAACTTGTAGATTTATACTTTGATGGATAACTTTAATGATATTTTGACTCTATCACCACTCCAAAGTCTAGAAGGAAGAGGGCCAATTAACAAGGATCATCAATGAGATCCTCCTGCACATTGAACCTTAATGCTTAGGTAGGTGTACCCTTGAATCACTTCTCCAAAGGAGTCTCAAAACAATATACAACTATGTCCTTTACTAACTGACTGAAAGATATTATCATTTAAATTTGGGTGTGTGTGGTTGATGACAATGAAATACCTCTAGAGAATGGACCAGTGCCTTAACCTAGGGCAAAGAGTCACCCAATTACATACATCACCTGAAGATCTTAAATCAAATACTCTTGGGCTCAGGATAAGTGCTTTGCCTATTACCCCTCTCCCTCAAACACCAGGACATCGAATTCTTATTTGGTTGTAAACTCATTGGACTCACCTAGAAGACTTTAATCCTAACTTTGTTAGGAACTTAGAGATGACTTCACAATACTATTTGTTTACCATATGCTAATACACTTTGTGACACTAACATATATGAGCTCAAAACCAAAACAAGAAGACATACACAAATGTAAGATTGGAACTCAATAGCATTCTCATTAACATATTAAGGATCAATATACAATCAAAGCAACACAAAGATAGGAAATAGACCCAAAATCCAGCTCCTCTTTCCTCAAATGCTCATACAATCACAACCGCTGGAACTGACCAAAATTTAGAACAAAACCTCAGGACTGAACCCTTACTCTACCAAAAAACTAACTACTTAAACCCCTAGTCACCTTGGAATCCTCAAAGAGGATGCATCAAGCTTCGGGTGACTAGGGTTAGGGTTTCAACTACCCAATCAATAAAAAATACAACAAAAGTTATTGCAGGGGAAGAAACATAGGCAACCCAGAGAAAATGAATCACAGACAAATCTGCCATCATCAAAATTTGTGAGAACAATATAGAACACCAAGGAATTGCCATGAAAACTAGTCAAATCGGACACCTACAAACACACCTTGAGCACAAAACCACACTCCTCCTGGGACAAAAACATCATGCCATTGACCACAGAGACCCTCGGATCAGTCGGCAACAACCAGTGCCACCAAACCAATCGAAATCAACTGCTAAAACCATAAATTTTGGTACCTCCTGTCACTGGAAACCCTCTACAAATTTAAATTTGAAATACAACAATAATTTCCAAGGCGCCAGCAGAAAATTGGCGGTCGACATTTAAATTTGGATCAACTTTAAGTCCTGACCGTCAGATCTTTCCTTTTCACGGGCTTCACGATTTATCTTTTAAGAAGACCCTAGTCAAATTTAGAGAATTGGTGACCGAAGACCTTTTCCAGTTCGCGGAATAATTTATCTCTCCACCATTTAGTTTAGCAGTTATGTGAACACTTGTTCGCTGAATCGCCAGTCAATCTGGAGCACCACCATTTTTCTTCGCGAATGAGCGAAGCCTTTTGAATTTTGTCAGGCTGCTAAACACATTTATCTGGATTGCTAGACCTTAGACCCCCACCTGGGCCCGCTTTATGCCACTTGTCTCCATACCATTCACCGTATCCACCCGGTCACCACTGACATAGGACCCACAGAAAACAAGCCCTCAAATCGGACAGCGGGTGTAAGATCTCATGGCTCTGACACCACCCATGAGATCATGTGCCAGTCGTTGATTTTGCCACACTGTCAGGCCCCCCTTTGAAAGATTCAGGCCCACTGACAAATCCTAATCACCCTTCTTCTCAGCTAATCAGAACAACGCAAGTCAGTGCCAGATGTCAGAGGACCCACCCTCGTCAGCCGTTTGAGAAAAAGTAGAATCGACGGCTGGCATAAGATCTCATGGCTCTGACAACTTCCATGACAACTTCCATGAGGAGATTCTTAAACTCCTCTATAAATAAACGTATCAATTTATTTAACTATTCTTTTTGGTCAAAAAGATATTTATTTATTTATTTTCACTTATTTCATTTCTCTCTTTTCTTAACACATCTCTCTCCTATTTTCCTCCACTTCTCCAATGACAACTTTATGTGCATATTCCATACTCAAATCTCCTTTGTCAATCTTTTGTTTGGTCTTTACCATTGTTCAATATCACATCATATGTAAAAACTATCTTCATCCTCATTAGATCTAATGATTAACTTCAAAGCCTTTGTGAATTGTGATATTTGTTTGTTGGGATAGACTCCGCTCTATTTAGATTTAACCTATAAGAAATTCAACTCTATTTTAATTCTAAATAATGAATAAACATATCCTATACATTATTTTCTAATTATTAATAAATAGATTTTACATAATGACAATATTATTTTTATTAATATACTTCAAAATAAATATCCCCTCTCTTTACACTTAATACTTAAAAATATTTGAATTATTCATTTTTTAATTCTTACTAATCTAAATTAATTATACATTATTACCTACATAAATGGACATACACAAATGAATATCTTATTTCCTTTCTCATAATCTACTTCAAAAATACTATCAAACTGAAAATTATAAAAGCACGTTGAGCTAACTATTAGCAACTTATTAAGTGATTCAAAAAATGAATGGAGTTATTCAAATCTTCTCATCTAAAAATCATTTTGGTTAATTTCTTAAAAAGTCAAGAAAAACATTGATTTGAAATAGCGACATGAACACAAAAAATTAGGGTTTTAGCCATTTAATTCTGGGTCAAATAACCAACCAATGTGGCAAATCTTCCAGAATTTCACCGTCTCCGTTGCGCCTATTACGTTGAATGCGTTATTTTCGCAGAAACTCTCACAAAGTATTGTTGTAAATCAATGGCTCCCTCTATAAATGGGTCGGCGTCACACTATATTGTATTCCATCTCTTTCTTTATTATCCAGTTGAAAGCTAAAGATTTTCCTGTGCATTTGATTCAGAAAAAAGCTGTCAGCCTTTTAGTATGGGGAGCTTGATGGGCATGAAAATAAAGACTATGATTGTGGTGGCGTTGTTTGTGTTCACGGTCCATGTCTCCGCTCGATATAATTACCCTCCAAATCCTCCCATAAATAATAATGTGCTTACAAGTACGGAGAAGTTGGCAAAACCTCCAAACTGCGCGGGCGCGTCTCCAGACCCTCGCTGCCCACCACACCCCAACAAGCTTGTCATCTCAGGACACAACTGATACCTCACTTTTCTCTGAGCCAATGTTTCATTGCACTTATCTCTGTTGTAGAGCATCCAGTAGCTAGTGAATAAAACTGCAGCCACTTGTTGGCATTGCTTTATCACTGTAATTTCCTTTTTAAAGGAAAGCTGGTCGGCGGTTTGATTCCGGGCGTGTTAAAATTGATGTGTGTAAAAACTTGAAATATATATGGACTAATATTTACATGTGTTTTATAATTAAAAATTATTAATGATATTTCAAAATTAAGATTCTGTTGAAATACTTCTAGCCAACAGAATTGTAGTTAGATTTATGGGGTGTTCATTTGAAGGAAGAGATAGAATGTAGTAGATAGACAATTTAAATTGGTAAGATGGTCTATTAGATTCTTTGATATCATGCTACTATGAAGCATTTTCCATCTAGTATTATTCCTTTGAGTATTGAGTATCAAATATATGTTTTTCGCACCTTGATTAGTTTTGTTAAGGCTACACTATCTAATGATGTATAGCAACATAATCTATCATTGTTTATAGAGTAAACTCTATGTGGTTGTTGTCTTCTTCATGCTCCTATGTGCCTTTTACTATCATAAACAATGTCATAGTATTCCCATTACCTTCATGCTAACCCTGATCTTTTAATTATCTTCTGTCGCACATGAATTTTTCTTCAGGCTCCATGATCATTCATGTATTCTGAGCATGTTGTACATATTTATTGTCATTGTATCAATATTCTGTGATTTTCTGTTAAAGAAGCATTATGTATTCATTTTCATGGAAACATTCAAGGGCCCTCTGATAATAACATGGCTATTTTGACTTTTTGATCAATATTGGCAAGGCTCCAATTGCTCTTCTTTTTCTATGGCTGATTCACTATTCATCTCTTTTTGTTATGCAGCTTTGAGACATTTTTCACCGATTGACGATATATCTTAATACCTACTGTTTATAGCTTTTGCTAGATATGCTACTCCATACAATTTGATTTTCTGATTCCTTGTAGGTTAATGTACCTTTTTCTGATGTAAATAATTTTTTTTTAAATGATGATTGTCCTCTTATTGATGATGTCTTGCTATGTGAGCCAGAAGGTTTCATAATGGCGGCACAATGTCCCTTCGATAGCTAAAATTGTGTCTTCACTCTACTCTAAAGTGGAATCAAAAGCTTTCATACTTGAATACATGTCTCTTTGATGACTCAACGCTTAAACCTTTTGTTGATCTTCTACTTATGTAGGTCAGAAGGTTTCATGAAAAGATACATGTCCCTTTAATAGCCAAACTCTGATTATATTCTACAACATGATAGGAGTCAGAAGGTTTCACGCTTGAGACATGCGTGTCCCTTTTATGACTTGTCTTCAACCAATTCCGCAACATAGCTTCAGTTGGAAAATTTCATGTCTTGTGAACATGTCCCTTCAACAACAAGACTAACCTTCATACCTATATCTACACATAAGAGAACTAGTTAATTAAAACATGTGTTTCTTTTTCAGCTCCTTCCTTCATGATGTTTTGTCTTTGCTGTTTTGAATGTATAGCTGTTAATGGTAGGAGTACATGTAGATGTCCTTCATTTCTCAGTTCGTAGAACTAACTCCACTCCTTTATTTTTCAGTTTTTTTTCTCAAGATGTGGGCCCGGGTCTCCATCAGCCACATAATTCAACACAGGCCTCCATAACTAGGAAATGGAGGACTTCTCCCTATACCCCTTGTTAATTTTTGTACATTCAAAGAATTTTATTTTTAGATTATATATTTTCAATAGTTTTCATGACGTGTGGATCTGAATTTAGAAAAACGCTTGAATCTTACTTTTCTTACGAATGCAAAGACGTATATAACGAAAACACTTCTGATATATTTAATGTTCTTCATGTATTGCAGTGCAATATTGATACATAACTTTTAAAAATAAACTATTCCCTCTACAAATAAAGAGAGAAGTCCTCCATTTTGCATTTGTTGTCTCTTTAAATCTGCATTTTAACATTTTAACATTCCATTTTAAAAAGAGACTGATTTTAAGAGAAGATGCCTGAACTTTAAGGTTTGAAATGAATCTTGTCTACTTTAATCAATCTAAAATAACAACTCAGCTCAGTCATTTTGAGGTTGAATGCAGATAATGGTAACAACAATATGAAGAACAGAGGGAGAAATGATATATCTCTATAAATAAGTGAATGAAAATTCTTTGAACATATGATGGTCCTGCAAAATATTCACACAAATAGTTAAAAATCTAGAAGCCCCTTTAGTGAAAAGTGCAGTAGGATTCAAATGAATACAATTATTATCCAAAACAAATCTGATTTCTTATTCAATTTCTAGGTAGTAGAACAAAAATATAATGCCCAGTTTGTGTGTGTCATACTCCAGATGTCTCTTCATTCCCAAGGCTAGTTGGGAGTAGTAACCATGTATTCCATGTATAAAAAAATAATTAACAGTGCAATACATACAACAAAATGAAGTGATAAGAGCCTCATCACTGAAACCAAATAAGAACTAAATACAACCATTAATATCAACTACAATAAGAGATCAAAAATAACTATGCGTATAACTTTCATAAATTACCATATAGCCTGCAAGTGAGAAGGGAAAATGAAAGATATTAATCATATTAATAGTTGTCTAATCATGAAAATTCTTCCACTAAGCAAAGGCTCAACAACTTTGGGAGACACGTCTTTAGGGTAGTAAACAGATAAAGTAAGAAGATCAAAATACCGCAACCAAATACAAATCTTAGAAAGGAAAGCCTCGAGGAACACGTCCAAATCAAGATGTATCCTTAAAAAATTAGGTGCTTACTCCCATGAGATAAAATGGAACTAGGAAAGATTGGCAAAAGAAAGCATTATTTATGCATGTTAGAATCAGTAAATTAATTATCAAGAGAAATGTGGTTGCCACAGACCAAGACAAACAAGTTGACTGTAGCCATCCACAACTGACTCAACGCCATTTTTATCCACCTATTCACCGTCCACCATTAATGCCCTAGCTAACTCTGAGCTGTAGTCTATGTAGAATTTAATATATAGTAGTCTATAAATTTGATGGATTAGCAATTGAATCTCAGAGCTCATGTTTTGAGTTTCTCCTCAGTGCCAGTGTTTTCAACTTGGTATTCTAGCTAAGGAGAAGATTCCTATTCAATAGAGTTTTGCACAATCTGATCTAGTGAAGTTTGAGCTTTGTTTGTGGAAGTATTTCAGACAAGTATGATGTTTGCAGAGTAAATGAGAATGTTGTTATAGTGCTGCCCAAATTATAGGGTGTGTTGAAGCTGCTGAAGGTGAATAAATATCAAAGGAAATGCCAAGATATTTACTGGCTAAGAAAAGAAAAACTGCCAAAGAATAAATTTGTCTGACTACCCAATAAATACATGGGATCAGTGAAAGTACTCTATGTTATCTTTATAGTTGTGAGAGTAAAACACTTTGTCTGTTCAAAAATCTAAGCAATGTGGGTTTCGAAATGCATTTTGTGAGAGTGAAGAGAAAAGAGTGGAGAGAAAGGTATCATATTTTGAAACCATGTGAAGGGAGATACACATCGTGGCTACTATTCTAGAGTCCAAGCTTATTGCCACAAAATAGATCATTGTTAGGTCTTACAGTCTAACCAAGCCACTATCAAAAAAGATTGAAATTATGGTATTTCGAAAAGTGTCCAACAAGTAGGTTGTTTATTGGCGTGAATCACAACTGGAAAGAAAGATCATGGATTGAAGGAGTTTGAAGATCACCTAGTTAAAGAAAAATTCAGTGACAACTTTAGTGTGTTATATAATTTTTTGGGTTGCGTATTTGTGTCTAGGTGAGACATATAGGTTTGGTTTATAAATACATCATGTGTGAGAGAATGAATTGTATAAGTGTCTAATGTTATAGATATTAGCTGTGGGAGTTAGCATTGATTTTCTCAAGTGCAAAAAGTTTGAATATGAGATGGGATGGTGTGTTAAATATTGTCTTCATGGAATAAAGGTGTATTTGAGCTGCATGTTCTTGTTGGGGGTGAAATTGTTGGGATCAGAGGTTATTTGTGTAAATGTAAAGGTCATTGCTGTCAAAAGTGGTTAATTTTTTTTTTGTTGGAACAATATCCCTCAAAAGATTGATTGTTTAACTTTTTCAAATCATTGAAAGTATTTGGGAGACTATTGAAAAGAGGTCAATTCAAAACAATGTCCAATGATGATTTCAAGAAAGTTATTGTTAGTGGTCTATGTATTTTGGGAAATTTGTTTAGTTCGACACACCTTTGGTAAAGGAAAAAACCAAAGTAAGTATTGTACTTTAGTTTTTGTAAGCGGTGCATGACTAGTTGTACTTGACACCCCAGAGGTTTTTGTTTTAACATATTGATGAACCAAGTGTCTGAAAGAATTCTTATAGAACTAGTAAGTATCGTGGCTAGGTACACATTTATCTCAGTAGATGGATTTATTTTCATATGGACTCTATAATTAATTGTGATGTATTTATAGAAGGAGAAAAGCCCAAAGTGATGATGGTTTTCCTATAATGATGATTTTTGGTCACTAGAACCAGAGCGTGCTTGATTTGTGGTTAATCCTAAAACTATTTGTTGAGAGGCTCATTGTAATCTTGAAACCAATTTCATGTGTGAGGTTTGTGGTGAGACCAAACCACTTGAATGGTGATCTTAAAACCATTTGTGATTAAGTTTTGTGGTTAACGAAAACCACTTAAGAGAAAAGTAAGTGGTGAGCTTGAAACTACTTTAGATTTGTATCGGTTAGGGGTAAATTGTGAAAAATCAAAGTGATTATGATGAGGGGAAGTAGCATGACAAATAGAATTTTACAAGTGATTGTAAATAGGTTCCTAACAAGGCTATTATCTAGGACACATCACTTCTAGATTATGGGGGCATATCTAAGACAATTTGATAATTAATTTAAGGGGGATGTTAGAATCAATAAATTAATTATAAGGTGAACTATGGTTAACACAAACCAAGCTGGCTAAGCTGACTGTAGCTATCCATAATTGACTTAATTTTATTCTCAGTCACCCATTCACCATCCACCATTCATTCTCCAACTAACTTTGAGCTATAGTTTATGTATAGTTTAATATATAATAGTTTATAAATTTCATGAATTAGTAATACAATCTCAGTTCTCATGTTATGAGTTTCTCCTCTATGATAGTGTTTTCAATTATCTACACTAAGAGATTAAGAGATCTAGCCTATAAATTCTTTAATAGAGGCACTCTATCAATATCATCAATTGCAAAACCTAGAAATGAGGGAAAAATCAATCAAAGAAAATCCATGCCAAGAGTACACAAAATAGACTATATCTAGCTAACACAATATGCTAGGTAAACTGAACTAACTGACCTAGAGGAAACACATGACACAAAAGGAATCCTCATGGGAAAATGATGATCGAGGCATGTAAGCACCAAATAAATTCTAACAAATATAGGAAAGTGATATTGGAACTCAAAATAGTTTCTAAAAGGTAGCCATTAGAGAAAATATTGGAAGATCCCAAACAACAAGACAATGCCCTCAACCAAAGAGCATTAGAAAACCACCAATTAACGAATGAAAATAATCCCCAACTACACATAGTGAGGAGATGGAGGACAATAAATCCAAAAAAAATTAAAACTAGTTAGAAAAACCAAAATCTTGAGAAATCAACAAAAACCAAAAAGAGAGCTAGAGACAACTAGGAAAAAGAGCTGCCTAAAACCTGAACTCTTAGAAACCCAAGATAACAATTAAAAAAAGAGGATGAAGAATTCAGAGAGGAGAAGAAATGACTTGCAATTCCAACAATGAATCAAGTAAAACCTATAATCAAGAAAGATATTGAAAGGGAATTTTAGATCCACTAAATTCCTATCTTCTAAAATTACTTTCGAAGGTCTTGTTAGCTAGCCAATCTACAAATGAATTTGCCTTCCTAAAGTAATATGATATTTCATTAGACTTATGTGTTGAACTCAGTATAGGCTAAATTATCTCTATTCAGCTAAATTCATATTATATTTAGCTAGCCAGATGAACTCATTATCATCTAGATGCTTATAATATGGACTTTTCCATTAAATCAAGTACAAATATGATACAATAATCTATATACTATTTCTTGATTTATTTTTGTTTTAATTTTGTCTAAATAAATAATATCAAATAATTTTGGAAAGTTATAAGTATATTGTCATTGAACTTATTCAACTTATACAAGAATTATGAAGATAATTGAATAAATCAAGACTCCATTCAAGTTCTCCACACCAATTGAGTTGTACTTGGCGCGATGGGCATTTCACTTCATGCCCATGTATGGGGTTGTTATTGTAAATATTGAGTTTTTTTAATGGGATTTAATGAGATGATTGTTGATGATTTGTATATAGTTTTCAATACTTATTTAATTTAATTTAATATTGAATTGTAAAACAAGTAAATATCATGATTTTAATATCATGATTAATGTTTATTTTGAATTTATCTTCACTTTTTCCTTCCACTTATAAGATATTAGTTGTGCTCATTCAAATACCATTTCACTTAAAATATCTTAGTTATGTATTTTCTTGTTGACTTCGACTTATGATTTGAACATTTTTTGAGATTATTCTTTGGTTAATTTTTTTTAAATTGGTAGATCTTCCTAATTTTGTAGGAATTTATTTAAATCTAAATATATTTGATTCTAAAAAACAATGGTTGAAAGAGCAATGTGAACAAGATGAGAGATATAAGAGAGTCATGCATATTATTTTATAATTTTAAAGTGTCTAATGTTATAATCAAGGGCTTTAGCTTCTTTTTATTTATTTATGTTTAACCATGCCAAATACAAGTAGAAATAAGCTATTAAAAAAAAAAAAAAAGTATTCTCTTTATAATTTTGATTTTAGACTAAATAATCTAATTTAATTTGGATAGTGTTTATTATTTTGGTGAGAATTTTAGAATGAGTCATTTGCTTTTTACTTTCCTAATCTTAAATGTAAAGGATCGTAGTAAATATCTTTTGCAAATAGAATTTTAAATTATGTGTGCCTTTATAATAAATTTAACAAAGTGAGTTTAGCCTTGTCATAAAAATTAATTTAAACTATTCTAAATAAAATAAGTATTATTATCATGGGGTGGCCAAGGGTAATCTTGGGCCGACTGGGTGTGAGGGAGTAATAAAGGATGAAAATGGCATCTTCATTTTGACACTGGTGCTCCCAATGGGTAGTCAAACAAACCACTTAGCCGAGGCTAATGGATCTTATCAAAGTCTATTGATGGCTTATCATATTAAATGAAATAAATTTGGGATAGAAGGATACTAAAAAATAATAATAAATTGTATCAAAGGTGTACATAATCCTCCATGGACTATAGAGAATTAGATTAACAAGTCTAAAGATATGATCTCTTCTTTCTAAAATTGTTATGTCTTCCATACTTATGTTGAGGCTAACTCAGTGGTGGAGTGGTTTTCCAATAAGGGGATTAAAAGAAATAATATGCTAACTTGAAATAAGCATGATGCTCTGGATGCTAAGGCCAACATTCTTTTATGGCTATATTGGGAGAGGACAGTGAGAGTTGGAAGTAGTTTATTAATGATGATCAGTAATTGTGATATGAAAGGTGGCATATTGATATTTTGGTGGAATGCAATTTTGAACAATCCTAACCATGTAGAAAGATCAAGGGCTCATTATAGAAACTTATCTTCACATGGATTATGGGTAGTTTTGAAATTCATTTTCAAGTCTCCTTACTTTATGTTTTCTAGATGCCTGAGAACTCTACAACACAAGAGAGAGATGGTTTTTGTAGGAGAACTAATCCCATCGATTGTGACAACCTTGAGACCAAGCACAAGGTTTGGAATATCTTGAAGTAGGGTAACCTCATTATGTATCTAGAACATCTTCATGGCTAGGAAACCAATAGTATAGAGTAGTTTGCATGGGGTTGGAAGTATGGTTGTGTTGTTTTATTTGAGAAAGGATTTGCATTGATAAGAATTTTGTGGCTGAGGTGATTGGCCCACCAACAAATGGTATAGATTTTTATAGAGACTGTAAGTACTTAGACCATGCCATTCAAAGATTCCCTAAAATGGATGAGGAAAGGGATAAGCTAGGGAATAGGGGTGAGAAGACTAGCTATGACCCATCCAAATTGAAAAAGGTATGAAGCCATGTCCTTAAAGTGCTCATGGAATATATTACTTTGGATGTTCATTTAACTCATTCCTTTGGGCACCATTTTGTATTGCTAAATCAATTCTTCCACAATGTTAGGGTCTCTATTCTCTTTTACCTATGGTCATCTCTTAAAACTAGCTCTACGGATCATAGGAAGAATCTTGATAAAAACCCTATTCTCCATGAGGGTTTGTTGGTGGTTATTTTTTATCATTACACAGCCCTTCAAACCCCCTCTAATATCATCTCTATTAATGAGTATAATACCATTGTTAGGGAGATGAAAGTTGTTTCTGAAGGTGGGGATGACACACAGTGTGTGGAAGAGGAGTATGAGCCATCTTTTGAATTTAATAAAATGCCGAAGTCTAAAGATAAAATTGGTGCTAAATGGAGAGGCCAAAATATGGACTCAGAGGAGGAGGACTATGTCCCCTCAAATGAGATCAAGACTATCCCCAAATCTAGTAAGAAGGTGGAAAATTATGTGAAGGGGAAGGACAAACCCTTTGTGAAAAGCTAAGATATTAAGGTGATTTCCCTGCCCTCCCCTTTTGGTGTTAGTGTCGTGGCCAAAATCAAAAGGCGTGAGTTTGAGAAAGAAAAGGAGAATATGTAGGAGGTAGGAAATCATAAGGATATTTATGTGAAAATTATAGTGGCTTCTATTGGAGCTCTAAAATTCTGGATTAATTTTAGAGTTCATTTTCTAAAAATTTCAATAAGTCAAAGTTAGTATCCTCGAAAATATTTTGTAAGAAGCCAAGTTTTAGTGCAAAGAAGAAAGGGACCTGGATTTTTTCATGAAGAACCACTTGGGAGATGTGTCCATCACTTATCATTGAGTATGTGTAATGGGTTGCAACTCTCATATTTTAGTTCTAATATGTTTTGGAGGTAGCCATCCGAAGATGTTTACCCAAATCTGCAATGTGTGTTTTTAGAATTTTCATAAGTGACCCACTTTAGAGGATTGCATATTGAGACCAGTTGGTAGTCATGGAATATAGATTATTGTAGTGTGTTGTAGGTATGGAAGTGACTCTCCATGCCCATTTTCAGCCCCCCATGAGTTCATTTGATCAGTTTACCAGAGCCTTTCTGTTTGCAATTTATTAAGTTTTTCTGAGTGCAAAATACATAATTTAAGTGGCCTATTTTGAGGTCTCACAAATTGCACCCAGTTTAGGAACAAGAGAAATTGAATGTTTTTCTATATTATAAACATGGAAATGTATCTCCCTGATGATTTTTGGATCATGACCAATCCATTGGACCACTTCGCTCAGCCAGTTCCAAATCCAATTTGTATAGTTTCACTATTTTAAAGTTTAGAAAGTTTTAAAAGGGCCGACTTTGAATTTTAATTATAATTCACCATTTGATCATCTAGGAAAGTTAATTGAGGATTAATTTCTCTTGTATGAGAGTGAATCCATATCCAAGTTTCTAGACTAAAAGAGTGTCATCTGATAATTTTTTAAAGTCATAATCTAAAGTGTTTTATGCAAATATATAACTAGTCACATTTTTAATCGTATCTCAAAATATACAAACTAAGTCAAGCTGAATTTTTTATATGTTTGAGAGGACCATGTACGCATTCTATAGAAAAATTTCACAAAAATCCAAATTAAAAATCAAAAGTGATGGTCCTCTGAGTAATGGTAGAAATAAAAAAATCACCAATGCTTCCAGAACTTTTATCCCACATGCACCTAGTATTGGTTTCTGGGAGTGTTTAAATACATGAGGACCTAGTATGAATGTAAAGTGAAGTGAATAGGAAGGAAGAGTGTCTTGACTTGTGTGGGCCCTGATTGTGTGGATGCCAGCTGGGCACACATAAATATTTTTTAAAAGAGAAATTATTATAAATGCTAAGTGTTTAATCCCACATTGGTGGGGTGAGGAGAAATTCAGAGGTTTATATAGAAAAAAAAACATAATAATGTGAAGAAAGAGCATGAGGCTCTCTGTGTGTGCATGTAGGTGGTGCCTCGGGAAGCATATCGACAATCAAGAACAACTAAGTTTTGCAGAAAGTTGGCGGTTGACACATGGCAGAGGTGGACATGTGGCGACTAGTCGCTGATTCTCCAAATGTTGGCGGTTAAGTTAAAGACATTAAAAGATCTAGAGAATGCTTAGTCACTGGATCTCAGATGATAGCGCTCAAGTCAAAATGATCTAGAGATTCAGAGAATGATGTAGTCGCCAGATCTCCATATTAAACCATGGTGAGTCCAAGTATTCATAAATCTGGAGGTAGAGATTAAGTAACTAGGTCGCGTGATCTCTAGATAATAGTAGTTAGTGGCAATGGATTGGGAGATTGGGAGATTTCCTTGGTGGCCAGCTCTCTAAATAACTCAAAGGTTAGCCAAGTATTGAGAGATTAAGAAAATAAGGAAGCTGTTGAATCTCCAAATAAACTCACAGTCAAGGAAAAAGATATAGAGATTAGGAGATAGAGGTAGTCTCCGAATCTCCAAGTCAACTTAGTCAAGCCAAGGAAAATTTGAGCATTGAACTAGCATGTGACACTTGGTGGATTCTGGTGAGTTCTGGGCCAAAAGTGTAGATTTAAAGTGAAAATACAAATTTAAAAACTTTGAAAAGTCTTTCAATAGTCTAGTAAAGTATTTTATTTTAAATTGAAAGAGACATTCACAGGAGAATTTTTAACCAGAATCAGAATGAGATCAAATATTTCAAACAACAGAGAATCAAGTCAGATAGAGAGAAATGATTACAAGATAAGGCAGTTGGAGGAGAAGATCAATTTTGGAGAAGATGGAGATATTGTGTTGAAAATTGATAGGTGTCAGTTGGTTGAAACTAGCTCTCATTTTTCCTATATCTGTCTTCCTCTCCATGGTTACATGATGATGAAAATTTAACACTACTAGGCAGTATTTTGACTGTTGAGTCTTATTTTTTGGGTTTCTTGTCTTGTAAATGTATTGAACCATAATATTTGTAATGAAAAACAATAGAATCCATGTCTAGTATTGGTGATGTCTTTCTGTACCTTGTTTGAATCTTTGTGTGTTAATTTGTAAGACATTTTAATACACTGGTTACAAAGTAGCTCTAAATTTATTTTCTTAGTTTCTTTGAAGGAGAGAGTAAATCTTTGAGGAAACTATGAGGATTAAAATATACCCATGAATCTAATATCTGGGTATTGGAGTGAAAACAATGATTTGTAAGGTATTTCATTTGGTTTCTATGTGTTTGGAGTTAGAGGGTTTCTAGGGATGTATTTTTATTTTACTCTATTGCCCAATAAATAAGGCACTAGTCTTTATTAGTTATGTATTTCTCATCACCAATAAACTTATAAATCATAATATCTTTTAGTCAATGTGTAAAGGACATTAATGCCTAATTTTTGTGTTGGATAATGTAAAATAGTTTTACTGATTCTTTTTTAGAAGTGAATCCATAGGTATACTCACTTGAGCATTAAGGCTCAAAGTTTAGGAGGATCATTCTCCTGGTCCTTGTTAATTGGTCCCTTTTCTTGTTAGATTTTGAGTGGTTTTAAAGAGTCAGTGACATTAGTTTTTCAATCAAATTGTAAATCTACAAGTATAAAGAGAAAGTGCACCAATAAAATGGTGACTCTACTAGGGATTAGATACAAAAGCTCATAAATATCTAGTCAAGTTTTCCTATCTAGGTCAGCCAGGTAAGTGGTGACTTATGTTATATAGACTCATATTTTGAAAACATTTATATCATCTCATTGAGTGTGAATGGTGACTCTAAAAGTCTCTATTGTATTAGTGAAGTTTTGATAAGAATTTGTGAGGTGTTGGTGAAACTTTGTTGTGCTTACTGGAAAAAAAGTGTAGAGAAGGTGTTTCAGCAGTTAAAATATTTGTCCTCTTCAAAGAGGTGGTGACTCTACTTACAATTACGAAGAAATAGCTTCAGATTTACCAATTTTTTTGGCCAACAAGTTGGTGCAACCACAACACCTTGAGGTATTTTGATTTTAATATACAAGTTTCTCATGAAAACCATGTACATAAAAATTGTTTCCCTATCCGGTGATTATTAGCACTAGTTGAGAGGGAAGAGATTAGTAATTTTTTTCACACAAATTTATTGAGTAGATGCAACTATTATATTTTGATGGTGTGTGCAAAATATTTTGAAAGGGATATGTCAATTTTTATTATGGATAAAATTTGCATAGTGATGTATGGTGAGTTTTCAAATGCAAGGTTGTGGTTACTTGTAGAAGCAAGTAGAAATGTTTTATGAATTTTCTAAGCCTTGTGTATCTCCAAATGTAATCATGTCTCATAGAATATCCTAGTCAGAAGATAAAATAATTTTTAAGTGTTATTCACCTCTAGGCTTTGAGGGAAATCCTGGTTACCCAAATACAATACCCCTTGAAATTAGAAAGTTCCTGCCTAAATTTAGTGGGGGAAAATAAGAGCTAGCTGAAAATTTTTTGAATGCATTAATTGATTTGATGGAAGATTTTGAGGTTAGCCACTAAGATGTGATCATGAAGTTATTTGTACAATCACTAGTGGGAAATGCTAGGGAATGGTTTTCAATTTTGTTTCATTACTCATTTGTTCATGGAAGGAGTTTGAATCAGCTTTCAATGAGACCTTTGGAGAATTTATCTTTGAATACAATTTGTTAGTTGATCTTGTGGGAATTCACATAGAGGAGGATGAGTTAGTAACTACTTTTAATTTCAGATCTAGGAAAATATTAAGAAAAATTCGTGAAAGTTGTAGACCCCATGATGCATTATGTTTGGTTATTTATTTGGCTTCTTTTGATAGTAAGATGAGTTACTTGTTAAGGGACAAGGAACCACATAGTTTGTATCGTCCTTTTTAGTTGGCAACATATATAGAGATAATAAAGAGGTTTGGATTGCCAAAACTTCACGGTGCTAAAAATGCAAGACTTCATGAGATAGCTTTCCCGAATGCTGGCACTAGCTCAGAGGTTCTTGAAAGTAATGAAAATTATGCTAAATGTTATGAACCAGCTGGTGTAGTGTTAAATAACAAAAATCAGGTTGAGGTTTCAAAATCATATCAAAAATTTGAGCCTGATATTATTTTCAATGTGTATAATCAAGCCCAAGTTAAAAATAATAATGAGATAAATGATGAAGGGTTAGGTCTTTCATCAGATGATGATGTTCAAGCCCCAAATGATGAGGTTCTATTAGACTTTGATGATGCTGATAGTGAAGAAGAGGATTCATGGAGTTAGAATGACCCTAATCTTTTTGAGGATAAGGTAATGGTTTATTTATAGCCTTGTGAAGAGGATGAAGAGTTATCATGTGTTGGAGATAATTGTGAAGATGTTGATTTCTCTAAAGAAATGATGAATTCTTTTGTTTCTGCTAACAATGATGATAAAATTGAGTTTTCAATTTTTATGTTTTCATCCTTTAATTTATCATATGAAGTTGTTGATCCTAAGATGGATGAAGGTTTCTATGAACCAGAATATGAGACTATGATAGCTCAGAATGCTTTTGAACCAGAAATGGAAGTCAATTTATTTGATGTGGATATTGATGGTTGTGATATTGTTAATGGTATGAAATCAATATTTTGTCAAGGGGAAATTAATAATGCTGATAATGTTCCCTATTACATTGATTTATGTCAGGGAAAAACATGCCACAATGGGGACATTAGTAATGGTCTGCCTACTTATTTGTTCATGCCACAAGTTGAAACATTTTATATAAAGCTGAAAGAGATTTAAAATCTTACATCAGATTATTTTCTTCAGCCAAAGGTATGTTCATTTCTCTAGGAATGTGATGTAAAGTGTGCTACAGGGATAAATTTAAGAAACCCCCCCTCCTGAAAAGTATAAAATCGTGGCGAATCACATGTTTTTTGGAGGGAAATTTTTTAATATTGATGGTGAATTGTGTTTCAAAATATGGATATTTGGTGGCAAATTTTTCAATAACGTATACCATTTTCATAAAAATATGGCGACTACAAATATTTTTTTATAGGAAAATTATTAATTTAATTGGTGAATTAGACTTCCTTATACTGATAAATTATGGAAAAATTATTTTCCAAATATTTTAATTAATTTAGTTGTCATGGAGAATGTATTTCAAAGATGCATATAAACTTGGCGATTTAATATAATAGTTGTATAGTTGGTATGGCAATTTAATAATTGAAAATAATTATTAAATTTTCATTCTCCTAAGTTTTAATTCTCAAAGAATGACACGTGTGATGATTCCAGAGAGATTTTTCAATAAAGGAGTTATCTCACCACATTCCATCCAAAATGCACCTCTCGTTGTTCATATCTCTTAATCCAATGGTTCTAATTGGATAAACATAACATCAATATTGAAGTTGCATCAGGTCCCATCACTATGATGTCACAAACTCACACGTCTGTTGGATTACAATATATCAACTACCAAAGGTGAATTTTGGGACTATTTTTGGTCTTCATAATCTTTACGGAAAACTCTTGGCAGAATCATAACACATGGTATGATTGATCATACCAATAAGCCCACGATCAATCATACCACATGTCATGATTCCGCTAAGAGTTTTTTGTAAAGATTATGAAGACCAACAATAGGCCCAAAAGTCACCTTTGGCCCTTGATATGTTTTAATCCAATAGAAGTGTGAGTCTGTGACCTCATTTTCTGACACCAAAAAAGTAGAATTCTTTTGGGAATCTTTAGTAATATTATATAGAAATATTAATTAATGGTGATGAGTATATAACATCAATTAAAGTAATGTTAATTAATGGCTACTTAGATGGCACCTTTCAATTTTCAATGATAGATATGTGTGACATCATTAGCTATTCATTACGTCTATAGAATAATGCCTTAAAGTTAAGGCTTAAATGAAAACATCATGTCATCTAAGGACATTATTTTCTGACCGTTCGATGATTTTAGATCACTGGTAAAGCTTCATTTCTTGCTGCCATTTCACAACTAATGTACTTTTCTTCTTGTTTCCATGGAATGAGCACCGGTTTCAAGTTTTTTTATAATAAAGAATTGTTATGTCCCACGTGATGCGATCCTTTCGGCCTTCATTATTCCCAAGATAGAAAATGTTCTCTTTGATTTTTGTCAAAAATTAGAATACTAATATTAGTTTGTTTTTCAATGGACACTCCAATTCATTTAAGATGCACTACCTTGGAGGATGAGAAGGCCTTTTTGGGCCTGGTCATAGATCCAATCCTGGCATCTGTTGCTACGTAGTTGGGAGCCTTCACCAAGGAGGCTATAAGGATGGTGCTGGGATGTGAATTTTTTAAGAGTGAAAATAGGTATAGAATTAACATCGACATTTAATCTTGGTTCTTGGCATCTCTTTTGGACCTAGGGGGGGAAGGTGGATATTCTCATGCTTCTGAGGAAATTTTTTAGAGAAGAGTACCTCGGAGATGATGTGAATGTTGTCGTATTTGTAGAAATTGGGTTTGGAATTCCTTGGGCAAATGATTTGCCTAGGATTCTAAAACTAGGAGTAAATGTGCCTAGGTAACCATTTCTACTAAACCTTGATGTTGAGCAACTCACACGTCATCGGAAGTGGGCATAGATTGGGAGGGATTTCCTCTGGAAGTGGCACGTATTGGAGGAAACCGAGGAATATCAATGGCTAGAATAATTCTCCAAGATTATCCTCTCTTCAAAGTTCCACATAGAAGGAAGGGAGCCTCAGCCAGATAGTCCCTAAGTCTACCTAGTCTCTACTATGTCTCCCTCTGGTGGTAGTAGCTTACCAAGGTCTTTGCAATGATGTGAATGTAATCATGTATGCTTAAAAAAAAAATGAAAATGTTTTAAGAAATTTGAAGTTCTTTTCTTTTTTGTTTTGATTATAAGAATCATTAATAGATATGGACTATGGGCATCATTGAATTGTAAATTTGTAATGAAATTTTCCCTAATATAATACAAAAAAATTACATTGTAGTTTTGTTTCATGTAATAATTAAATGTTTCCAAACTTTATCATTTAATTGTGACTGGTTCAAATTTCATGGATAACGTATTCTCAAATGCATGAATTCGAAGTCAATATAGTTAATTATTATATTCATTAGTGTGTATTAAATTATTAATATTTTAAAATTGTAACAATCATTGGATTACGAAAGATGAATGGTTGAAGTTGTATTTCAGAAGTACTATGGGTTTCAAAACCCTTTTCTGAAAACTCACTCCCGAAATGTGACACATGTAATTTGTCAAAAAGATTACATACCATTATATCACATGAAGATAAAATATTAAAAGGATTCCAAAATTTTGGTTTAAATGTTACATTTAACGAAAGGTTTTAACATTTCCTTTTTAAAAACCTATCGACTCATAGCAGCAGAGCTAAAAAGAACTGTTGAACCATCGTCAAAGATTTTGAGACTGTAATTTGTGAGAGCCTTAGCCGTTCTAACTTCTATCTATCCATATTTCAAAATTTAATTTAGGGTAAGATATCTAGCCTGATGCATCCCGATTTTGTAATCTCAAAAATTTTGTTTAACTTGATTTTGAAATTTTAATTCTTGTATGTACAATTGGGGTTTTCTTAAATTGGGGTTTTCTTAATTAGTTAGTTATTATCTATGATTTTGTTAGTAAATAGTTGTCATTATGCATTTTTTCATTCTTCTAAAGAACAATGAGGAAAGAGAAAACTCAAGGCCAAGAGAAAGAAGATGGGAAAACTTTAATAGACTGCAGAAAAATAGTAAAAATCCATGGTTTCACTGATGAGTATCAGGATGTTTATGATCCTACTATCAATGATGAAAGGAGAGTTATATCAATTAAACATACATTGTGCAGTAAGGCAACTAGGCCAAAGAGATCTAAATTTATAAAATTTAATCCAGTGATAGGTGCAAAAATGAATAAAGTTGCTTCGTGTGATGTAGGTTTTGGTTGCATATTGTTACCCAAAGTTTTCTCTCACCCATAAATTGTCTTGATTTGTGCAAAAAATTATGATGAAGAAAGAAAATAAATTGTGAATAAAAATAATCAGGAAGAAATTTAATCAATAACCTAGGAAGAATTTCTCAATTTTCTAGACCTAGGGTTTGATCGACAAAACTGTAATGTTCATATTGACCTCAGATTACTGGCAGAGCAATATGAGGCATTCGTTCCAAACACAAAAGATTCATTTATAAAAGGTCTAATAGTTGTAGAGACAAAGGCTTCATTGGGTGAGAACCATAAGCCTCCTTATCATTTTAACATTTTTGGTGCCATGGGTTCAAGATACTATATCCTCGCTAGCATTTTTCCTAGGACTAGAAAGAAATAAGGATGTGGGTGCCAACATTCTTCAATTGATTTTGGATATCCATTGTGTTAATGAACCAGTAAGATATAATTTTTTTGGACACATGGTTCAATCGATGCAAGAAAAATTAGCATTGATTAAAAGAGGCAATTTAAAGACATTTAGGTTCATAAACTACTTGTGCTATCTTTTGCTAGCCAAGCATGCTCCAATAGTAATGAGAAATGACAACAAGCTTGAAATTAAGAGGGGGAAAGGACCGACAGGTACTCTAATATATAACTGGACACCTCAAATAAGGATGTATGATAATAGAAGGAATTACAGTAAGTTTGTAGACTTCTTTTTGGCATCATTGTACAAAAAATAACAAGCACTCTAATGCCCAGATTGTCTACTTCATGTAGGGATTGCATCCAACTTGGAAGAACAATTCAATTGGCTAACTAGTACTTAACGAAAGAATACACTGTGCTAAGGTTTTACGAATCAAAACTATAACCCCACAAACTTCCAATTTGTGTGACAGATAGGGTGTTTATAGTAGAATATGTACTACAACTAGCAAGCACATATAGACTCTTCACTGGCCAGTCAAAGAAGAACATATTCCCTTCCTTACCTTTCTCAATTGGAGGGTTAACATTTGAGAGAAAGGCATTCAAAGTGGCAAATTTTTTTATAGAAATTTTTCAATTTTATTTAGAGTGGTACTGGAAGTATGATCCAATCAACGTCATTCAAATAATTCTTGTTGCTAATAAGAACTCTGTAAACTTATTTCAACATGAATGTAAACCATTGCTAGATAAGTTGAAAAACAAGGATAGTTGGGATGACGTACTAAAAGAGATGGAGAAAGTTTTCGATGAGGAAATTTTTTTAGTTGAACAATTGTCATAAAAAATTATGACATCAATAAACCATGGTATTGTACAACCTAGAATGTCCTAAAATTTCTATGAAAAAGCTTCTCATCCATCAAACATAAAAATACTAAAGAAAATAGAAGACGATTGTAGGGTATGTGCAGGATCATGTTATGCCAAAAAGTGGCGATGTGAAAAAGAAGTCCCGATTGATAGCCTCTTTGAAAAATAACTATAACTTTCAAATAGTATAACATTTTTAAAATATAAAATATACATCACATTCTATGCTTCACCTAATACAATAATAATAAACAATTATTTCAATTTGATGAAGTTTAGACTAAGTTGAGGTGGTCAGACATGAGAGTTTTTATATTCAGGAAAATTTATAGCAGAAAAATCATAATTAATTATTTAATTGGAAAAAAAATACAAAAAAATATACATCACATCTGGACCGAGTCTACTAAATTTATCTAGATTCTTATAAAAGAATATTATCATTTTATTTTATTTAATGTGGTCAGACATACACTTACTTGTTATCTTTCTAGTCCTGATTGATGAACTTATTGAAAAATAGCTATAACTTTCAAACTGTATAACATTTTTGAAATCCAAAATATGTGTCACATTCTATGATTTTACTACTGCAAGAAAAAGAAAAAAAAAAGTTTTCATTTTAATAAAGTTCAGGCTAAGTTAACATGGTTAGACATGAGAGTTTTTGTATTCTGGAAAAGTTGTAGATGAAAAATCATAATTAATTATTTACTTAGAAAAAAATTACAAAAAAATATGTCACATTCGGACATGAGTCTACTACTTATATCTAGAATCTTGTAAAAAAAATTATCATTTGATTGTGTTTAAGGTGGTTAGACATACACCTACTTCTTATCTTTTCCTAAAATTTTTGTACGACTAGATTGAAATTTAAAATTTTTGACATATAGAATAATTGTTGTTCAAAAAAGGCCTAGTTTCCTAGAAACTAAATTCAATTTTCTATAAATTCTCTTCTTACATATTTTTAATATAATATTTATAACTTGTTCAAATTTTTATGTCAACTTCCTCAAACCCAATTTTTTGAATTTTTATTGTCACTTAAGGGCCTAGTTTGGCATACCATGATCCTGCACATACCCTATAAGGATAGAAAATGGACTCGAATGAAAATGAAAGATTTTTGGCATATGAGAAAGGATTTTGGTGAACCATAGAAGAGTGCATATCATGATGACATAGAGGAGGATATAGAGTTTAGAAAATGGGTGAATGTTGAAAGTTGGGTACCAATTCCACAGAAGTTCGCTTGGAAAAAAAATTACAATAAGAAACCAGCAACTGATTTTTACAAATCTGGCACTTGTTTGTTTTGAAGCCCGATCCATATTGAAAAATTGGATGCCCGTTTAAAAATCAGGCCCCCGCTTTGGATCGGGCACCCAAAGAAAAATGGGCACCCGACTTCTACAAAACAGGTGCTTGATTTGTAAAAATTGGGTGCCCATTTTAGAAATCTATTTGTTTTTTTATTTTTTACCATTTTGTTTTTCATTTTCACTATCGAGAATGGGATCACTTTTAGTAGAGCTTAGGTTCCTATTTCAGCTTCTTCTACTGACCCCCTTTGCCATTTTTTTTGTGTTCCAAGTACGTACTATTGTTTTGTTTTTTTTTAATGATTTTTATCATTAAAAATTATAGTTTCAAGTTATTTTTAATTTTAAAAAGTAGTTTAATGTTGTTTTCAAAATTATTGTATAAATTTAATTATATTTTATGTTTCAAGTAGTTCCTTTTAATTTTAATTTACTTTATAAATTAGCGTACCAAAAGTAGAAAACTATTAAAAATTTTAATTTAACCCTAGGTAGTAAAACAAAAATGTAAACCTAGACAAAATTAAATTACGAAGCCATTAGTAGAAAACCAAAACATAAATTTATACATGTGTAAATAAAATAACAAACCATAGGTAGAAAAAAAGAATATTTATGTAAATAAAACTCTCTCTCTCTCTCTCTCTCTCTCTCTTAATTTTTAATTATTTAAGTCATTCTTTGTAAAGTAAAATATAATTTATAGTATGTTAACTATAAATTATCATGTTTTTATATGTATGCAGATTCACAATATGGATGATTTTGATATTGATGAGCTTATAGGTGAGCATGCACCACCACCACCACCACCACCACCACCTCCACCTCCATCTCCCCCTCCCCCTCTACCTCGCCCTCCACCTAAAGATTAAGAGATAATATTAAGAGAAATGTAGAGGACATAATGAGAGATATAAATATTATTAGGAATGACCCCTATCCATTGGCCCATCTACTACACTTTACAGATAGCATGCTAGGCATAGTAGATTTCGTACACACATTAGACTACAAGATTCATAGTTTCTAGTCATGGAGGGAGAGTATGCGTGTATATTATGTTGACAACATCTCTTATAAAAAGGTTAATAATTTAAAAATTACTAAAATTGATATGGAATGCTAATTTTTTAACCCTAGAACGGGCGAGGAGATACTTGGGAAGAAGCCACATATTTCTATTAGATGGTGTAGACACCCCAATATAGCAGAGCATTTTTGGAAGTGGTGGTGGATGGTATTTGACCATCCACAACACACTAATTATGAGGTCCCACTTTATTTTTTGAAAAAATTATGGGATGAATTTGAATTGGGTAGGAAACCCAATTATTTTGATGTGAGAGCATTCTAGGGGGCTGGTCAGCACACGCCATAGGAAAGGCAAGGTGCCAAATTGAGTGATAGAACTAGAAATTGTGTGTGGAATGAGGCCCTTATTCCTCTTCCTTCTCCTATAGTTCTTGCACCTATCCATCATTGAGCAGTGCAGTCATCTCTCCATTCTTTGAGTGCCCTTACAGGCAATTTGTTACAGCAATTGACCCAGGTGAGGGCTACCCCCAATATAGCACATGTTTGCATGAGTTGTTGGGGGATATATAGGGGTCCCTAGACTCATCCTAATATTGCCCATGCTGCCCATGGTGGATATGCTGATGATGATGGTGGTGCACATAGTGGATATGCTAATGATGATGGTGGTGCACATGGTGATGTCAAAGATGGTGGCACACATGGTGATGTTAGAGATGATATCTCATCATATGTTGATTTTCTCAATGCAGATGATGATCATCTCGTAGAGGTAAATTTAATTATAATTTATATAGTGTAATATTAAATTTTATATTTATGCAATTATGAACCATAACACGTGGATTTTTTGGTAAATAGAAGAGGGTTGACCCTTCATTATTCATTAGCCATCATCATGTGACATCAACATCTCGACATCTTGGTGATCCATTCATAGTATGCACTTTGATCTTGATACATTTAAGCTTTAAATAAAATTAAATTAAATTGATAATGTATTTGACATATTTTTGTGATTTTGTAGGGTCTCTCATGCACCACTGAGATTAGCAATCCTTCATTCTCTTCTTCATCAGTCACCGAGAGTCAGCCACATATAAATGTAGTATGTTTAACCTTCTATTAATTTTAAGTGTTTATATCTTACTAATTTATGTACAACTTTGATTCGCACTTATTTTTTTGCAAATCGTAAGCTTTTGGATTGTCTCATATTGCACAATCACATTTACATCCTGACTCATCAGTGACATTAGCTACGTGTCACACATGGGTAATCTACATGTTTTTATATTCCATAAATTTATAGTCAAGTTATATATACTTTATAATTTATGTATATGTACTATAAGTTTGATTCATGCTTTATATATGTTGTTCAGGTCGACACCACCCTGAGTCTTGGCATGGCTATAGGATTAAGCCAAATGTAGTCGTCAACACTATCCTTTGAGGTCATGATTAAAAGTAATTTTTCAATGTCCATTGTGTATCTAGATATTTTACACATAATTATTAAAGATTTGTATTTTAAATGTTTTTACAGGACTTGGCTGCATCCACTTTTGATGTACCCGAGGGAGGACCTTCATGTCCCACTAAGGGTACTTAGGACTAGACACACCATGATGAGGGTACTCAGGACCAAACAAAGCATGTTGATGCATCACAGTCCTCTTCATGTGGGGTGAAGAGGACTACAGATCAGCTAGATGAGTAGTTAGATTATGATGACTATTTCGACTTGTGTTATGATGACTTCTTGTCATATTATTTTTACTTTTTGTTAGAGTAGGACTTTCATTACATACTAGTCCACTTGTTATCATATATTGTACTTGAGCTTGTTTTTAGAGTACTCTATTTTGTGATTGTATATATCATGAGTTGATGTGATGGACATTATAATACATGTAAATTATTTGAGGACTTGTTATCTTATTTATCTTATTCATGGAATTTTAATCGTATTTCATGATTCTTTCAAATAGTGGTTTAAATGTAGATATATATGAGCTTATGTAATATGATCATTTTTAATATCAATTGTAATTAAATTTATCAATATCCTAAAAAAAACCATCTATTTAACAATGAGATCTATTAATTCATGTGTAATTGAGAAGAACAATATCTAGATATATTACAAGTAACATGAACACTTTGACTAACTATAAAAAAATATCTATCTAACAATGAGATCTATTAATACATGTAATTGACAAGAACAATATGGATGTTAAAAACTTAATATTGACTTTGATAATTAACTATTAAAAACCATCTATAGATAGTTCAACGAGATCTAGATTAATTCATGTAATTAACAAGAACAATATTGATGTTACAAGTAATTTGAATAATGAATTCATCTAACAATGAGATCTATTCATTTGAACAATGAACCATCTATCTCACAATGAGATCTATTAATTTGAACAATGAATTTATGGATGCATAAATAAATCTATCATAATCTATTAAGTGAATATAATCTAACCAATGTGCATAGTTTAATATTTAGAACAAAATTAGGTCAATACAATTATGAATTGAACTTAAATATTTAAAACAAAATTGGATGTTCATAAAAGTGAGTTCATGAACTTAAATTACAAAACCAAAATTGGATGAATAGAAGAGTACATTGTATTGCATAAATGTTGAAATGTTAGGATTTATACAAGTTCATTTAAAGTTAATTTTAATTTATTTAAAATCTATATCTCTAAATTATAAATTATGACACTTCAAAGAAGACATAGATATTTATATATAGAAAACATATAAAAATATTAAAAATTGAACAAAAACTTACATGTATAAATTTGATTCAACCTAATGTACCATCGACATCCTCTCTTTTTTGCAATGCGTCTATGATTGGGTCATGCTCTTCCATTCAAAGTGTCCATAATATTTTATTAGGGGGTCTCCCTTTGTATCTTTCCAATTTTATATTTGTTTCCACTACCAAATGGGAATAGTGCATAATCTTCTTTTCTGATTGTTAGTCTTCAAAATCTAGTAAACCATTACTTCTTATTAGGTATTTGTGTAGCCATGTACCAACTACCACAACAGACCCAATTGGATACTAAAAATCATCATCATCTACTTGATGAAATATCAATTTTTTCTTAGGTTCTACACATAGAGCTAACAATTACTCTGTCTTCTCTTCATTATCCTCAGGTGCAACAACAACATACAGATTTCCTCCAAAACAAAATTAAGTACATGCACAAATAAAACTTGTTTAAAGGTTTATAATTCAAATATAATCATAAAGTATATGAGATACACATGTAACTAATATAATTTAAAGTTTTAAAATAAATTTAATTAAATTACCAGGTTTTATGAGGTTTGAAACATGATCATAATCTTCTGATGCAAAGACATGATCTAGGTCTTCATTTATTGTGTCATCTTCATCTTGTGTCTCACTAGGTGTTAAATATTTTTGTTTCCATTATTCAACCCATTCTATATTCTCACATTCTTCCCACTAACCTGCAACACAAAATTGACAAAACATGCAAGCTCCCCAGTCCATATAGTCTAAGTGTTAGAATTAGGACTCCTAAATGAATGTCATTTAGCCGATCCACTAATTGTAATACAATAATATCTTGAAAGGATATTATTCTCTTCAAATAGCTAGAAACAATGTTTGATTGTAGAGTTCAGACTTGATCCTATAGACAAACTTGTTTTACAACATTCAACAATTGCATGTGCATCTTTAAATTTTAATTTTTCCTCAATTTTAAGTTTCTCTCTACAAAGGGCTCTCTTAACACATGCAGTGGCACCATCAGGTTATCCCTTCCCATGTCCAGCCTAAAAAAAACTCCAAATATGTTGGATATTAATTTTCTTATGTGTCCTAATCAACCAATAAAACATTCTAGCATTCTTGAATTGCCCTGTGCAATTATTTGACCATATTAGATGTTATGTTATATGAATTTATCTCTCCCTTAAATTTTCATAAAAGGCCTTAAAGCAATACTAGACAAAATATGATGAGTGTAACTTATTATCACTCATATAGAAATGGTACTCTCTCAATATTTTTTGATCTTCTTCTGTACTATCAGGTGCATGCCTATAGACAATATGAACAAAAACTGTTACTTGCACTAAATTATAATATTGTGGTTGGATTTCATCTTGTGGTGCAAGCATGTAGTTCTTTGCAAAGTCAATGACTAAAATTATACTACCAATTGGAAATGTATTCTTTCATATGTGAAATTGTCCATCAAGGCTAGAATTTTGAGAGTGATTCACATATTTAGGTACAAGCATACTCTTGAATTCATACATAAAATTATTAACACTAAGTTTTTCATTAGGTCCACCATTTTCCAACTTTTCCATCCTTCAATGGATACTCAACAATTTTAAATCTTTGTACATCAACTAATTGTTGTCCAAAATCAAATAAAATATTTTCATGCAAACATTCATCTAATAATGTAAGATTTCCACATACATCACATACACTAGAAACTGATGCATTCAAAAGATAAAATTTCTCATTAGGTGGGTTACAATTTTTTTTTTGATATAAACTCCTTTATAGTTTGAGGTGGTATATTTATACCACATTCCTGCAACATTTCATTAGTATGCATAGTAGAACATATAGATCGAAAAACATCATAATGATAACAAAATTGAACATGAGTTTTGCAACAACATTCAATTATTTCTTTGTTAATCCTTACATACCATGATTTACATTTTTTAAAAGATCTTTGACTAATACTAATAGTTAACACCTTATCATCCACAAATTCTTTATACAATTATGTTTGAGTCATATCTAAAAGGTGTTTTGGATTTGGATCACAAACTTTTGAGCTGACTCTTAACTTAAGAACATCTTTGGCATCAGGGATACTCTTGTATTATCATGCCAAAAATTTTGAATCAAAGTTTTAAATTCACCAGTAATTTTCATGTCAGACCTCGGGAGTCTGCCATTGAAGGTCCATAAATAGTTTTTCGAATCACTTTCAAAGTTAACTCTTCTCTTTACAACTCTTGTTAAAGTTTTATGATGAATATTAAGATATCCACTTGTGTCTGAAATCATTCTTTTATCAGTAGTAGTTTTATTTACTAAAGTTATTATTGCTCGTTGTGCTACATTACTATCTTTAGAATGACTTTTCTTTGCAATTGTGTCAAAGGCACTAGCAACAGTTGATACAACTTGTTTTAGAGACTCATCCTTCTTCTTGGATTTCACATAAATTCCTAACCTCTTCATCACTTTTCACATTTTAGACATTTTAATTAATTGTAACATTAATTGACATTGACATTGAAATTTGTTATTATAAAAAAATTGTCTAAACAATCTTCTTGCATGTGTCCTAATCTATCTCCATGAAACCAAACCATGTAGATTGTCTAGCACATCATTTTTTATTTAAAATTGTTCATTTATTTCATTATCATTCAAAGGAGTTTCTTTCTCAATTAGTGTTTCTATGTCTACATCCACATTCTTGATTTCAATTTGAATTGGTGTTTCATTTTAAGTTTCATTCGGGGTTTGACTTTTAGTTCCTTTATCACTATGATTAACATTAATAATTTGTGGAATTTGATGTGCAATTAAATTTGTTAATCTATTTTCCAGAATAAAATTTAAATCATTTAAATTGTAACCTGCTTCTAGCAATTGATGAGCTTCTTTATCAGAATAAGTTGCATTTGGATGTGAAGACATACCTGTATCCAATACTAGATTAGAAGATGCACCTAAATTTTATTCTTCAACCTCTACATGGACATTATGGTGTCTTCATTGTCCTCCTCTTCTTAAATAATTGTTGAACTTGATGCTCCAACATTATTCAGTAAATGAAGTCTTTCTCTTCTTTCTCGTTGTCATTTTACTTCCTCTTTATTTGCTAAAACCTCCTTAGCTATCAGAACCTTCCTTAGCCTCTTTTTGCAATGGTTTGATCCCATTTTTGCACCAAGATTCAAGTTCAAATGATTCTTTTTGTATGTCAGATCCAAAACAAGACGAAGAGAATGTTGATCCAAATATTTTGTTTGCCTAGTGCGGATCATAAAAAAAATGATTGAAAATTTGTCAATCATTGAGATCAGGTCCACAGTCTTGTTTTTTGGTTGCAATGGCTCTTTATGAAATGGGTGTTCATTATTTAAATGAAACATGCACTCGATATTTAAATGAAATGGGCACCCTTTTTCTAATTCCACAAAATGGGTGCCTATTTTGTAAAACTATGAGTGAGAACCATACCCGGTGGCTTGGTTTTTGGTTCAGGATAGGCTTGGTGGGACCAAGCCTATGATTGGCCCTAAAAAAATATGGCTAAGGCATTATAGTATAAATTTTTTGCCTTGACATAATTTTTTCGACACCTTCCCGGATGAATATTTTGATAAAACAAAAACCCATTTTAGCTCTTATTGTGAAAATTATAAAAATATAAATTTTATAGTGATATGATAAATTTTGATATTTTTACAACATTTATTAAGCCAACATAGTACCTAAACTTGAAATAATAAGGTTAACTAAAACTTAATAACTTTTTTAATTTTTCATTTTTTAAAAAATGAGCTATATGACATCAATCTACATAAAGTTTCCTTTAAAACATTTTTATTTTTTTTAGAGTGAAGTTATCATCAAATTATGGTGGCCATACACGAGAGGTTTCAAAAATGTACTTTATAGTCAATTAAAAGTTAATAAAAAAAATATTTAATTAAAAAATAAGATAAAATATTCTTATCAATATTCAGTGTATTAGGTACCTTTTCAAAAAAGGATTCACAAAAATACATTCATTTACTTCAAAAAAGGATGGTTGTACATGTGTGAGGTGTGGTCCTGAAGCATGTATTTTGAAAAAGTGGTTTTTAAACATGCATACTGAAATTCAAGTTATACCATGTGGGTATTGAAATAAATTAGATATTTGAAAACTAGACACCGAGAACTAGATTTTATATTACTGAAGTTTTCCAAGATTCAATCTTTAAGTGCCTCAAATTTTGACAACAATTGATAGAAATTTTGAAAAATAGAGTAAACACTTCCACTTTTTGGCCAAAAGTGGGATTCAACTTCTTGCAGCCATCCAAATTGTGGAATTTGGAGCATCCTACCATGACATACAACAATAGTGATCCAGAAAGTGAGGATGATAATCCACCAATTACATTTACTCTAGGGAATTAGAGTGGAGTCAACGACTACCAAAAATAAGTATATAGAAAAGGGGAAATCATTGTGGAAAAAAGGGTTATAAAGGTGGTGGTTTGGGTTCCACAGGAGAAGGCATCTAGAATCCAATTATCACACAAAAAATGATCATGGTGCAGGCCTTGGGTTTGGATTTGGATTGGACTCATTAGATTCATCAAGAACCACTATGCCCACAAGAACATCTATTACCACAGGTGGGATTGCAGAATCTACTGCTACTGGGTCTCTTAGTGGCACTAGTGCCAGTGGGACTGGGCAACTTATACAACAAGTTTCTTCTCTAAAGAGGCCAGTAGAATCTACATAGAATCCCATAGAAGAAGATAGTGTCAAGAAGCAAAAGGGTTCCAGATCATTGACACTCAATCCTAAAACAATGTTTGCACTTTTAGGTTGAGGAAAACCCTCTAAAAATTTAAATCCTCAAACAACATTATTTAGATCAATACACATTGCAAGCTCCGATTCACCTATCAAACATTAAAATCCTTCTGCAATACTAGATTTTGGTTTCAAAGATTTCTATAATAAATTTATAGAAACAATAACCAAGAATAAGGAAATAAAGAAGACATTATAGACTGGTTCCCTTACTACAGCTGTAGAGGAACAACTTGCATCCAACAGGGTTTTTCCAACATATGACCCAAATAGAGACATGATGGAGTTCATGGTTGTTATTCCACCCAAAAAAGATTGAAACCCACCAGAGATTTAGATAGATCTATCTAAATTTTAAGTTAGCACTCTTCAAATGGATTTTTCCAAAGTTAAAAATGTGGACAAAATCAATGTGTCAAACTCTACAAATTAACTAGTCTATAGTGCACTGCTAAAGCTGGAAAGAGAGAAAAGTAATCTCAAGATAAAATATAGAGAAGTTATAGGTTGACAATGTGGCCAATGAAAAATCAAAGGGGAAAGCTTCAAAGAATAGTTTGAAAAAATTACAGAAAAAGATTAAAAAATCAACCTCTACATCAGAAAATACAGAGCAGGAACATGCAGAGGCAGTAGTGAAGGAACAAGAGCAGGAAGAGCTGAAGGCACTGAGGGGAAAATTGGAAGAAATTAGTAAAAAACTAGAGGAAGAAAGAGTCACTTCACAAAAGTTATTTAAAACTGTGGAGAGTAATGCTTCCTCCAACATGGAATTACAAAAGAAATTGGACTCTCAGGATGATAAAGCCAATCATTGGGAACACAAAGCAGTGGAAGAGAAAAATAATTGTGAAAAAATGGCAGAAGAATTAAATAAGGCCAATAATACAATTCAAACTTTGACAAATACAAGTAATAATTTAGTGAAGATTATAAAAGAACACATTTGGGGCCAAATATTGGGGATGCCTCATATCTTGTGTGAGTGGTTTGAAATGCTTCAAAGTATGAGAGTATGTTATTTGAAGCTCCATAAGAACATTGAACAATACATGGATGTTGTCAAGAAAGAAAAGAAAGAAAAAGATATTATGCAACAACTCTATAGTAAGAGTGATAATTATCTATCAAACAAGGGAATTATCACCCACCTTGATGCCTTAGTAAAGGTATCAAGTATCATTCAAAAATGTGAGAAGCTATGGGAACCATAGGAATTGGATGACAAAGCTAAGAAGAAGATCACAAAGATAGAAAAAAGGAAAGAGAATTTGAAAAGTCTTGGTTTGCCTAAGGGATTTGACACAAATAAGATCATTGGAAGAGAAACTTACAAAATAAGGTTGTAGCACAAAATAAATACTAATTTACGCTTTCTTCCTAAAGACATATCTCTTGATACATTCATGGATTTAATCAAACTAGTGAGAACTTTGAATGAGATTTAGAAGCAACAATGTTGTCAAGTCACACTTCCAAATATAAATTGCTAATGAAGTTGCGGTAATGTGACTATACTATGAACCAAATTGTTCTGCCATTAGAGGATGTTTGGATTGGCCTACAAAGATTGCTCTAAATTTTAAACTACTGTAAATTGTAATGTATTGCAAATGAATACAAAACAAATTGTTCTTTATCTAATTTTCATATTTTCCAATTTAATGTACTTTGAGTTACTCTTTTTATTCAATTATTCGTAGTTAATTTACTATGTTATATGCTATTGGAATACAAAATTTTATTTAGGAATTTCAAATTCAAATATGAATGATCATTGATGATACGATACAAACTACAGTAATGATACTTTTTGTTCTCAAATTTTAATGATGAAACATAATACATTCTTTCCTTTATAAAATGAACATTGAATTATAGGATACAATAGTTAATAAGTTAAAAAAATACCTATTGATTGCTACTATACACACTAAAAAGGTGCACTTCTATGAACCATTACATGCAAGGTTGCTCAACAATGAGGCCTCACAAAGCGGCTCATAGCTCTCTATGCATGGAGCTGCAAAGGACTTATGAGTTTTGCTCTCAGCTAGAGCTACAAGAATGTGACCTTGCTAGTCAACCATGCAATGAGAGATTCAAGTGAAGACAAGGGCAAGAGTGCCAATGTCCCCAAGAATCTAAATGAAAGATGCAATGCAAATGCAACTAGTATGAATGTGCAAGACTAATCTATCAAATGAAGTGCAAACTAAACTATGAAAAGAAGTACAATAGATTCCAAGCCCCTAATTAAGCTATGTGAGATCTATTCTATTGCATAAAAGGAAATCTAATCTATGATGCCATGATCATGCAACTAAGAAAACAAATATGCAACTAAAATGAAATGCAACAAGTCTTCAATGTCTTCAAACTCCAAATGCACCTAAAACCTGCAGCATAACATTAGCATAAAACATGGATATGCAAATGGAGGAGAGAGCTCTCCTTTTATAAGAAATGAGGTGAAATGGACCATGGAGATTAAGAGGCAAAAAGACTTCATCAGCGGTGGAGCTTGAAAGAGGAGCAATCCATGTGCACAAGTATCCTCCAATGAGAGTGAAGTGTTGACTTTTGAGCCTCATGTGAGACAAAAAGTGCTTTTCTCCTTATAAAATAGGAATAATGCTTTATTTGTGCAACTTAGGATAAGAGGGAAAGTGGGGGCTTTTTTATTTAATCAAAAGGGGAGGAAATATTCCTTTTAATCAAATAAAGACTTAGGATAAATGGTTAGCCCAAGGATAAAAATCCAATATATGATCGAAATTAGGATTTGATCAAGAAATTGATAATGTTGAAAATATTGATTATTGATAAAAATGATTCAGGATTGATAAATTGAATAAATGGGGCCCAAAGTCTAGGCGACCATTTTTGGGTGCATACATTTGCCCCTCTTTGACTAATGTGTGATCGATCTGGGAACACATGCAGTCAAAGAAGAATTGAAATGTGAGATCGATTTGGGATCACAAAACAACCCAGATGTGAGGTCGATTCGGGATCACATCCGAACAAACATAAACAAAGGCCTTTGAACATGAGGTCGATTCGGGATCACATTCAAAGTAGGAGATAAGAATCTAAAATTTGAGCGACAGCTCACAAAAGATGTCTGAATCAGGAAAATCAAGAGAATCAGGGATGAGAATCTCATAAGTATTGCCCCCTCGGAATCGAAATCAAAATCAGAGAGAGGAGAACAACAAATCGATAAAGATGATCATATCATAATCAATCATAATTGAAGGTAACTGATAACAAGATAACCATTAGGCAATGAAATATGCCCCAGTGATGAATTAGAAGAATAGAAATAGAAGACTAGAAATAGAGTGGATGAAAGACTAGAAAATTTGAGAGACATGGAAGGAAGAAATTCCACCGAAGATTGAAGAATTATGCCTCAAAAGGTCAGTCAACTGCATAGAAGAATGAGAAAATTTGGAAACGTGACTCAGATTTCAATTTTGAGTCTGAAAATGGATAGAAAATGATGTGATATGAAAGACCAGAAATAAAAGATATTATCAAGAAGAATCAGAAAATGAGCACAGTTGACCAACTAGTCCGTAGATGATAAAAAGGAAAGCTCTCTCCATATGCAAGAAATGCAAAACTAGACTATCATGACCCTAAAAATGCATGCTACTATGAAAGTGGTTGACTTGCAAGGTCACAATGCTTATAGACATCTAATTATCATCATCGAGCTTTATTGGTAGCGTTGTAAGATCATACAATGCACACTAGCATAACTATGTGGATATGAATATGATCTTTATCAGATAGAAATGTGTGAATCCCACCTAGGCATCAAAGACGTATAGGTCAAGATGACTAATGCAGTGGGATCACCTAAGTTTGATATGGTGAGATTATGCTTGCATCAAAACACATCAAAGTCAGGATAACTAGAAGCATGCACTCGCAAAACAGTCAAGGATAATACCTTGTCAATCCATAGTGTCAAGTAAGACCAGCATAAATGCTCATGACAGTTAGGATCAACAAAATATACCCACAAGTAGATAAAGAAATAAAACATGTTCTCATACCCTCAGTCTTCTAGCTATGCATCATCGAAAACTTCTCAGGGAGAGACCACTCATCAAAGAAATCTTCATAGACAGCACACAAAGAAAAATAAAGTCAACATATCTCAACGAGTTGATTGTTTAAGTTCATGTGTGTTGGTCATAGAGTCAAACTCTGGTTATCACATCTGCAAATGAGAAATATCACAACATACTAGACTGTAGGGTAAGACATCTGATAAGTGTTTAGAAACACTCGACGCAAGGGTAGTGTTGAAAAATACTGTTTGGGGTGGTGTTGAAAAACACCTGTTGTGAAATGCCCCAAGAGACAAACGCACCTAAAAGACCTATGCTAATAAGTATGCCCCTTAGACAAAGACAAAGACCAATTCCATATCAAGTCAAATAAGGTCAAGGCATGAGGGAAAGACTCAGTGTCGAGGATGCATGCTAACAAATAGGAGTGCAAAGGCCTCAAGTAGCGCCTGTTTCCAGGTTTTCACCACTTGGAATCTTTTTTCATTTTTTAATTTTTTTTGGATTTTTGCTACCAAGGCGCCTATTGCTAGGTTTTCACTAAGGCACTTTTTCTATTTTCTTTTTTTTGAATTTTTGAATTTTTTGATTTTTATAATTTTTTTCAAGACTTTATATGCTTTTTAGGATTTTTTCAGCATCATATATCAATTTTTTTGGTAGTTTTTCAGGATCAATAGAATATGTACAAAGGATGCCCCCAGACTGAATAGGCATCAAACTCTTTAAGCAAGATCACATCGTGTAGTCCCAATATCTAGGAAGGTGGGGAACAAGAGGGATTAGCAAGCTGGTGAATGAGATGGAAGAAAGGAGAATGAAGGAAAATGGAGGGAAGAAATCCTCAAGGTCAAACTCCTCAAGAGTACCCAAGCTAGGGAAAAAAATATCATGCAAAGCACATTTGGATAAGCAATGAAAGGCCAGCATGGGATAAGCCACAAAAGTGTAATGCAAAAGAAGGAAAGGATGCAGTCCAAAGGAGTAGACATGTCAAGAGACTTCATAACATCGTATTTTACTCTTTTTATTAGATCAAGACCAAGGGGAAAAGGATAGCGAAAGGCTAGAATGAATGAAGGAAAATACGAAGGCGAAACATGAAAGGAGTGAAAGCAAGATCATTGTAAGATAGCTCACAAGATAGCCAAATATTCAATTATAGGTCAACATTGTCAAGATCAAAGAGAGAAGATGGAATGGATGAAATATGTAGAAGAACTACGCATGACGCCTGATTGCCAGGTTTTCATCATGGTACTTATCCAAGGTGCCACAAGGGAGTGGTTTTCACCATAGGATGAATTTATTTCTCTTTACTTTTGCTACCAAGGTGCCTATTTCCAGGTTTTCACCATGGCACATTTTCAATTTTTTCATTTTTTTCATTCATTTTTTTTTGAATTTTTCTATTTTTTTAAATTTTTTTGGAAGAAGGAAAGCTTTTTAGATAATGCTCCTTGAAAGGATAAACCATGATATGCCAAGGATTGAAAATGATATGCTCAAAGATGCTGAAGGGGAAAGGAAGACGCAGAAGGAATAGGCAAATGAGAAAAAATGATAGAAGGTAGAAGGATAATGAATGAAAGGATTGTGAGAGGATAGCTGGAAAGAAAGGCAAGATCAACATTGACACACACCTTGAGGGGTTGTGGGAAAAATGGAGGAAACGTAAACCATATTCTGGTCCAAATGTGAACCATATTCTGGTTCATTATTGCTATTTGACTCCTCAAAGAGTGGATTGGTGTACTTGTTATAATTCTCAAATGTGAATGAAGGAATACGAGAAGGAATATGATGAATGTTTAGAAGAGGTTGTGGTTTAGGCACATGGAATGAAAGATCATTTTTGGAAGAAGATAAAGTGGAAGCCTTTGGAAGCTTGAATGTCAACTTCACTTTTTGTTCAATATTAGACTCTTTCAAGAGAGACTTTGGAATCCATATAGCCTTAGGCTTTTCATTTATTTTTGATGATTTAGAGAGAATATCTTCAATAATGGATTTTGGAACCCATACTTGTCTTGTAGTTTTCTTTTTAGATATCTCTTTTGACTTTATGTTTCCATGTCGATTAGAGGGGACATGGTGATCTTCTTTTTTTGATGGATTCTTATATTGCTTCTTTTTCTTGTATTGAGTATTCAAGTTACTCCCAAAAGACTGGGGACTTGTGGAAGAAGGAAAATACGACTGGTTTAGATGGGTGGATGGGTGAAAAGGATTCAAGGGTATGCATCTATGTTGATCTTGAGGAAAGATAGGAGATGGAGGGACGTAAGGACCCAAAATGAATGATGAATTAGGAGAGTTAGGAGGGGAAAGTGAAGGGACATAAGGGCCCAAAATGGAAGGAAGACATGAAGCCCTTAGTATTGGTGGAGGAGGTCCAAGGATGGATGTGGAAGATGCAAAAGGATAATCAATAAGTTCATCAACATGTATATGACAACCAAGGACATCAACATCTTTAGAGTGAGCATTAGGATTTGCAATAGGATCATGAACATCTTGAATAGGAGCAACTTCTTTGATAGAATCGTTCAAAGCTTGCAAAGACTTAGGAAGAGTAGAAAGCGGAAGTGAACATGGAGTGGTAGAACAAGAAGATGGAAGACTTTGATCTTGACAAGTTGCTTTGGATAGCGTAAGTGTATCAACTTTATTTTGATTTTCAATAGGCTTAACATCAAAAGTGACAACACCATTTTTAATAACCTTAATGGAAGTATCATCTTTGGAAAGCGCAAGTGTAGTAAGGTTATTTTGATTATCAATAAGCTCAATAGTGCAAGTGGTAGCTTGATCTTTCTTAGGAGAAGTCTTAAGACATGGTGGAATGAATGAGAAAGGGCATAGAGGATCAAAAGAACTATGAAACGGATGAGAGACATCATGAAAAGAATTGGATGACATGGAGGGTCCTTGATCTTGATCTTTCTTTATGTTTTTTTCTTTATCATCTTTAAAATCCTCTTGACATAAAACCACTTCTAAGGACAAGGAAGCATGTTGGGATTGTATGGAAGACTTTGGTAGAGATGGTGAAGGAATAACTGAAGTAGGCATTGTAGCACATGAAGGCTTAGGCTCACTAGGTGTAGCATTATTAGAAGTATTTGCAGCCAAGTGAAGGTTAGCTTGAGTATCTTTAAGAGGTAGCCCTTGAGGATAACTATAGGGAACCGCATGGAAAGTCTTAGGATCTTTGTTGGATGAAGGATTTGTGAAAGATTTGGATGACTCAGAAGCTTTAGGAAGTGTGTGGGTATTGGAGGAAGTGGTAGATGGAAGGGGACCATCACAAGACAAAGGTTCAGCATTAACATGATCTTGTTGGAGAGTGTAATCTTTATTTTCAGCATGAGAGTTTTTAGACAAGACATGATCATAGTATCTTCGTTTATAATCAGCATGGAAAGCTTTCTCTTCCTCAATAGAAGTAGATGTATCATATTGTTCACAACAAATATCATAATTTCTCTCAAAATCAGAATCATATGGATCACCATCACAATCTATCCAATAGGATGACCCTTTAGTAAGCCTAAGCACACGACGAGGAGGACTCTTAGGAATAGAGTTGTCATAAGTATTGCTACATTGTCCATCATCATAGTCATCATAGTCATCATATTCATCAAAGGTAGGTGTGTCACTCTTTATGGAAGAGACATCACAAGGACTATCATGTTGCTCTTTATGGTATGTCTTCTCAAGAGAAGTAAGACTCTTAGGAGAAGTAGAAGAAGAATGAGATCATGAAGAAGAGGAAATTAAAGACTTAGTGGAAGAAGAAGACTTGGATAATGAAGAATTTGAATAATGTTTAGAAGAGTCATGATAAGATTTAGAAGATGAAGAATGATGAGAAGATTTATAAGATGAAGAATATTTGGAAGAAGAAGATTGTGATATGATCATGTTTATGATTCTAGCAAAGGCATCTGATTTAATCATCTTTTCTTTTATTTTTGCTATAAATTCATCACTCATGAGAATTTTGGAGGAACAACACTTTTTGAATATGTCAATGAGCTCAAGATCATCTATTCTCAAGAGAGGTTCCTTAACAAGATAGTTGAAATTCATGGTTCTAGAAGAGGAGGAATTGAGCATGGAAGAAATGAATAGAAGAGATGAATGGAAGAAGGTAGACTAGATAGTAAGAGGAAAAGAATCAAGAAGAAGAAGAATTTCCCATGGGAATAGAAGACTTTAGAAGAACATGGGAAATGGAGAAGAAAGAAGAAGACTAAGAGTCAACTTGTGTAATTGATACCATAACATTCATTGAGATGTTGAGCAACATGATAGCACCTAGGATCTGACAACTAGAGGTCGTTTCCCTTGATTAACTTGGTATCTTGTAGTAACTAACATGAAAGAAAGATACTCTCAATGATAAGGTGACCTTTCAAAGTGTTAACGCCAAACTAGGATAATCAAAGTTCTCTATTATCCAAAATGAAATGAAAAGATAGAAAAAAGGGGCTTTACCAACACTGTCAAAGAGGTGCTTCCAACAAAGGGTGAATACCCTAGCACTTTTGAATCAGGAGGTTGGACTAGGCCAAAATATAATTGAAATTGATTAAATGAAAATGATTTGGACAATAAAAGTACTAAAATTCTCCAAGAATGTGACTAACAATTCTAGAGATAGGCTTTCTCACCAAGAATGGACAAATGTGATACTGATGTTGATTTTGACCAATTTGTGCAAAATTTTAAGTTTTTAAGGTCCGATTTCAAGTTTTCAAATATGAGGGTGAAAATGTCTGATTTCAATCACAATTTTAACAGCATTTGGATAGGTTTGCAAACAGTAGGGGATCAAACATGTCTCCAAACACTTGAAACAAGGGCAAAAGCAACCTTGCCAAGACAAACACTTGTGATATCAAAATTGAAAAAGCACCCTATGAATGCTACCGATTGTTTGTATGTTAAGAACGTTTACACTGGTATCACACAATCGAAGACACTTCAAGCAATATCTACCTACAAGACAAGGCTCATTACTTATCAACTTAGCCCACAACTTGATGCCCCCTTGCCTCACACCAAGTGGTTGCCCACAAGAGATATTGGCTTTGTCATGGAAGTGTCAAACAACACAACCAAAGGGACACATATGGTGAGTATCTTGGGGTGATCCGGGTTATTCCACTTGGATCAATCCTTGCACTAAGAAGATAAGCGGCTAAATAAAGATAGTTTCTAATCTAAGGTTCTTAGTAAGGATTTTCATTCATAACACCCCTCTTGCTCCTCATAAAGGACTAGGACCTCGCGGCCTCAAGAGTACCTTAAGCATTATTGCTCAATGCTTTCCCCATGGTCACAATCCCATGAGCTACTCACATCAAGCGAAGACAAGTGTTATGTCTACCAAGGTTTTGTGTCCTCGATAGCCTTGAGATTATAGTGAGTTGGAATCACTTGCCACCAAGGAAAATGATGACAAGGTTGTCCCCACTTGAGTCGTTCCTCTTGATTGCTCAAGAGCAGGCCCGATAAAGGATTCCTAAACTAAACAAAATGGATTAACTCTTGAGGTTCAAGGTTTTTGATTCACCACAAGGGTGAAGAGCATACTCCCCTATCTCAAGAATCTCTCCCAAACACACCAAGCAAAGAGTTCAATTACCCCCTTGCTTTCAAAATCCCAAGATGGGTCAAGATTTTTATTTCACCACAAGGGTGAAGAGCATACTCTCCTACCACCTCAAAATTCCTACAACAAGGTATTAAGTGCCTATGAAATGAAACAACTAGTATATGCCGCACTCAATAAAAAAAGCAATTAAACAAGAACTTGATTTAGTTTTTATGCTTAGGGCAGCCCTACAAAAACCATTAGTAGCCCTCTTTGACATGCGTTCTTTTGACAAATTTCAAGTAATGAGAGCACCTACAACTATAACTTGTTAGACCAACAAGAGTTAGGAGAAGGAAAATCCAAAATCTACCAATTATTAGTACATGAAAAATTAGATAATCTGCAAAAATATCTAATCAAATGATAAAATCTGAAAATGAAACCATCATGGTTGGATTAGGCTCGGAAAGACCTTTCCAACGATATATCACACTTAAAATTTTGATACCATTTGCAAAATTTCAAAAAAAATGGGCACCGGTTTTCCAAAGTGGCACGGATTTGAAAACGCTAGAAATTTCAAAAAATTTCAAAAAGATAGCTAAGAACCCAAAACTTGCAAGATAGATAAAATAACTCAAAAATAGGTCACTGCCAGGAACAGACACAGTATCGCGCGATACTTCACCCGACACCAGGTGATACTTCTCAGTCCGTGTGATATTTCGCCTTATGCCAGGTGATATACCTCAGTACTGGTGGGCGATATACTCCAGGCAGGTCGGGCGATAATCCGTAAAGGGTGAACTATCACGCGATATTTCTCTTCAAAGCAGGCAATATTTCTAGCAAGCGCGAAGTATCGCACCGCTATACAGAGATATATCGCGCGATATTTCTGAAAAGTATCGCACGATACTCTGAGAAAAAAACCAGAGACTAAAAATGAAGCTAAAAATTGACGAAAATATTAACGAAAAATGCGAAATTAAAGGGACAAAGCTAATCTACTCAGCCCCACGGTGGGCGCCAGAAATGTACACACTAAAAAGGTGCACTTCTATGAACCATTACATGCAAGGTTGCTCAACAATGAGGCCTCACAAAGCGGCTCATAGCTCTCTATGCATGGAGCTGCAAAGGACTTATGAGTTTTGCTCTCAGCTAGAGCTACAAGAATGTGACCTTGCTAGTCAACCATGCAATGAGAGATTCAAGTGAAGACAAGGGCAAGAGTGCCAATGTCCCCAAGAATCTAAATGAAAGATGCAATGCAAATGCAACTAGTATGAATGTGCAAGACTAATCTATCAAATGAAGTGCAAACTAAACTATGAAAAGAAGTACAATAGATTCCAAGCCCCTAATTAAGCTATGTGAGATCTATTCTATTGCATAAAAGGAAATCTAATCTATGATGCCATGATCATGCAACTAAGAAAACAAATATGCAACTAAAATGAAATGCAACAAGTCTTCAATGTCTTCAAACTCCAAATGCACCTAAAACCTGCAGCATAACATTAGCATAAAACATGGATATGCAAATGGAGGAGAGAGCTCTCCTTTTATAAGAAATGAGGTGAAATGGACCATGGAGATTAAGAGGCAAAAAGACTTCATCAGCGGTGGAGCTTGAAAAAGGAGCAATCCATGTGCACAAGTATCCTCCAATGAGAGTGAAGTGTTGACTTTTGAGCCTCATGTGAGACAAAAAGTGCTTTTCTCCTTATAAAATAGGAATAATGCTTTATTTGTGCAACTTAGGATAAGAGGGAAAGTGGGGGCTTTTTTATTTAATCAAAAGGGGAGGAAATATTCCTTTTAATCAAATAAAGACTTAGGATAAATGGTTAGCCCAAGGATAAAAATCCAATATATGATCGAAATTAGATATGATCAAGAAATTGATAATGTTGAAAATATTGATTATTGATAAAAATGATTCAGGATTGATAAATTGAATAAATGGGGCCCAAAGTCTAGGTGACCATTTTTAGGTGCATACAGCGACTACTAATTTAGTAGAAATTTCTTAAATTTTCCAATTCATCTCTGCATTGTCATCATCATCTAATTCTAGTATTCCAGTTCCTTCATTGTTCTCTTAATTTTTGTTTATGTCTTCTTCACTCTGACCTCCGCTTCTATGAATCCCACTCCCATTGCAACCTATAGTTGTCCTACTCAGAGTCAAAGATTGGTTAATGGTGTTGCCCAACCCTCTTCTTTTGCATCTTCTCTTCAAGATTTCCATTTCTTTTTGATAAGGAAAAGTATTGACATCATACCTAGATGTGTAGATCCTCAAGCATGTTTCCAAATTCTTGTTTGGTTTATTTCTTAGCTTTGATTTTAGGAATCCCAAAGCACTGAAAACTTTCTCATCCTCCACTAGAACCAATATCATGGTTTGACATAGATCAACAAGCTTGAAGAACTCTGAAATTTGATAACACAACATTTTTCTTTGTTTTAGTTATGTCCAAAGCCTTATTTCTGAGCCCTCTTCATGTGGGTTATGCATTAATTGATATTGATTCTTCACAGTCCTTGCAAAAGGTCCTGATTATTGTCTAAGAAGACCCTCATCTAAAATTTTATTGATAGTCACTCCATTGAATTCTACAGATTTGAAAAATTCCTTTATCAAAGTCAACAACCTATTACGATAATCTTCCTTAGAGATTAAGCACCAATATTGAGGAAACACAATTGCCATGGCCTCAAGCAGTTGTTCATATGGGAATCAGGACCTTATTTCAAAGGAAAATTTATAGGCTATGTCACTTGCATTAGCTGTTATAGACTCGATGTTCTTGGTAAGCTCTTCCCTTGTAACTCTTGTAGCTTGCTTCTTTGGGACACTATAGTACATTGGTATTTGAAACCACCTTACAAAAATACATAAATCTCCATTTTCCATGATCTTTAAATAATTATAAGCATTTTCCAAATATGTTAGTTTTTGTGAGTGATGAAATTTTTCAATAGATAAATTTGGGTCATTTTGATAGGGATTATCGAGGGCTTGGCATGGCATTTTACGCAATTGAGAATATTCCGTAATATACATGGCTCTTTTCTTGGCTTTTTTCATAATGAAAATCATTTCCTCTAGCATGGGAAGAAGAGATGCTAAATTCAAAAGTGTCTCTATATTTCTTAACCTCCGAAGCAGGTCACCACCTCTCTAATTTTTTGCATTGTCATGATTTTTGTACATAACTCCAATCAAAGATTGATATTCAGAGAAAAATAGATGCATTGGTCCTATTGGAAAGTTGGCTTTACTAATGTATATGACTTATTATAGTGTTTTCATTATGGAAACAAAGTCATATAGTAGTTTGGAGTCAACACACTTGATGGGAAGATCAGAAATTAACTAAGTAGATTGGATAGTGTACAGAGTTGCTAAAGCTCAGAGCATCAGCGCACGTGTGTATGATAGAGATATGGTGTGCAACCTAGAAGTTAAGTTGGTTAGACTATATTCATGCTTAGTCTATGAGTGCATGATCAGATATGTAAGTATGAGAAAGATACAGATAGTTGAAGTCACATAGCTAGTGTGTGCTAGTGAAGAACAGAGTAAGCAGCCAACTATTAGCATTTTGAGTTGCGGTTATATTCTAATGATGTAAAGGATATGTGCCTATTATAATTAGGTTTCCAACATGTATATATATTCTTTTGTAAATACGCTTGAGCCAATTCAATTGGAAGCATTGTATGTAATAGGTTTAAGGGCCAACCTAGTTGTTTGTTTTGTATGCGCATATAAATATGAGATGTGCCCATTGTAATTGATATAGAAGTTGATACAAAGTTTGATAAGTAGAGAAGAAGAGTGCGAAGAGAATATAAGATGTATTAGATATTTTCAAGAGGTCAAAGCATTAGTGCATCAAAGGAACTAATCTGACAAGTAGTGTCATAGTAACAGTTCATCCAGCAGATATAATGTGTATTTGAGATCAAAAGGTTTTAGCCTTCACCACTTGAGAAGTGAGGTCTAGGATAGTGCATCCACTCCCCTAACAGGGACTATTGTAAAAGACAACTAACAGGGTCTGACCCTTGACAAGGTCTACTGTACTTAATGCATTGTAAAGAAACTCCTAACAGGGTTAAGGATCTTCTAACAAGGATCATAAAATAATAGTACAAAATATTAGTGGGTGTCAATTCCCACCGGGGTTTTTACCTATTTGGGTTTTCCCGTAAACATATTGGTTTTATGTGTTGATTTCATATTTCATATTTATGTGGATGTTCATTTCAATACTTAAGCATTTAAGTTTGGTTTAAAGATTAAGTAAAAAGATAAAATATTGTGAACACTGATTCACCCCCCCCTCTCAGTGTTCCCATTCCTAACAATTGGTATCAGAGCTATGGTCCTTAGCAAATAATTTTAACCACTTGAGGAGATCATGGAAAAAGAAGAAATGAAATTTCTAAAAAGATATCTTGAAGTTTCTCTTGAAGACCTAGACAAAGCTGAAAGAGAAACTAAAGAACTAAGGGAAAAACTCAGTGATGCTCAATAAGTCATCAAAAGGCTAAGGAAGGATTTGAAATAATTCTCTACCAGTGATCTAGGGACAATGGTCAAGAAGTTGAATGAAGAAAATACATCCTTAAAAGAACAAATTGCATAATTTTATGATAAGATGACTAACAATCAGGAAGTCTATGATGAAAAAATCAAAGAGAACCTTCAACTAAATGAAGAATTGAGGTAGACAAATATGGAAATCTTAGAGCTAAGAAACAAAAAAGAAAGTTTGGAATCTGAATTGAAAGATGTAAAGAATCACATTGACAAATTACACATGAGTTCTAATTTGATAGAATCTTAGTTGTATGCAAGAGGAGCTAAAGGAGATACTAGCTACATTGGATACAATGAAGCACACAATCAGATTGACAACATGTGAGAAACAATGAAAGCACCAGAAGGCACCTCAAATACTAAGGAGACTGGAAGTCAGACTAAGGATCATATTGAACCACCTAAGAATGAATGTAAACTAGTAGACCACACTTTTTATGCATGTAACAAGCATGGACACATAGCAATGAACTATACAAAGGTAAGACCTTTTAATGGTTACTACTATTCATGCAATAAATTTGGTCATAGAGCTATGAATTGCAAGACAAGTCAAAAGAACAAGATTCGTAATAAAAGAAATTAGAATTAGTTAAATGTAAGAAGTTCTCATAATGTTACATGTTAGATATGCACCTATATTGGTCACTCAGGTAAACAACATAAGATGGTAACTCATGTCAATGCACCAAGGAATATAAAGCCTTTATTCATTGTCACTCTTGTAACAAGGCTAGACACATCTCAAAGTTCTGTAGATCAAGGATGCAAGGTCAGGAAAGCCCTAAAAAGACCAAAGAACCAGTATTGGATCCCAAAGTAGAATTCAAATTTGTGAAAGCCTCAGAAGATGCGATCATGATTTGGTCAGAAGCAAAGAAGGATAATGTTGATGAGTATGTATTGGATGCATCCATAGTGGACGCACCCTCTACATCTGGATGAATGGCCCTCAGGGTTCTAAGGGGAGCTAATTTAGCTCTAGACCCCTGCGTGGCTGGTATACTCACTCACTGAGTATGTACCTTCGGACTTAAACTTTTGGAAACTAAGGGAACCTTTGTGCAAGAGTGCACTAGCTAATTTTTTATAGAATGCTAGGTTTATGCAACAAGCATTAATGGCATAATTTATACTTTAAAGTACACAAAATTTAGAATATCTCTCATTGCATTCGAATTAAGAGTGATTGAAGAGTAGAAGAGCCTTAGTAGTTGATTGAGAAGGATTTCACTTTGATTCATCAAGTGATTTGTTGTGCATTTGATCAGTTGTGAAAACCCTAGTTCATCGTGCTGATTCAGAATCTCTTGGAAACCTTTGTGAAAGAGATACACAAATAAGTGATGGCTACTCCTATAGTATTTGATGTTGCAGAGAAGAAAAGATATGTATTTAAGAGGCATCCATTTAAATCTACACTAGATGACCTAGAAGGGGAATTCTCCCATAGGCCTATGGGCATTATGCATGTCAAGGACATTAGGGCATACATCTACTATAAGAAAGAACTAGTAGGATTGGACAGATTAAGGGTGCGCATGGAAACTATGTTAAAACCAGACAAAACCTTCATGGATGAATATGCATGATGGGATAATCACCATGTAGTGGAGTATGCTATGGCATATGAGTTCTATGAGTCAGAATGGATCAAGATTCTTTTGAGCAGGATTCATGATGACCTATTTTGGATAGGTGAAGTGTAGGTCAGAATTACTAGTGAGCTAATACATGAGATGACAGGCCTCTCAAGAATAGGCATCATCCTTCTAGTGGGTAAATATGTGAGGAAGATTGTTGAATAGACTTGTAAGTCAAGGAGTGATAGGTGTGGAATGACCATAGAGCCTATTGAGCAAGATGACATCAAATTGATTTCTATGATACTTGGATATAGGTTTCAACACACCAATAGGGTAAATAGTATGTCTACAGCCATAATTCTTCTAGCTATAAGAATTGTTAATAAAAATGTAGAGTTCAACTTGTGTGAGATCTTGCGCGCACAACTAATTGACAACATCAAGGCAATCAAGCATGATAAAACCAACATATTCAGGTTTGGGTCCCTAATTATCTATATGTACTTCCATATTGTTGGAAAGGTGTCAAATTCATACCTAGACAAGACTATTCCTACCATGCCTCAAATATATTTCAAGGCATCTACAAAGAGCACTCTAAGAGACTACATGACACTAGAGTTGAAGACATTCAGGGTCAAAATGCAGATTAGGTACAGAATACCAGAGAACATTGTTGAGAAATACAAGGATACTATTTGTTTTATGGTTGAGACAGACAAAACATGCATGGAGGTAGTTGAACCAAGAACAAAGTGGATTCATCCACTAGGATATGAAGTGGAAGACCATATTCTAGAGGCTTATGCTCAAGTTCTGTTAGCAGCACCTAAAGACCATAGTGAGCCAAGATGGTGAACCTATGAGGAGAAGAGAAGAGAGATAGATTCTAAACTAAACAACACAAAAATAAAGAGGAAGGTTGCCAAGGTTACCTTTGAGATCTTGAGAATACATGGAGTTTCTCAAGAAAACCTAGACAAAGAAAGGGAACAAAATATTGCTTTGGAATTAGAGAGCACAGATGCAACAAAGGCAAAATCAAATGATCCTAAGCTGAAGAAAGTGAAGATTGAAAAATTTGATGAACAAAATGGTAAAATTGATGTTACTCCTGCACCCAAAGAAACCATTGACCTTACTACTCCTCCTGAGTATAAGACAATGTCGAAGAGAAATAAATAGATCAACATTGGTCATCCATCCTCAAGAGTAACAAGGAATAGAAAGAACTCACAAGCACCTCCTGAAGTAAGTTTCAAACCTAGTCTCAGTGTGCTAAGTGCAACAATAATTGATGATGGAAGAATTGATCAAGTAGGAAAGTTTTATGAAAAATATAGTGAGATAGACAAATCTGAGATACATGTAATGATAGTCAAACACATGCTAAAGTTCGAGAAGATAGTCTTGGAACTTAAAACTATGATCCCTAACAATGTATGGAACATCCTAGAATTCCAAAAGAGACAAGCCATTGAAGAAGATTTAAGGATATGGGAAAAGATTCTAGATGACACTCTTCCAGTATGTTCCTTAGAAGAGAAATCTCTATTGTTAGATCTAGTGAAGCCACATCTTAGAACAAAGTCAAGGACTTTGCATATAATGGACAAGAACTATGATCTTGTTGCTAAGGAAATAGAGAAGCCATTGGAGAAAGAATTCATGAATAGACACATGTATCCAGCTATTGTGCACACAACACAAGTAACCTTTAAGGAAGTCAAGGTGGAAGAGCCCACTAATGCATCAATGATAGGTCCTCAGGATTCAACACCTATAGTGGAAACACAAATAGAGGTAGACAAGTCTACGCCCATGACAGAGTCACTAAAAGATAGCACCATTATCATTGATAATGTGGAGATAGCCATGGTGGCCACTGAAACTGAGTTGGAAAAGTTTGAAGAAGATTTTTTGAGCACAAAAGAAGCTAAAATCTTATGCAGTAACACTCCTACTCATCAAGAAGAAATTTTGATTAAGGATATAACAAATGAGAAAGAAGAAGAAAATATGGAAGATAAGAAAGAAGGAGAAAAAGGAAAAGAAGCTGAAAAAAAAAAAGAAGAAGAAGAGGTAAAAGGAAGTGAACAAAAAGATGAAACATCAGCTGAACAAATCAAGGTAAAACAAGAAGTGATGGATAGCACTCCCATCACTCCCTCAGCAGAATTGTTGTCAAGTTTGACACTTAACACAACCAGTTTGGACTCATGGGGAGAAGAAGACCTGATTAAGTTTAGCATCTTAGCTATGGAGAAGGCCAAGGAGAAATAAGTGATGAGGAATCCTCTCTTTGTAGAGTCAGTGAACATACTGAACAATTTTTTACCCACAGATAAGAAAGTGTCTAAGGTACACTCTATTGATTATGTAAGTGCAGTTATTTCACAATTTAAAAACAATTTCTCTAGCCTAGAAGAATCTGCATCCTTAGTTGTAGAGGAGAAATACTTGAAGAAAAGATTAAGTGAATTGGTTAGCAACTATACACTTGACCTGAGCTCACTAAAGGTTGGTCAAGCATCCCTAAAGGAATTTGTAGGAAAGGGAAGATAGATTATTGCTGAATGTATGAACCAAGACAAGTTAACTGGTGATCTATACAAAAAGGTACAAGAAGAAGAAGTCATGATAGACATCATAAGGAAATTAGTAGAAGATCCATCTTTTTATGTGAACATGTGCAACAATGTCTACCAAGGATAGTTAGACAAGATTGAGAAGGCAGAATAAGAGATGATCAAGATAAGGGCTAGGCAGACTCAGCTAAGGCATGCTCTTGCACCCTCATTAGACATACTAAATCAGAATATCAAAGAGATTGCTGCCACCATGGTGACATATGATCAAGGTCCTAGCACTAATCTGGAGAAGATGGAGAAGCTACAATATGCTTTATGTGCCCATCTATAGATTGTAAATTTGCTAATCACATTTTGGAAAAAGGAGATCCAAAATCTGTAGATTGCATATCCGGATGTTCTATCATAGTAAGTTTTTGTAGATTCAATTTTGACACACCTTTGTCATTAATTTAAAATTGGGAGTATGTGTAGAATATAGATTAGAGATATGTATAAGGAGATATAAGATAGAAATATATGTATAGGGAGATATAAGACAAAAAATTTTTGTATTAAGGACAGTTAGTAACTTGGCCATATTCGTTTGTTGCCATCAATGAAAAAGGGGGAGATTTTTGGAAAGTTATCTATACTAATGTATATAACTTATTATAGTGTTGGCATTATGGAAAAAAAGTCATATAGCATTTTGGAGTTAGCGCATTTGATGGGAAGATCAGAAATCAACTAAGTAGACTGGATAGTGTAAAGAGTTTCTGAAGCTCAAAGAATCAACACATGTGAATACAAATGAGTTATGGTGTGCATCTTGGATGTTAAGTTGGTTAGACTATATTTATGCTTAGTCTATGACCACATGATCAGATATGTAAGTATGAGAAAGATATAGACAGTTGAAGTCACACAACCAGTGTGTGCCAATGAAGAACATAGTAAGCAACCGACTGTTAGCATTTTGAGTTGTGGTTATATTCTAATGATGTAAAGTCTCTGTGCCTATTGTAACTAGGTTTCCAACATGTATATATGTTTTTTTGTAAATATGCTTGAGCCAATTTAATTGGAAGCGTTGTATGTAATAGGTTTAAGGGCTGACCTAGTTTGTTTTGTATGTGCATATAAATATGAGATGCACCCATTGTAATTGATATAGAAGTTGATAGAGAGTTGTGATAAGAAGATAAGAAGTGTGCAAAGAGAATATAAGATGTATTAGAGCTTTGCAAGATGTCAAAGCATTAGTGCATCAAAGGAACTAATTTGACAAGCAGTGTTAGAGTAACAGTTCATCCAGTAGATATAATGTGTATCTGAGATCAGAAGGTTGTAGCCTTCACCACTTGAGCAGTGAGCTCTAGGACAGTGCATCCAATCCCCTAATAGGGACTATTGTAAAAGACTCCTAATAGGGTCTAACCCTTGACAAGGTCTATTGTACTTAATGCATTGTAAAGAAACTCCTAACAGGGTTAAGGGTCTTCTAACAAGGATCATAAAACACTAGTACAGAATATTAGTGTGTGTCAATTCCCACCAGGGTTTTTACCTATTTGGGTTTCCCCATAACCATATTGGTGTTATGTGTTGATTTCATCTTTCATGTTTATGTGGATGTTCATTTCAGTACTTAAGCATTTAAGTTCAGTTTAAAGATTAAGTAAAAAGATAAAATATAGTGAACACTGATTCAGCTCCCACACCCCCCCCCCCTCTCAGTGTTCCCATTCCTAACAGGTCCATCCAAAGAGATCCATCTGTTATCAACATCTTTAAGAAGCTTGTTTCCATTGCTAATTCCATCATAAAAGTGTTGAAATTCCCTAAAATATTTGGGACTTTGACAAAAATATGAGTACAACTGTCTTACTAAATATTCAACCTTGTTTACTAAAGGAAACTTCTTTGTAACTCTAAAACCAAGATTCATCATGTGGACCATATAGTGAATGCCAACAAAGTATGGTGAACAAGAAACCTACATCTTTGTGCAAAGATCATTCCTTTGACCTTGCATTACTGAAGCTCCACCCACTCCAACATAGATCAACTTCTTCACTATTGTCAATTCATCCATAGCTCCATATTGAATTAAATAGCTCTTTACTAATTGAAATAAACATTTCGATGTCGCATTGTCCCTGAATTTTGTAACAATTAGTAGATTTGGTTGGTGGACATTATTCTGTACAATATAAACATGCATGCATACCCATGATGTATTATCTATTGTCATAACTTCATCTAAGGAAAATGCAATAAAGGTTGACTCTTTTATTTTTATCTGTACATCCTCTATTTCAACCTAGGCAATACAACTTGCCCATTCCCATCCACTGTTTATTGACCAATGAGTGATAGGATACTTAGGAACTTTTAGAAAGTGTAACAAACCACTCATTTCTAGATAGTCTATCATTGGATGCCCTCTACTCGAAATATGGAAAACATTACTTAATTGAACATCTTTTCTGCATTTTTCTACTTCACTTGCTTTTGCAAAAATAACATTAATAGAATCTTGAACTTCACCAAGCTTCATCTTAAATTTGTGAAACAAATAATATTCCTCAACATTTCTTTTATGTTGATATTACTCCTTTTTTTTATATCTTACCACTTTTATTTCCTTTCCATCTACAGTTGAGGTTTCATAAACCTTACCAACATGTTTCTCTATGGTGTCTAGTTTAAGCTGTAACCACTTTTCCTTTATATACTTCCAACTACAAATCATGTATCTACATTCTACTGGTGGCTCACCTACAATTGGACTGTCCATGAGTTCAATGAATGGATACTTTGTCGCCCAATAAAATTTAAATCTCCTCGACATCTCCCATTAACGATCAATTTTTTCTTTTGATTTTCCTCTCCCTTTAGTGTTACTATTAATTGAATGATCATCATCACCAAAGTCAATCGATTCATCCCAGTACTAGTTATTTACTTGAAATTCATCTTCAAGGTCATCTTCATTAGAGATATCAAGTTCTGCAACTTCCTCACCAGATTTATTAGGTTCCCCAATTTGTTGAATAGACTCTTGTGTAGGTTGAGAACCTTGAAGTTGTATAGATTCCTTTGATGATGTACCTTCCTCACTTTGACCAACACCTTTGTGTCTGCCCCCGCCAAAGTATGAAGATATATTTCTACATTTAGTTGGCCTCTCTTGGACATATCCACCTTCAATAGTCATTTTCCTATTTAACTTTGACCATGACATCTCCAAAAAATTAAGGCTATAATAAAATTTTACTTGAATAAGATACTACAGACTCGTAGTCATTCTGGTTCGCTACCGATCACAATTGTGAGCTTAGAATCAACTAAATTTTTGTACTACTAAATCTCTTGAAACTATCCTTATATACAAATGCTTATTCAAATTTTAGCAAAGGGGCCGATAATTGCATATGATAACAACTAATATTTGGTGAAAGCCATCTAATTTCAAGTAATTGACTAGGTGAATAGGGCCAAAAATTGGGACACGATTATGTATGATGAAAAAAATTGGGTCCTAGTGCAAATAAAACTTTCACTTGGGACAATGGGCCTTTGGCGAATGGTGATCCTTGATAAATACACCCTTCCTTAATCTGTGGTGAATAATAGTAAAATATACAATAGAAAAATGGATGAACAACCTAACTACCATAGTGAAACTACATAAAAATAGTGGTGAACAAGCTGACTACTATATGTATCTTTTATAAAATTTGGGCCAACTAGTCAACCTATCTACTAAGCATTTTTTCACCAATTTCTATATGCCTGATGGGACATATTCGCCAATTGGTAAATAATCACCACTAAAAAAATCCCTAGTGTGCTGATACTTTATTTTTAGAAGATGTTGAAATGAATCAACAAAGATTTATCATCTATTAGGCAAAGATTGTTAGGAATGGGAACACTAAGAGGGGGGGGGTGGTGAATCAGTGTTCACTATATTTTAACTTTTTACTTTAATCTTTATGCAGAACATATAAATGCTTAAGAATTGAATTAAACATTCACATAAAAATGAAACATGAAATCAACACATGACACCAATATGTCTACGGGGAAACCCAAATAGGTAAAAACCCCAGTGGGACTTGATACCCACTAATAATCTACACTAGTGTTTTGTGATCCTTGTTACAAGATCCTTTACCCTATTAGGAGTAGCTTTACAATGCTTTAAGTACAGTAGACCTTGTCAAGGTTTGGAACTTGTTAGGATTCTTTTACAATGATCCCTGTTAGGGGAGTGGAATCACTGTCCTAGAGCTCACTGCTCAAATGGTGAAGGCTACAACCTTATGATTCAGATACACACTATATCTGTAGGTGAACTGTTTACTGTGACACTACTTGTTAGATCAGTTCCTTTGCTGTGCTGATGCTTTGACCTCTAGCAAAGCTTTAATAAATCTTATGCTCACTTCGCATAGCTTTTCTTTGCTTATCACATCTCTCTTTCTACTTCCATACCAAATACATCTGACACACCTTATATTTATGTGCACTTATACAAACAAAATAATTAGGTCAGCCCTATAACTAATTACAAACAACACTTCCAAATGAATTGGCTTAAGCGTACTTACAATTCTACATCTACATATGTCAACAAGATAAATACAATGGGTGTATGGCCTTTACATTATTAAATTATAATCGCAAACCAAAAAGCTAACTATCAGCTCCATGTTCTATTCGTTGCTGGCACACACTGGCTGTGCAACTTCAACTGACTGTAACTTTCACATCTTTGTATATCTACTTATGCACTCTTAGACTAAGCATAAGTATATTCTATCAAACTTAACTTCCGGGGTGCATACCTTAATTCATCCATACAAACGTGTGCTGATGCTCTGAGTTGTTGGAACTCTGTATACTATCCAGTCTTCAACACTTAACTGAATCATGATCTTTATACTAAGTGCACTGTCTCCAAACTACTATATGACTTTGTTTCCATAATGACAACACTATATCTAGTCATATACTTCAGTATAGACAACTTTCCAACAATCTCCCCCTTTTTCATTGATGGAAACAAAGGAATATGGCCAAGTTGCTAACTATTCCTTTACACAAAAACTTTTGTCTTCTATACATCTTCTATACATATATATACTCAATATTCTATACAAAAATCCCTCTTTGACATTAATGACAAAGGTGCATCAAAACATTTATCTACATACACTTGCTGAGGGAAAACATCCGGATATGCAATCTTGAGGTTCTAGATCTCCTTCTTCCAAAAGGTTATCAGTGAATTGACTATCTGTAGATGGGTGCATAATGCATATTGAAGGTTCTCCATCTTCTCTAATTCTATGCTTAGACCTTGATCATAGGTTATCATAGTCACATCAATCTCCTTTATGTTCTGATTAAGAATGTCTAGAGATGGTGCAAGAGCATTCCTCAATTGATTATGTCTAGACCTTATCTCCTCCATTTCTTTCTCTACCTTCTCAAATATGTCCAACTGACCTTGATAGAAATTTTTACACATGTTAAAATTAGTGGATGTGTCTAACACTGAATTCTTCACCTTTTCAATCATTGCCTCTGCATCTTTGATTTTCTTAAGATGGGCATCAGTGAACTTATCCTGATCCATGGATTCTGCAATGACTTTCCTTCCTTGATCTACAAATTCCTTCAATGATGTTTGACCAGACTTAAGAGAGTTCAAGTCTAGTGCAAAATTACTCATCAGTTCATTGAGTCTCTTCTTTAAGTACTTCTCCTCTGCCACTATGGTCATAGATTCTTCTAGGCTTTAAAATTTGACTTTGAACTGAGAGATGACTGTGCTCACATCATCAACTAAATGTACATTTACCATCTTCTTATCCTCTGGTAGAAAACTATTCAAAATATTTACTGATTCCACCAGGAGAGGATTTCTCATTACTTGCTTCTCCTTAGCCTTCTCCATAGCCAGGATGCTAAACTTAATCAAGTCTTCTTCCTTCCAGGAGTCCAAACTGGTAGTGTTAGGTGTGAAACTTGACAACAATGCTGAGGAGGGAGTGATGGGAGTGTTGTCCATCACAAATTTTTGCTTCACCTTGACCAAATCAATAGAAGATTCATCTTTCTTTTCTACCTCTACTCCTCCTTTCTTTTCTTCTACTTTTTGATCAGATATATCTTCTATGATTACTTCTTTTTGCTGAGTGGAAGGGATATTTTTGCATAGGATTTCTTCTTCCTCGGTGTTGAAAAATGCTTCCTCAAACTTGTCCAAGTCCTTATCAGTAGCCGTCAAGGCTATTTACACATTATCTATGATAATTGTGTTGTCTTTGGGTGATTCTGACATGGGTGCAGACTAATTTTATTTTGTTTGAGTTTCTGCTATGGGCGTTGAGTCTTGAGGACCTGTCATTGGTACATTAGTGGGTTCTACCACTTTATCTTCCTTGATGGGTGCTTGAGTGATGGGCGCAGTAGGTGGTTTGATCTGTTGTTCTAAGAACACCTTCTCAAATGATTTTTCTGTTTCCTTCATTATCAACTCATAGTCCTTGTTCATGATATGAAGAGTTCTCATCTTTGTTCTTAGGTGTAGCTTCACCAAATTCAATATTAGTGCCACTTCTTCTTTAGAACATACAGGTAGAGTATCTTCTAGTACTTTTTCTCTGATCCTTAGGTCTTCTTCATTTGCTTGTCTCTTTAGGTTTTCTAATATATCCCATACTTTATCTAGAATTTCTATTTTCAATTCAAGGACTATCTTCTTGAACTTGATCATGTGTTTGACAATCATACTATGTATTTCTGATTTTTCAATCTCACTATAAGATTCATAGAACTTCCCTACTTGATCAATTCTTCCCTCATCAACAATTCTTGCATTCAAAACTTTAAGACTAGGTCTAAATCCTGCCCGAGGAGGTTGCTTGAGTGTTTTTCTTTCTCCTTAATGCCCATGAGGATGGATGAATGGTACAATCTTCTTTCTTCCTCTTGAATAAAGGCTTATACTCTAGAGGAGTATCTTTGGGCACAGAAGGAGTAATGTCTTCTTTATCCTTTTGACTATCATCTTTTTAAATTTTTATCTTTTTCATCTTGAGATCTTCTTGTTCTTCTACCGCGCTCTTCAATTCTAGGGCAATCTTCTCATCCCTTGCTTTATCAAGGTCTTCTTGTGATACACCATGTATTCTTAGGATCTTTTATGTGACCTTTGCAACCTTTCTTTTTGTTGTAGCACTGTTCAACTTAGCATCAACCTATCCAATCTTTTCTTCATAGGTTCCCCACCTAGGTTCATTTTCATCCTTAGGGATGATAGCAGTACCTATGCATAAGCTTCAAGAACTTGTTCTTCAACTTCATACGCAAGTGGATGAATCCACTTAGTTCTAGGTTCCACAGCTTCCATACATGTAGTATCAATCTCCACCATGAAGCATATTGTATCCTTATACTTCCCTACAATACTCTCAAGAATACTATACCTCATCTACATCCTTGCTCTGAAGGTCTTCAATTCCAAAGTGATGTAATCTCTTAGTGTGCTTTCTATGGATGCCTTGTTTGATATCTGTGGCATGGTAGGAATGGACTTGTCTAGATACAAGTCTGACACTTTACCAACTATATGAAGGTACATATAGATGATTAGGGACCCAAACCTGAATACCTTAGTCTTGTCATGTTTGATAGCTTTGATGTTGTCTATCAACTATGTGCGCAAGATCTCACACAAGTTGAACTCTCCATCTTCTTGCACAAGACGGATGGCTGCTAGAATAGTGCCCGCAAACACACTATTCACCTTGTTGGTATGATAAAATTTGTAACCTAATATCATTGATATCAACTTGATGTCTAGTTGCTCTATAGGTGCAATGGTCATGTCATGCTTATCACTTCTAGATTTACACACTTGCTCCACCATTTTCTTGACATCCTTACCCACAGGAAGGATGGTACCTGTCTTAGAAAGGCCTGTCATCTCATGAATTAAGTCTCCTGTGATTCTTACTGGTACATCTCCAATCCCAAAAAATCATCATGGATTTTTCTCAACAATATCTTTATCCATTTAGTTTCATAGAATTCATATGCCATGGCATATTCAACAATGGGGTGGTCATTCCATTTGGTGTATTCATCCATGAACATTTTGTCTAGTTTCAACATTGTGTCCATGTGCGCCCTTAACCTATCTAGTCCATTAGGTTCCTTCTTGCAATAGATGTAAGCCCTTATGTCTTCTACATGCATGATACCCATCAACGTGTGAGAAAATACTCCCTTTGTTATTCACTTTCCAAATGATCTTTGAGATGTTCTGACAGCTTCTGAATCGGTGCAACGAGCTAGGGTTTCTTGCAATTGATCAAATGCACTGCAAACACTGATAATTTAATCTCAAAATCTTCATAGAAACTTCCAAGGCTCAATCTTCTCTCCAATCACCTTGAATATGAATGCAACAAGTGAACAAACAACTTTATGTGTACTTAAATTAAGAGATTTGCCATTAATGCAAAGCGTAAACTAGGCTGTCACTTCAAATTTTCAAACTTGAGTTCCGCTAACAATTAGCATGTGTGCTCTTTCATGAAGGTTCCTATATACTCCAAAAGCTTAAGTCCAAAGGCACATACACTAAGGATGAGTATACCAACCATGTAGGGGTCTAGAGCTAAATTAGCTCCCCTTATGACCTTTAGGGCCATTTATGTAGATGTAGAGAGTGCATCCACTTGGGATGCGTCCAATACATTCTCAATAGTGTTTTCCTTCTTTCCATCTGACCAAATCAAGCTTGCATCTTCTGAGACTTTCAAAAACTTTACTTCTGCTTCAGGATCCAAAACTGGTTCTTCGACCCTTTTAGGGCTATCTTGACCTTGCGTCCTTGATCTATAGAACCTTGAGATATGTCCAGCCTTGTTATAGATGTGACAAATCATTGGAGGTCTATTATTCCTTGGCGCATTGACATGAGTCACCATTCTACATTGTTTCGTTGCATGACCATTATAGTTACATATCTGACATGTAACATTCTAAGAACTTCTTGCATTGGTCTAATTATGATTTCTTTGATCATGCTAAATCCTATTCTTCTTACTAGTCTTACAATTTATTACTCTATGACCAAATCTATTACATGTATAATAGTAACCATTGAAAGGTTTTACCTTTGTACATTTTCTTGCAATGTGTCCATGCTTGTTACATGCAGAACAAGTGTGTTCTACTTGCTTGCACTCATTCCTAGGAGGACCACCATTGTCTTTGGTTTGATCTTAAGTCTTCTCATCATCAATAGAGTTCTTTAGTGAATCCTTTCTTTCTTGCATACTATCAATCTGATTTTGCATTCATTGTATCCAATACAGCTAGTGTCTCCTTTGGCTCTTCTTGCATACAACTGAGATTCTACCAAATCATCACTGGTGTGTAATCTATCAATATGATTCTTTGCTTCTTTCAATTTAGACTCCAGTCTTTCTTTGCAATTCCTTAGATCCAAGATTTCCAAATTGGCTTCCCTTAATTCTTCATTGAGTTGAAGGTTCTCCTTGACTTGTTCATTGTACACATCTTGATTGTTCATCAGTTTGTCATCAAATTCTTCAAGATAACTTAATAAGGATGTATTTTCTTCAGTCAACTTCTTGAATTTTTCTTCAAGTTCACTATTAGAGTATCCTTTCAAATCCTTTCTTAGTCTTTTGATAACTAATTGAGCATCACTAAATTTTTTTTTTAGTTCTTCAATTTCTCTTTTTGAATTGTCTAGGTCTTCAAGAGCGGCTTCAAGATTTTTCTTCAGATGTTTCATATCTTCTTTCTCCATGATCTCCTCAAGTGGTTAAACTTCTTTGCTGAGGACTAGAGATCTGATACCAATTGCTAGGAATGGGAACACTAAGAGTGGGGGGGGGGGTGAGGGGGTGAATCAATGTTCACTGTATTTTAACTTTTTACTTTAATCTTTATGTAGAACATAAATGCTTAAGAACTGAATTAAACATTCACATAAACATGAAACATGAAATCAACACATGGCACCAATATGGTTACGGAGAAACCCAAATAGGTAAAAACCCTAGTGGGACTTGATACCCACTAATAATCTACACTAGTGTTTTGTGATCCTTGTTAGAATATCCTTTACCCTGTTAGGAGTAGCTTTATAATGCTTTAAGTATAGTAGACCTTGTTAAGGGTCAAACCCTGTTAGGAGTCTTTTATAATGATCCCTATTAGGGGACTGGATTCACTATCCTAGAGGTCACTACTCAAATGGTGAAGGCTACAACCTTCTGATTCATATACACACTATATCTGCAGATGAACTATTTACTGTGACACTACTTGTTAGATCAGTTCCTTTGGTGTGTTGATGCTTTGACCTCTAGCAAAGCTCTAATATATCTTATGCTGACTTTGCATACCTCTTCTCTGCTTATCACATCTCTCTTTCTACTTCCATACTGAATACAATGGACACACCTTATATTTATGTGCTTATACAAAAAAAAAAATGAGGTCGACCCTATAACTAATTACAAACAATGCATCCACATGAATTGGCTTAAGAATCCTTACAATTATACATGTACATATGTCGGTAACTTAAATACAATGGGCACATGGTCTTTACATCATTAAATTATAATCACAAACCAAAAAGCTAACTGTCAGCTCCATGCTCTGTTCATTGCTGGCATGCACTGGTTGTGCAACTTCAACTGACTGTAACTTTAACATCTTTGCATATCTACTTATGTGCTCTTAGACTAAGCATAAGTATAGTCTAACAACCTTAACTTCTAGGGTGCATACCTTAATTCATCCGTACACATGTGCACTGATGCTTTGAGTTGCTAGAACTTTGTATACTATCCAGTCTTCAACTCTTAACTGAATTCTGATCTTTACACTAAGTACGCTATCTCCAAACTACTATAAGACTTTGTTGCCATAATGACAACACTATATCTAGTCATATACTTTAGTATAGACAACTTGCCAATAGAGATTGATTATTTTATTTTTCTAGTCCACCCTGTTCATGTTTCTCAAGATGAACTAAATTTGAAGCCACAAGTTGTAGTTCATTATGATTTGATTGAGTGCTGATCTGGTATACATAGAGTTGAATTTCAAAAGTTTTATTTTGATATTCAAGCATGTTTTGAAAAAAGCCAGCATGCTTCCAGCTTTGTAGTTTAGTTGGAATTATTTTCTCCTCAGCTGGTTAGAAGTTTTAAAAGGTGTGACAACTTCAGGTTACACAATGATCCACACATTCATAATTTTGGTGGTTTCTATTACCCAAATTTTCCTGCCCCATACAAATTTGGCCACTGGTTGGGAGGTCCATATTCTACAAATCCTGTTGCACCTCAAAATTTCATGGTTTTCTACCTGTTCTCCTGGTCTCTGCAAATCTCTAACTCTCTGGTCTGCAGGCTTTAATTAAAAAAATGACCGTTGGAGCCAAAAAACCCTAAAAACCCATACTTTTTGGGCCACTTAACTGATTTATAAAGCATGTGCTTTATTTTTATCACTCGCGGGATCATGTTTTCATGTCTTTTATCCTAAGCCGGTCCCTGTTTAATATTTCCCTAAGTCCTTACCACCTGGCGCTTTAATTTTTCCTAAGTTTCCTACGTCTCGGCCTTTAATATTTCCTCAGGCCTAGTTCTCAGTCGCAGTTAGATACAATGATTATTGCATAATCTCATGAGATCTTCTGATCCCATGTGATCATGTGACAACTATTGATATGGTATCGGCATTGCAATAATTGCTGGTGGGTCCTTCATGCCACGACATAATGACATGCCAATTTCCTATTGGTCGATGCGGGATGACTCTGTAGTGGACCCGAAGTGTAAGGTAGGCTCGTGGTGGAATAGGATCTACGGTTGGTGCATAATCACATGGAATCTTTGGATTCCATGTGATCATGCGATAGCTATTGGATCTGCTTTATTGCTAGGTCTTTGGTAGTGGTTCCTTGGGTGGTGACGTGTTTAGTTTTTAGTGGTTGACTGGGTGATGACAGTGCTATCGGTGGGTTTGATGGTTAGTGGTTCTGTAGAGGTGCTAGTTGATCCAAGATCAACGACTGGTGCATGATCTGATGGGATCTTCTGATCCCATGTGATCATGTGACAGTCATTTGATTCTCTAGGTGTTTGGACTAATGTTATCATGGGTTCGACCAATGTGGACATTTCTTATTGGTCCACGCTGAGACAGTTGGCATGTAGTGTGGGTCCAGTTATCTTGCAAAGTGTTATCCCAATAGAGGAAGATCTATGGTCAGCATATGATCTCATAGAATCTCTTGGGCTTATGAGATCATATGCTCACTATTCAATGCAACGTGAAGATTCTTCTACCTTCTATGCTGCCAGGTATTACTAACATGCATGATTTTTGTTGGTTTTTGACCGATGATGTGGCCGATGACTTTTCAAAGGGTCTCCTGACTATCATGAAAAGGGTCTCCCGACTATCATAAGTCTCTTGCTAGGGGTCAAATGTGGCTGTAGGTAGCTCAAATTTATGACTTTAGGAAAATTGCAGTTGGGGAAGTGTTAAGAAAGATTTGGTGGCCATTTCCTGTGATTTCTCAAGGTAAAATATCTATGTTCTTGTGCCAAAGAAATAATTAAAAGGTTGGCACCACATATGGTCTCCTGTACTTTAAATTGCAAAAAACATTCATGGCAAGGCCGATTTGCAAAGGGGTAGATAAATCAAGGTAGCTTATCTACAGGCAATTTTAGTATAGGGATGGGCACACAAAGACATATCTGATCGGTTGAGATATTTTCATGAATATTTATGCTCAGAAATGACAAGTTTAGGGTCAGATTATTTTATGCAGATTTATGTAACCCTAATGAGATTTTTTGCTCCTATCGGTGTGCAATAGGGAGATGTATATATTAATTTTTGGAGCTCTTAGAGCTCAGAGTTCACATTTTGTAAAGGAGAGAGTCCACTTTTGAAAGAAATTCATCCTTTCTCAGAAGGCTATATATGGTATCTTCTCTACCCTTTGGTCTTCTACTCTTTGTAATCTCCCATTAATTATTCAAACATTGCAAAGGTATTTTGTGACAATTCTTCATGTCCCTATGCTTCCTTGTCTGAATCATCTCTTAATGAATTGAAGTTTATGCATGTTTTCCATGACAACTTAGGGTTCCTGATCCCTCTTACTTTCTGTAATTGTGTGTGTTATTGTGTTTGATCTGATTTAGATGTTTTTGTGGGTATACTTCAGCCCCCTAACAGTCTTGTCTCAATCCTACACTGAGTTGCACAAGTGAATGTCTGCTTGCAGGTCATAGGTTGTGTCTTATGTTCAGGCCCTCTTATGAAACACTTATGCAAGCCTATTCAGTAAGTTGTGACCTACTAGACCAAAGCCTTTCATTGATTCTATCCCTCTATACTGCAATTCATACCCTAATTTTAGTGTATCACCTAGTAGGCAGTTTGCTTTTAGTCATTTCCCTTTCAAGCATTCCTTCTATCCCTTTCCCTCAAAATTTTTACTTTTCCGACCTAGAAGAAAATTAAGGTGATTATCCAAGAGGAACTAGCCTAGAACCTGGAGGTCTCATCTCAGTTAGCATAGGTCCCATACCTGGAGATGATTCCCATGTTATACTAGGTTATCAAGACTATGAGAGCTTGAAACAAGGGTGCAAACTTAGTGCATAAAAATTTCCAAATGCTTACTTATAGTGAGGGTGTTGATTATTTTCTATATGATATGCTAAAGATTTGTGGTAGTATGTTTGACAATGTTAGTGAGAGTAATGGTTTCGGTTTACCTTTGATAAGTGGAAATGAGAATTATATTTTTGATAGAGGTAAATGTTGATTCTCACTATTAGAGTTTGAAGTCTTTTGTAAATTTTTATACAAGTGTAAATTTTCTTTTTTTTTTAGTTGTTTGGTGGTTGGATAATGAGTCCCTTGTTTCTAAGAAGAGAGAGAAAGTATGATTTACTTTTTGATTGGTCTGCACTATAGCATGAGATTCTAAATCATCTACATACCCACAAGGGGCATGCATTTGAAATCAAAGACAATTTTGGAGCTCTAAAATTATGGATTAATTTTAGAGTCCATTTCTTAAAAATTTCTCTAAGGCAAAGTTGGTGCCCTTAAAAATCTTTTGTAAGAAGCCAAGTTTGAGTACAAAGAAGAAAGGGACATGCTGTTTATTATGAACAACCACTTGGGAGATGTGTCCATCACTTATCATTGAGCATGTATAATGGGTTGCATCTCTCAGATTTTAGTTCTAATGCTTTTTGGAGGTAGTCATTTGGAGATGTTTACCCAAATCTGCAATTTGTGTATTTTCAAAATTTTCATAATTGAACCACTTCAGAGGATTGCATCTTGAGCCCAATTGGTAGTCATGGAATATGGATTATTGTAGTGTGTTGTAGGTATGGAAGTGACTCTCCATGTCCATTTTCATCCCCCCATGAGTTTGTTTGGTCAGTTTACTAGAGCCTTTCTATTTGCAATTTATTAAGTTTTTTTGAGTGTGCAAAATGCAGAATTTAAGTGGCCTACTTTGAGGTCTCACAAATTGCACCCACTTCATGAAAAAGAGAAATTGAATGTTGTTACAGATTATAAATATGAAAATGTAACTCCCTAGTCATTTTTAGATCATGACTAATTCGTTGGACCACTTTTCTCAATTAGTTTTGTTATCACTATATAAATTTTTCCAGCTTCATGCTAGTTTTTTTGAAATGATCCAGTTTAGAGACTTGATGGTTAGGTTTTGTGGTGAAAACCCTAGGTTTGATGGAGGCCCTAGTTAATCTTAAGCCTTGTTATAATTGTGCATTACCTTTTTAGCTCACTAATTCTCCAAAATACACATATGCTAATTTTCAACCCCTTTAACCCATCACTTTACATGTTATATCATTAGGTTGTCGGACGGGGTCCCCTTTTAGTTTTTCTTTTAGAGCCTAAGTTTCTGATTAAATTTTGAGTAGTATCAAACCCCTTTAAATATGTGATTGTTGTTAAACCACAAGACTACCTGTTATCAGAATGTTTGACATGCGCTTTAGCGATGAAGTGTCACCTATCTAGGCGGGCCCATCTAGTAAAGGGGTGTGTTGGCAATTAAACAACAGATCAGATCAATAGTTGTTGCTATACCATTGGACCAAGATGATACCCTTTAAGTATCATACTTTAGCAATAGGTGTTCGATCAAACTTCTCACTGATAGTGACAGGTTTTGGCTTATTAGTCTCCATGGCATTCTCTTGGGTTGACATCTGTCTTTAGTGATGTAGCAGCTGTGGGGTCACACTTTTCAAAGGTTAAAGCTCAGATTAATCTGATGGCTATCACTGTACCATTAGAGAAAGATGTCAAAAATTTAAGCTTGTGCTTTAGCAACAACTTTCATATTTGCTTAAAGGAAGAAGGTTTGTAGTGGGCCCTAAACGCACTAGGTCACATTGATGTGTCTGTTTTCTATTGGTTGCTAGGGGTTATGATGTGGCGGTTGTCAGGATGATCGAAACTGAGGAAGAAAAGTCAAAAGTCCCACCTGTTGGTTTTTCATGACGTGGCAATTTTTGATTCAATAGAAAGATAAATGAGGTGTCATGGTAGGGCCTAATTTCTTAGAGGGTTAAGGACCGATAAGATCTGATGGCTATCATTGTACCACTGGTATAGAGTGCATGATATTTAAGGTCAGTACTTTAGCAATAACCATTGATCTTGTTTGATGACTGGAACTAAAAGTGGGTCCTTTTGTCAATGACTTGGTTATTTTTAATTGGCTAAAAGGAAGTGATGACATGTAAGGTTGTTAGTTTACTTAACACTAAGGATAAAGGTGGGGTCTTCCACCTGCTGACCTGTCCAACTTGGCATCTTATGATTTGATAAGGTTTTGTAAGGCAAACTATGGGGCCAAGATTTTATTGAAATATGGCGATCATCTAATTAAATGGCATCGATGATTGTCATTATATCTTGATTTGGTTTTTCTGACAGTTTTAAGTTAGCACTTTAGCGAAAGGGCCACACCTATCTGCTCCATGAAAAGTAGAGATAAGTTGTTTATTTCCTCACATGGCAATATTGAAATGTTCTCATTAGTCAAGAACTGAGTTGGGGAAAAGTAACGAAGGGTTATGTCGTTAAAGTTGTCAACCGTCTGATGCGCCTAAGAGGAAATAAATCAAATGGTCTAAATTCAAATTTCTACTCTGTGACATTTTTCACATCTTGTGAATGCTGAGGCCACCAACTTTTAGTAATGGCAGATTTAATGTGCTACATGCGGATGAATTGTAAGTAGTTGGCAATGCTATACATCAAAATTGAATCATTGTTTCTCTTCACCGCTCTCGTAAGATTTCCTGGCGAACTGGATTTTCCTCAAGGAGAGATTTCAAGTGAAGAACTTGTAGGTGTTTGGTATGTCTCTTTTTTGAGTTTAAAAATTGCTTGAAGTCATTGAGGGAGTTGCTAGGAAAATTGTGTTGCCAGCTGGAAGTATTTAGGGTTTTCCTTGGGTTTTTATATATTGTTCTAAGAAGCCTAGTATAAAAATGCCACCAAAGAGAGCACTATCTAGGAAGACAAAGTACAAAGATAGAGGTGTCTTTGAGGATTTAATTCAATTACTACCTCATTCAGATAATGGGGTAGCTAGATTAAAGGAGCTAGTTTTGAGAAACCCTAGGGATTCTATTGCAGATGGACTCCATGATAGAGGGAATTAGATGAGAGATGCCAGGGTGGGTAAAGATCATAATGGCCTAATTTTATTTAGATTAGCATACTCACAGAGAAATTCCTATGCGCCCCTTAGTAATATTTGGCAATTTGATATAGGGAAGTTGGTGGTTCCTGGAGTATTCATGGATGCAAAGTTGCTAATCCAAATTGCCAAATGTTATGATCCTGTGGCAAAGTATGTCAAGGACGTAAATGGGAAAGACCTAATCAGCATCATAGGTGATGAGATTAGGGATTTTTTTTCACTGAATGACCCTTTTGTGGGGTTAGAGAAGATTGATTTCATAGAGTTTACAGAGATATATGAAGCACAAAGGGATTATTTGAGAGTAGGGCCTCTAAGGGAATTCCTAGAGGAAGTTGGATCCATGTGTGTCATCTGTCCAAGCACACTAGAGCCTTTTAGGCTAGATTTGTTTAGTAAGAGAGCACATGAGGTTTATAAGTCATTAACTTTGATTCTAGGGCATGATGAAGCAACTCATATGCCAATACCATACATGTTTATGATGGTACAATCACTCCACCCCCAATTGCTTCTAATTTTTTATTTTGCATCTCATTTGGCTGATCTCATCCATGAAGGATTGATGGGAATCAAGGACATGAAGGTTAGTAGGTCTTTTGGATGGTATTCTATGCTTATGCATATGTTCTTATACAAGGGTGAGAATTTCTTCAGCTCAACAGTCAACATTGTGAAGGAGAGATATGGAGAAACCCTTCCAGTTCAACTATGGACCACAACTCTATCATGGGATAGAGTTGATGCTAGTTACATTACTTTTGATAGGGATTTTGCTTCAAGGCTTAGAACCCTATTATTTTTTGATAATCCTAGAGTCCTGAGGGAGTTATTAAGGTTGATTAGACCAAAGGAATACTGTCAGGACATTACTATTGTCCATAATTTTGGGGATATCATCTTGTATCTTGTTTCTACAGTATTTAGGGTTTATGGTTGTAGAAAGGAACCATACATTTTACCTTATCAGGTCCCCTTGAAGGTAGGGTATATTGAAATATTAAGACAAATTGGTGACTTGCAGGAAACCACTCTCACTAGTAAGGGAAGGGGAACTTTCTTCCAAGACATAACTATAGCACATCAGTATGTTATTACTAAGGGAGGCTGGGTCCATTTGAATAAATTTCTACAACCCTACAAAATGACAATGGAAACCATCAGATGTGTAGATAATGAGGGTTTTCTATCAAGAGTGTTTAGAGAAAAGGTAAGGTGTGCTCTCATAGAACACCAATTCAATTTTCCTAAGGATATTATAAGAAATGAGTTTGACATCCCAACTCAAGAGATAAAAAAGGAGAAATGGGTGATCTACAAGAAGTCTGTACATTTCATTAAGAAATTTAACAAATCTTATGACCCATTAAAAGGTTTTGAGCCATGAGCAAGAAAAGTGGATGCCCTTATGGAACATTTTGAAGGCATCATGCATGCAGTGAATGAGAAGAGGGCTGCTGTGAGTAAAACAAACCCTGAAATAGCTAAGAAAATTTTGAGCCAGCCAAGATATATGAAATTGACTCCAAAGGGAGTTTATACAATACAGAAGAGGAGTGGTTACAATGTTGTTTTGCCAACACAGCAGAGAGGTGAGGATCTTCCTTCTACCTCAAAAGGAAAAAGACCCATGGATGATCCAGCAATATAGGGACCCTCTCCTAAGAGGCAGAGACAAGAAGAATCAAGACCAAAAGAGGAAGCTTATTCTCCTTCTCAGTCCCCTATCCAATTAGATGAACATGGGGTAGTAGAATAGTTAGTGTAGTTGAGAAATGAGGGAAACATTTTTATTTCCAATGATGAATTGCAAGAGGGGATGCTTGAGAAACCTAATGAGGTGGCCATGGACATTACTATTGATAAATTTAAGGGTAAAAAAATGGACCCCATCTTGAAGCAAGCCAGTGATTCTTTTCTTGCTGATGAAAAATTTGTCAAAACTAGGGCATTCTCCCAATTTTTATGGAGAATGAAAATAAATCAGTCCAAAGAAATCTATGAAAAGAAAAAGGAGTCGTCCCCTGATAGGGATATGATAGAAATAGAAAATCAGACCAAGGCAAAGATGGTCAAGCAGTTTGAAAAGATTACTCCTAAGGAGGGAAGGGCTATGGTCCATACTGTAGGGGTGCTCATTTTGCTAGAGTGGGACATTGCTGATGTAATTGTCTTTGATCAAGTTAGGAAAAGCAAGGTAAAAACTCTTGCTACTATAGAGTAGGCATAACAAGATACTAGAGGAATTGTTTTCTTAGAGGATCATGTAGCCTTGGTAATGTGGTCCATTAAAAGGGAGGAAAACAAAGGGAAAAGCAAAGCCCTCTCTACAGAATATGCAGGAAACTTGTTAGTACAAAGAGTAGGAGAGACTTCTAGTGTAGAAGCATCAAAATTAATTTTGGAGACTACCAAATTCAATGTTAAAGTGGCAGAAAAGGATGCCCAAGAAAAAGAAGAACTAAGAGCTAAATTTGAAATTGTCCTTAAGTCCTATAATGATCTCAAGATGGAGTTGATACAAAAGGATAAATTGATTGCTCAGTTATTTGGACCCTAGGACCACAGGTCTCCCCAATTGGCAATCTTTGATAAGCCTGCAGTGGCTTCATCCTCAAGCCCAATTATTGAGTTTCCACCTTCACCACTCCCAGAGACAAGTATGGATGTGAGGGTTAGTTGGGAGACACAAAGATTAATAGAGGAAACTAATAAATTGAGGGAAATAAGAGTACAAATGGAGAAGGAAAAAGATGAAAATTTGAAGGCCACAGCTTTTGCAAACTAGAAGTATGAAGAAAAAATGACAGATGCAATCATGCAGTTATGATTTGAAGCCCTCCATTTTCTATAGTCATGTTAGCAAGTTACATTCTTTATTTGTAACTTTGAATAAGGAGAAGACTGAAATGTCACCAATTTTGAAGAAATGGATTGAGAGGTCTCCTAGTATAAAGCTATTTCATATGTTATCTAAGGGCCAAGAGGATCCTGATCCATTAATTAAGCTAGTGCATCAGATTGTCAAGAAAATGGTACAGTATGGCATCATTTTGGATAATTTTATTAGAAAATCAAGTATGTTGAAAGCTAAATTAATGCTTTCAAACTATGAGCTAGTGCCCACCATTTTCATAGATAAGGGAAAATTTAAAGAATCATATCTATGGAGAGAAGAGATGGATGCACTTTTGTCAGAAAGGGTGACTAGTGTCCTAAGTGACACCTATTCTTTTAGCAGCACTATTAAGTTGTTAATAAATGCCAAATCAATGCTTGATAATATTTAGCAGAAGGTCACTCAAATAAAGAGTGACTGGGAATAGTTGTCTAGCAACAAGGTTGAGTTTGCAAATTTTGAGTTCCCAAGAGAAGAGGTGTACAATAAATGGAGGTATCAGTACATATCTCATGTTGAAAAAGTTAGTACTCTGCTAGCCTCTTAGAGAAAGTAAAGGCAATTACTTTTTGAGTCATAAAGGTTGTTGAGATGTAGGAAGAAATTCATTGCAGGATGGAAAACAAGATATTGCAAATCAGATTTGTTGAAAGGAGCCAAAGATAGTATTGAAGAAATAAAACAGGGTGGCTCAGGTACAAATATCTCACCTACTTGATTGGTGTATTTATTGTAAACCTTTTTGAGGTTGTTGTAAAGTTTTTAGGTTATGGATTTTGCAAACCCTAGAATGATCGGTAGCTTGTTGCATCTCCTTGTATATAAAGGATTTTTCATGATCATTCTAGGCATTGAGAGTTTAGGAGTTAAAAAGATAAAATTTCTGAAACCCTAGCCCTCAGTCAGGGATTGTAATATATTGTATCATTTTTCATCAAGCAATAGAAAGCAAGTACAAGTTGCTGCTACTATTGTCCAAGCTTATGGTTCAGAATATGATGTATACAATGTTCAAAGGTTATACTTAATACAAATTTCAAATCTTTGTCTCTCCTTTGAGTTTATTCTGTAAATCTTTAAGTCTTTTTGAGATTTATATGTATGTATTTGGCTTTGAGTTTTGATCTAGGATTGGATTAAATACTACTCAGGGTGGGATACATGTTTACTAAATTCATCTGAAGATTTTCTAAAAAGAAGGAAAGAGTTGGAATGTTTTGTATTTATGTTTAAAGACCAATTATTCTCCAAATATCTTTGTATTCATTTTGTCCTCTGATCTTTCACCCAATGGATAGGGCACTGGCCTGTATTTCCCTATTTTGCTTTGTGTAAGATGATTGAAATCTTGTGATCCTAAAAACATTAAATCACTACCAGTTTTTTACAGTTTATTTACTTTATATGTTGTTCTACCTAGTGATGGAGAGTCAATGAGTAATAGGTTGTTATTTAGTACTTTCTCACTGTCATCTGCTGTAAGATCCAGTATTAGGTAAAGAACAAAGTTATATCTATTGGATCAGGTGCACCCACCTTGGTTTTGCAGAACCAGAAGTGAAGAGGGTAGTCTTGTCCCTATAGTTGGTCTAGTTGCTTATAGATTTCCTAAATTTGGAATTAACCACTCCTTAACATCAGTCATAAGCATATTGGTATCTCTTAGAGTGTAAAATATTTTGAAGAACCAACAAGTTCCAAATCCAATTTCTACAGTTTCACTATTTTAAAGTTCAGAAAGTTTCTAAAGGGCTGATTTTGAAGTTTAATTATAATTAATCATTTGATCATTTGGGAAAGTTAATTAAGGATTTATTTCTCTAGTATGAGGGTGAATCCATACGGGCCGGGTAAAAGCACAATAAGTTGTCACCCTTTTATAAAGGAAGAGGCTAACAAAATCAGAGTTGTTCAACTTCAATAGTATAAAAATGACATTTATGTTTAGAATTTGAAGATGATGTAAACTAATTAAATGTGATAAAATGGATGAAGTTTATGATTAATATTTTTAATAATTTTTTTGAATAAGAATTGATATGTTTTTTTAATTTTTAAAGATGATTTTTCAGTTGCTGAAAAATGCTGAAAATTAGGGGTCTAGTTCCCACCATAAAATTATATGTAAATAAACATTTTTTCCCCTAATTTCAAAATATGTCATAGATGACATATATATCTAGTGCATGAATAAATAAAAATTGATTTGTAACCTATATTTTCTCTTTTATAACAATTCAAATTCCAACTCACTAAAATCGTCAGTTTTCATCTCGCAACATATTTTTCATAACAAATCTATTCCAATCAAAAAAAGAAATATATATTCTTGAAGAGGACTCTCTCCTCTAGTGCACCATATGTTTTTCAAAATTATTTAATATGATTTACTATTTTTTTCCTTCTCTGAATCAACATCTCCTTGATTGCTAAAATACCTACTTGCAATATTTTTTAATTACAATAAACTATGTTTAATTAAAACACTATAAAATTTATATGAGGATATTCTTGACTCTAATCTCTACAAAAGCGTATTTTTTTATTTTTGAAAAAATATCATTAAAAAGATTAGGTGTTATTGAAACGCCGCTTTTTTGAAATAATTTTATTTTTATGGTAATTGGACCCAAAGTGGTATAAAACATGTATTTAATAGATATTTCCAATTGGAAAAGTTAAAGCACTTATCTAACTTACCTAGAATGAATCTAGCTAGATCATATGTTTGACCAAAATTAATTTTTAGTTAGAAATACTAAAATTCAGCTGTGTTGATAAATTAGCCAAAAAGGTGACACCTGATTGTGCTTTTACCTACCCAAGTTTCAAGACTAAAAGAGTCTCATCTGATATGTTTTTAAAGTCAGAATTGAAGGTGTTTTATGCAAATCTATAGCCAGTCAAGTGTTTAATCGTATCTCAAAAAATACAAACTGGGTCAGTCTGATTTTTTTAAATGTTTGAGAAGACCATGTGTGCATTCTATAGAAGTTTTTTTTGAAAAACTTAGATTGAAAATAAAAATTTATGGTCGTCTATGTAATATTGGTGGAAATAAAAAAAGGACCAATGCTTCAAGAAATTTTATCCCACATGGGCCCAGTATTGGTTGTTGGGAGTGTTTAAATGCATGAGTGCCTAGTATGAATGTAAAGTGAATTGAAGAAGAAGATAAAGCCTCTTAACTTGTGTGGGCCCTAATTGTGTGGATGCCAGTTGGGTGCACATCAAGATTTTTTAAAAGAGAAATTATTATAAATGCAAAGTGTTTAATCCCACATTGGTGGGGTGAGGAGAAATTTAGAGGTTTATATGGAAAAACAAAAAAATAATCATGTGAAGAAAGAGAAGGAGGCTCTTTGTGTGTGTGTGTAGGTGGTGCCTTTGGAATCATGCTGACGATCAAGAACAACTAAATTTTGCAAAAAGCTAGTGGTTGACACATGGCAGAGGTGTACACATGGCGACTAGTCCTTGATTCTCTAAATGATGGCAGTTAAGTCAAAGAAATTTAGAGATCCAAATAATGCTTAGTCATTGGATCTCTAGATGATAGCGGTCAAGCCAAAAGGATCTGGAGATTCAAAGAATGATGTGGTCACCATATCTCTAGATTAAACTACAATGATTCCAAGTATTGGAATATATAGAGGTAGCAGTTAAGTAACTAGGTCGTGTGATCTCCAGATCATAGTAGTTAGTGGCAATGGATTAGGAGATTTGGAGATTTCCTTGGTTTCTAGTTCTCTGAATAACTCAGAGGTTAGTGAAGCATTAGGAGATTAAGAGAATAAGGAAGTCACTAAATCTCTGAATAAACTCACAGTCAAGGAAAAAGATTTAGAGATTAGGAGATATAGGAAGTCTCTGAATCTCCAGGTCAACTTAGTCAAGCCAAGGTTAATTTGAGCATTGAACCAACATGTGACACTTGGCAGATTTTGGTGAGTTCTGGGCCAAATTTGAAGATTTAAAGTGAAAATGCATATTTAAAAACTTTCAAAAGTCTTTCAATAGTCTGGTAAAGTATTTTATTTTAAAATTGAAAGAGACATTCACGGGAGCATTTTCAACCAAAATCAGAATGAGATCAAAATTTTCAAACAACAAATAATCAAGACAGTTAGAGATAAATGATTGCAAGATAAGGTAGTTGCAGGAGAAGATCCAATTTGGAGAAGATGGAGATATTTTGTTGAAAATTGACAGGTGTCAATTAGCTGAAACTGACTCTCATTTTTCCTATATCTATCTTCTTCTCCATGGTTACATGATGATGAAAATTTAACAGTGCTAGGCAGTATTCTGATTATTGACTCTTATTTTTTGGGTTTCTTGTCTTATAAATGTATTGAACTAGAAGCTTTGTAATGAAAAAAAATAGAATCCCTATCTATGATTGGTGATGTCTTTGTGTGTCTTGTTTGAATCTTTGAGTGTTAATTTGTAAGACATTTTAATACATTGGTTACAAAGTAGCTGTGAATTTATTTTCTTAGTCTCTTTCAAGGAGAGTAAATCTTTGAGGAAATTATGAGGGTTAAAACTTACACATGAAGATGTCTAGTTATTGGATGAAAATAGTGATTTGTAAGGAATTTCATTTGATTTCTATGTTTTTGGAATTAGAGGGTTTCTGGGGATGTATTTTTATTTGACTCTGCATCCCAATAAATAAGGCAATGGACTTTACTCTTAATTCATTTCTCATCATCAATCAACCTATAAATGATGATATCTTTTAGTAAATGTGTAAAGGACATTAATGCCTAATTTTTGTGTTGGATAAGGCAAAATAGTTTTACTGATTCCTTTTTCAAAGTGAATCCATAGGTATACCTACCTGGGCATTAAGGCTCAAAGTGTAGGAGGATCATTCTCTTGGTCCTTGTTAATTGGTGCTTTTTATTGTCAGATTTGGAGTTGTTTTAAAGGTTCAGTGACATTAATTTGTCAATAAAATTGTAAATCTTCAAGTAGAAAGAGAAATTACACCAACAATTTCCTTCCCTATTGCTAGTAGTACTCGGTCCCAAATGGCTTCTCCTCATAGTGGTGATAATGTTGAGTCCTCTTTGGAGCTTAGAGACAATTCTCACCACTTCAACCTGATTGATAGGATTTATATGATATGTTGGGCATGCAAAGGGAGATTTCCATTAATTCCTTTTCACTATTTAAATGGATTTTTTATGAAATTAAGGGATTGAAGATAAAGAAGAGAGCTCTAGGTAGAAAGATTTCAAAGTCCTTTAGAATTCTACTTTTGGGCTTGCAAATGGGAATGATGTGGCTTTGAGTCAAATTTTGGGGACTATGAAGGAATAGAAAACTATTTTAGACTAACTAAAGTAAATATAGGACTCTCTTGTGAAATTGAACAATTATTATGAGAAAAAATGTTGCAGTTAGAGGAAAAGGTTAGTAGTGGTAGGAATTTCTTCACATGGTACTTAATTAAAGCCATAAGATTATAAAGATCACCTCAAATTTGATGAATAGGCTAGTGGATAACTTGTAGAAGTGGTAGCTTGATATGTAGGTTATTCATCTAGACCAATATAAAGAACAAGATCCCTTGGGTCCAAGTAAGAGGATGAGAGACAAATTAAAGAGGAAAGCTGAGTATTCCCCTCTAGATCACAACAACCTAAAGAAGGTTGTGTAGGAGATTTCCAAGCTTGAGGTGGAGGTGTCAGAGGTTCTTAAGAACCTTACTTGATCTATTTCTCTTTGCTATGTTTTTTTCTTTTCTATTTGTTGCTTCTACCTTTTTGTTAGATTTTTTGTTACCATAAACTTTGTCTAAGTTCTTATGGGTAGTTTCTTAGAGTTTGGGTATGTTTTTCCTTGGTACTTTAGTTGGTGTGTATTTCTAAATTTTTAATATATTTTTCTTAAATATTTTTTGGTCCCTTCAAACTCTTATTTTACTGTAGTAAAAAAAATAAATTATCGTAACGAAGAAATCTTAATATACAAAGTTATTAATCTTAAAAAGGTTTAAATTGCTTAATCAACAAATGAAAGATACCAAAAATAAATAAAGATGTAAGATTATTTTTTTGCATAGTACAGAACATTTAGTGATTCGACAATGTACTCCTAATTAAAGAGGAGGGATGGAGTAGGGTGGTGCCTAGAACCATTTATCAAGACATTTGAAGGACCACACATAGAAGATGTTTCTATATGCATAGTTACATACCATAATCAATAAATAAAATTACTTATGTTAATTAATTTCTAAATTCTTTTATAAATAAATGTATCAATTTATTTTGATTAAATTTTTTTATTTATTCTCACTTGTTATATTTATTTTTTCACTTACTTCATTTCTCTCTTCACTTAACACATCTCCTTTCTATTTTCCTCTACTTCTGTAATAACAACTTTGTGTGAGTATTCACTTATCAAATCTCCTTTTTTGAACTTTTATTTGTTCTACACCATTGTTCCATATCGTTTAATCTATAAAATCTATCTTCATCCTCATTCAAATATACACATCATATTCAAATCCTTCATGAATCCCAATCTTTTTAACTTTCTTAGGACTACTTGAATTTGTGCACATTTAATTTTGAGAGCAATAGTTGTTTGAATCATAAAGGTTGGGAAGAATAGTGGAGATAAATTGAAATGGATGTTTTCTTATAAAATTTCATGTTTGTTTTGTGATTTTTTCATGGGTAGATTAAACTTATTGCATAATTGGAAGGCTTTTATGGTTCTTTTTGACCATTTAGGCATTGTTCTTATTTCTAATTTGTATGTCAATAATTCATTATTAATTAATTAAATAATTCTTTAATTAATTCAAAGAAATGAAGATGGAAGATGAACTAGGATGGCATCTAGTGGCTATGGAACATATTCCATAGCCCACTATTCTACATTCTTTTGCATGCAAGGGTTTTTGTTGGATGCACAAGGGTTGTTGTTGGAGGGACAAGGGTCTCTCCCATTTCTTTTATTTTTTATTGCAAAGAGTTTTGCTGGGAGAAGGAAGTTTTAGAATTGGTGGGGGGTTTTGGAGTTGTAGGGTAATTATAGGTAGGGGTTGCACTAGTGTTTTACATTTCACATAATTTTTTATTTGAAGGTTTTTATCATAATCAAGTACAAGGTATTCTTTTGTCGAATTAATTTTTTTATTAGGGTTTTTTTTATGAGATTATGGGTATTTCTATGTCATAGGAGTTTGAATGGCTCATTGTGGGGTCTCTTAGAGTTCATTGATCTTTGAGGATATGGGTATCTCTATTCCATCCCTTTCTATTCATGCAAGTGTTAATTATGAGAATAAAAGTTATAGTGAGGGTGATGCCACTTGAAATGGACTTTCACAAATCATGAAGGTGAAGGGATTGTTGGAAAGATGTGAAGAGCATATATTATTGGTAATTGAACAAGAATTAGTTGTGGATAACATTGCATCCTGGAGAAATCATTCCATTATATATAAAATTTTGGGGCTTCACCTTTCCTTACCAGTTCTGGAACTTGCGCGAGGAAATTTGGGAACCCTAAAGGAGATATGGAGATAGTATTGGAATCCAAAAATTTATTTTTGGTTATCTTCTCATGCCTGGTAGATAGACATAAATATTTTGAATTAGACCCATATTTCTTTAACCAAGTTAGGCTCTTTGTCAAACCTTCGCATGCAGAATTCAACTCACTAGAGGAGCTTCCCTCATGAGTTCTTGTTTATATTTTCTTCCAAAGCTTTCCTTAGAATTATTGTGAAATGATACACTTCACTCTATTAGTATTTTACTCGATAAAAGTATTGGTCCTTCTAATAAAATTTGAGATAGAAAGGTAATATTTTTTTCTTGTATGTGTTGAAGATGATTTAAATAACAAATTACCAAATTCTATGGAAATATGTCTTGGATTGTCTTCTTGGATTCAATAGTTTTACTATAAGACATTTTCATTTTGATGTAAAATTATCATGAGTAAGGGTATGTTGAAAGGAAATTCCCTAGATCAAGGCCATTTTCATAAGCTAACGCCCCTTCCAATTTAGCTCATAGGGTGGATAAAGGGAAAGCTCCTATATGTAATGGTATCACTAATAAAGATGGTCTATTCTTGTCAAAACATGCAATAAGGGAATAGGTCAGAAGATAGCGTAGATATATATTAATAATGACAGGGTCTCTAATTGATTTGATGCTTTAGATAGCTTAGTTTAGGAGGAGGGAATTCGAGTTGAGTTATCTTTGGCCGATAAACTTCTAGGAGTGGCATTGGAGGAGGATAATGGAAAGAGGATTTGCTTGTAGTGGTGACATTAGAGGAGGATGGGAAGATGGAATAAAATGTTCCTCTAAAATATTCTCTTCTGGTAGAGCCTAGTGAGACCTTAGTCTCAAAATATGTGGTATTTGTGGGTCTTTAGCTTCTACTTTACTGAAATGATCTTTGGAGTTTGGGAAGAGTAATAGGACTAGTCCTTCATTCTAGGACTACAACAAAACCTTAAAAAGGGGCATATGGAGAAACATTTAAAGATTAGATCAAAGACATATTATAAGAAAGTAAGATTATTGGGGATACATTGGCTGATTCTGAGTCTGTGAAACCCAATGATTCTCATCTCTCCCATCTTCAAAAATAATTATCTTATCATAGAATGTGAGGGGGTTGGGAAAGATCTCCAGATAAAAGTTATTTTAGTATTTAATTATTTCTAATTCTCCCGACATTATCTTCATTTAGGAAACTAAATTTTCAGTGGACAATATACAAAGAAGAGTTTCTAAGATTGGGCCATGTAGAGCTTGTGAGTATGTTGGGGTACATGGTTATTCAGAGAGAGCGGATTGATTATGGGACCCAAGAAAGGATGTTACTCTGTGGTAGATTATAGGTCACTCTTCTATTTCAATGGTTTTCTCTTGTGTGGATTTAGGTGAAATTTGTCTTTTTTCCAATTTTTATGCTCCTAAAAATTTCTTGGAAAAATCAAAGATCTAGAACCATATTAGATATGTTCCTTCTCTAAACCTCTTTCTCCCTTGCATTTTGGCTTGGAAGTTTAATGTAGTTTGTAACCTAGAAGAGAAAAGAAGGGTTGTCACTAGACTGGATCCTTCAACCATCCATCTTAATGATAATATTGAGCTATTGAATATTATTTATATAAAACCAAATAATGGCACGTTCACTTGGAGAAACAACAGAAGTGGAGTGGATGCAATCTCTAAGATAGCTAATAAATTCCTAGTGTCTTGCTACCAAATGAGACATAGATGGAATACTAATTCTAAAATCTTGGATTGTAGAGCCTCATATTATCGTAATATAAAAATATCTATAGTTTTGATCTGAAATCATATTACAATACCTAGTGTGATACCTGGAGTATTGTGAAGTTCGATGTAAAGAACTAAGAATATTAACAACAAGATTGAAAGCCAAAAAGTGATCCATTCGATTTGAAATTGGATTTTATACAAATATGATGGATCCCAAGGGTCACAAGAATCTCTTGGAAATGAAATGAAGAGTCATCATAATTTTTATTACAAATAAAATATTAAAACTATCAAAATTTATCACAAAACTATATATAAAAAATAGGTCCACTTGGAGAAGGCATAACTTTCTAGTCCTAGCTCTGAATTGCGAACCATTTATTGAAACATAGAAAAATTTGAAAAAATTAGATTTTGATTATTTTCCAATTTAATCATAATCAAGTTTCTTCTAGTACTTTAAAAAATCCCTCTTTTAAGTTTCAAATCATGTGGTCGTGAGACCCTACTCTCCATGCCTTGGACATAGATTGCTGGTAAAAGGAAATGTTTGGGAATCTACACTATAGAAAACATGCAGCTCAAGCTTGGTTGGATTATATTACTCACTTGATGTGGGATCAAGGACTTACTTTGGAGATGAATCAAAAAGATATATGGCTATCAAGGAGCTAGAGGAATGAGAGATTCAAGAGGAGATCTTTGGAAACAAAAGTCTAGAATTGATTGGATATAGGAAGGAGATAGGAATATTTTTTTTTCATAACTCTATCAAGGTAAGAAGAACATGTAATATAATTTTATCCTTAGTATTTTCGAAGGGGGATCAACTCTCCTCTTTTAGGGACATCTCTCACGAAACCCATTAGTACTTCTCTACTTTGTTTAAGCAATATTCTCTTCCTTAAAGGGAATGAGAAGTATATATTTTAGAATGCATTCACCCCCTCGTATCTAGTGAAAAAAACAAGGCTTATAGTACCCTATCTCACTATAAGAATTGGAGAGTATCATCTTTCACATGAAAAAAAGGAAAATCCCCAAGTCTGGATGGTGTTCTAGTAGAATTATACAAGGATGTTTTGGAGTTTATCAAATGGGACCTTCGCGAGGTAGTTCAAGAATCACATAATAATAAGTAGATCTATTAAAATCCAATAATTCTACTTATGAGTTCATAGAGATGATTAGTTCTAACCAATTTATCTCTACAATATGCTTTAATAAATTATTGCTAAACTTATTGTCAAGAGACTCAAGTTAAGCCTCAAAAATTATTATTTATTATGAGCAAGGAGGTTTTTTTAGTGGTAGACAAATTTTAGATAGAATTATGATTTCTACTATGGCCATTTATTCCACTTCCACTTCTAAAGAGAAATCCATGTTTATCAAACTAGACATATAAAAGGCTTATGATAAATTCAAATGGGTTTTTTTGTAGAAAGTTCTTTATAATTTTGGATTTGGCAATGACTTTTTTAGTTGGGTTATGAGTTGTGTTTCCTCTACTTCCTTCTTAGTCTTGGTTAATGGGGAACACTATGATCTTTTTAGTGCACCTAGGGGTCTTTGATAGGGAGAATTATTATTTTCTTATTTTTTTTATCATCATGGCTTAGGGGTTTGGTAGACTTGTCATATCCAAGGTTAAATAGTTCTTGATTCAAGGGTTGAGTTGGTGTGAGAATTTGTCTCCTTATCATCATTTGCAATTTTTGGATGATACCATTTTGATGGGGAGGACAAAAATTATCAAAGATATTGAATTCAAGAATACTTTGGCTACATATTTGCTAACTCAAGGTATAAAATTGATGAAAATAAGTCCTTTTTTTTATTTATTTAATATTCCTAAGCATATTAAAAATAGGATTGGATGGAATTTTAGATTTCCCATTTGTTCCTTTCCTATAGTCTACCTTGGGATTTTGATTAGTTTGGGTTCTTAGTGTAGGGATTTTCGAAAGAAATTTTGGATAAGTTTCAAAAGAGGGTTAGCCATGGGACTTTTAGATGACTTTCATCATTTGGAAGAGTAACTTCACTCAAGTCAGTAGTTAATTCTTTGCCTATCTATAGATGTGTCGAGTGTAGGATGCTCCTATTTTTATAAAAGAATTTGATGCTCTCTCTCATCAATTGCTTTTGTCTGGTAATTTTTATTCTTCCAACTGGATCCTAGTTAGATGGGATTATGTTTGTAGATTTAAGAAAGATGTGGGCCTAGGCCTTAGCCTTGCCATATTAATGGGTCAAGTTCTAGAAGCCAAATTATATTTGAGATGGTGCACTTGTTAGGATCAAGATTTGGTTAAAATTATAACTCAAAAGTACCTTAGAGGTTTTGATAGCACGTATGTGCCTTGGTGCAACTTGATGGGGAGATATTCCCCAATCTATGAAACTCTAAAAGAAGTGGCAAAAATCATCAAAAAAGGCCTTTTAAAATATTTAATAGAGTATAAGATGCTTAGTTCTAGCATGATTCTTGGGATGTTTATCCCAAAATTATCTCTTACTTCCCTCACCTTCAACCTCTTTGTGATACTTTTGTTATAGCTAGTAGGAGTAGGGTGGCTAATTTTGAAACTATTACTTTTAAGGGACATGTTCAAATGATTTGTTAGAGGAATCCCAAGGAATGGTCATGTGGTGGCACTAGAAAGCATTGTTAGGAAATAGCTGAGATTTAGCTAAATTATATTTTGTAAATCTCTTCAAGATATATATTTTTTTGCTTGGGGTCCTCACCTAAAGGGAAATTTACTATTTCCTTTAATTACTAGGATTTGGATAGGTAATTACATGCTAGAGAAGATGTAGCTTAGTAGAAACATATTTTGGATAGCTTCTCCTGGCCCAAATAAAATGTTTTTCTTTGGTTAGCTTCCCAAAGTAGATGTCTCACTTGGTATAATTTAAGGAAGAGAGGCTTCTAGGCCCATCTATATGTTCCCTTTATAATAAGAGTGAATAAAGTGTTTCCCATCTATTTGTTTAATATTATTATGCCAAAAATATTTGACACATGTGCTTGGGATTCTGGAATTATGCTTATGTCTGTGACACTTCTTTTGTGAAGTTTTCAGATAGCCTATACCACCCTCTAGCTAAATATTCTTTTATGCATATTTCTTGGTTCCTTGATATGAATTTCATCATAAGGAATTTATAGATGGAAAGGAATAGAAGAATATTTCAAGATTTAGAAATGATAATTGCTCTTTTATGAAGAAAAAATATTTGCATACTTTAAGAAACTATTCTTATAAAATGTGATTTTAGTAGACCTATGGATCCTAGTGATCGATTTGTGATAAGGAATTTTAATATAGTTGGAAATGGGTCTGACCCATTTGCTCAAAGGAGATTTATGTAGGTCAAACATAACATTTATAGAGAGGGAAGATGGCTCCTTCTTTCAAAGGCATTTTTAAATGTCAAGACTGATGGGTCATCAAGAGGGATTCTCGAGCATGTGGGAATAGGTGGTGTTGGTAGGGATAGTAGTGAAAATATTGTATTCTTCTTCTCTACATATAAGTTTTTTGACTCTAATAACCTCATGGAGCCTATGTCTATTCTTTGTGCTATAGAAAAGGGGCATTTACTTGGTCGTAAAAGGATTATTTATGAGTTTGACTCTCAAATTGTAATTGATATGTTGAATTCTCAACATCTAGAGGAGGCTAATTGGAAATTAGTTGTGGTGGTAAAATAGATTGTTAATTTTTGTTCCTTGCTTGATCATATATATATTTATGTCATATTCGGTGGGAATGGAATAGGGTGGCTAGTTGTTTGGCAAAATGGGCTTCAAAGAACCTAGATGGGTTGGTTATGGTTTATTGGGGCCCATTGAGGCTAAAGTATAAGGAGGTGGTGGATTGGTTAATTATGAAGAACAAAGTTATGTAGGTGTTCCCTTCATGGATTTAGTTCTTATTTTGAGTGGACGAGTTTTCTTGTTCTAGCATTGGGCCCTTGCTTTCCGTTATTTGATTTTTTTCAATAAAATCTTAGCCCCTCTTTTTTCAAAAAAATAAGATCGAAGAAAAGAAATAATGAAAATGAAGAAGTTAATTTTCAACATTTAAATATTTAAGTTTTTTTAACTTGTAGTTAATTCAAATGACAAAATATATAACAAATAATTTTTTTGAAATATTTAATTTATATCTTTCAAGGAAATATCAAATTAACATTACATGTAGGTCATGTACATGTTTGAGAGAGGTACCTTTAAATTATTAGATAATGCAATTAAGCTAGAGTATCAAAGTGGTTGATAAGGAGAAAATGAAGATGGAAATCCAATAAATTCCCTCAAAATTATTTTAAATATTTTCCATTCTAATGCACATTTAGAGGTAAAAGATTCTATGAAGTAATTTAATAAATTGTTATGCACATTTAGATATAAAAGATTAGAGTGTTCAATAAATTAAAAAGTTTTTTATCAACTAGATTAGATATTTGTTTCTTGGGATGGACCATGCCCTATTTGAGATTGATCTACAAGAAATCCAACTCCATGAGATTGACGTATAAGAAACTCAACTATATTTTAATTCTCCAATAATGAACACACCTATACATTATTTTCCAAATATTAATGAATAAATTTTATATAACAACAATATTATTTTTATTAATATTTTCCTAAATAAATACCCTACCCTATCTCTTTACACTTAATTTTTAAAAATATTTTAATTTTTAAATTTTTAATTCTTATTAATTTAAATTAACTATACGTTACTGTCTACACGAATTGGCACAAACAAATGCATATATAATATCTTATTGTGCTGCCAGTTGCTATTTCCCTTCTCATAATCTACTTCTACAAAACTATAAAACTGAAAATAAATTATACAAGCACATTGCGCTAACTATTAGCAACTTATTAACCAATTCAAAAAATGAATGGAATTAGTCAAATCTTCTCATTTAAAATTCATTCTGGTTAATTTCTTAAAAAGTCGAGAAAAACATCAATCTGAAATAGCAACGTGAACACAAAAACTTAGGGTTTTAGAAAAACTTTGATTTGAATGGCGACGTGAAGACAAAAAATTATTGTTTTTATAGTAGTCGGTCAAATAACCAATTAATGTGGCAAAGTTCCCTGAATTTCATCGTCTCTGTCATGTCTATCACTTTGAATGCATTGTTTTCGCATAAACTCTCAGAAAGTATTGCTATAAATCAATGGCTCCCTCTATAAATGGGTGGACGTCACATTATATTGTATTCCATCTCTTTCTTCAGTATCTAGTTGAAAGCTAGAAAGATATTCTAGTGCATTTGATTTCTAAAATCTGACAAATTGGTCTGCATGAAACTGTATGTAATTTATATTTTGACTCATTATACACTCGACAAGTTGGTCGTTTGTATGTTCCTCTCTGATGTAACATGTGATAAATGTTTGGATTGTCGACCCTGTTTTACGACTTTTCAACTTTTGACTTTTTATGTTTAGAAGCTTATGTGGATACTTGTGAGTATTTTCAGTCTTTACATATGGTATCAGAGTGGAGTTTCTACTCTGCGACCTTATGGGTCAGATGCTAATGCTATGCATTGTGCGATGATGTAGGACTTTGATTGGTCATCATGATGACTAGGAATGCTAGTAAGGGAGGATCTAGTAATGACACTAAAATACTGGGACTGAATTATAGTCTAAAGCTCCTTATAGAATGACTACTATAGAGATGTATGTACTAAAGGTTCAGATTCAGGATCTCCTTGATAAAGGATTTATACGTCCTAGCGTTTCTCCTTGGGTTGCACTGGTGATTTTTGTTAAAAAGAAGGATGGTACTTTGTGTTTATGCATTGATTACAAGATGTTAAAAAAAGTGACCATCAAGAACAGTTATCCTTTGCCACGAATAAATGAACTATTCGATCAGATGAAAGGTACAACGGTGTTCTCAAAGATTGATCTATGATCTGGGTATCATCAACTCATAATCAAAGATGAGGATATCCGCAAAACAGCTTTTAGAACAAGATATGGGCACTACGAGTTTGTAGTTCTACCTTTTGGGCTAACAAATGCCCTAGTAGCTTTCATGAACTTGATGAACAGTGTGTTCAGAGATTGTTTGGATAAGTTCGTGGAGATTTTCATTGATGATATCCTAATATACTCCAAAACTATTGAGGAGCATGAGGAGCATTTGCGAATAGTTTTGCAGTGCCTAAGGTAATGTAAGCTATATGGAAAACTATCCAAATGTTCATTTTACCAGAAGAGGATTCATTACTTGGGCCATATCATATCCAGAGAAGGGATTGCAGTTGATACAGCCAAGATCAAAGCAATACTTGAGTGGCCTGCTCTTGCTAATGTTCATGAACTACAGAGTTTTATGGGGTTGGCCGGTTATTACCGGAAGTTTGTGGAAGGATTTTCAAAGATAGCAGCACCTATTACATCCCTCTAGAGAAAAGGGAAATGGTTTGAGTGGACAAAGACTTATGAGCAAGCCTTTCAGTTGTTAAAACAAAAGCTCACGTCTGCTCCGATATTGATCATTCTTGATCCAAATTGTCAATTTACAGTTATCACGGATGCGTCAGGTGAAGGCCTAGGAGGTGTTTTGATGTAGGATGGTAGAGTTGTGGCTTACGCGTCACGAAAACTAAAATAACATGAGGTGAATTATGCCCCACATGACCTTGAACTTGCAACGATTGTGCATGCCTTACAGATGTGGAGACATTACCTACTAGGGAAACCCTTTGAGTTGCAGACTGATCACATGGGATTACAATATATCTTCACGCAGCCAAATTTGAATGCAAGACAGAGGTGTTGGCTTGAGTTCTTGAGCGAGTATGACTTTGGTATAGAATATATCAAAGGAAAGGAGAAAAGAGTGGCAGATGCACTCAGTAGGAGAAGGCATTTATCCACCATATCCACTAGCAGGACACGCTTGAGAGAGCATGTACTAGAGTAGTTACCTAGTGATGACCATTATGAGATGGTTCGATCTGCTTTATAGATAGATCCTTCTGATTAAAGGTTCAGTGGCTATTCTTTTGATAGTGATGGTATTTTGCAATACCAATCTAGGATGTATATCCCTGACCGTGCAGGGTTGAGGAAGATTGTTTTGGAGGAGATGCACTGTGTTCCTTATGCCGGTCATCTAGGGGTGACCAAGATGCTTAATGATGTGAGACCATTGTACTTCTAGCCTGGGCTGAAGTGTGATATTATAGCTTTTGTGGCCCAATGTTTAGAATGCTAGCGAGTCAAGGCTGAGCATATTCATCTGGCAGGATTGTTGTACCCTAATGATATACCAAAGTACAAGTGGCAGGTCATAAGCATGGATTTTATTCAAGGTCTTCCCATGACTAGATAGAGGCATGATGTTATCTTGGTGGTAGTTGACAAACTCACCAAGGTAGCACACTTTATACCTGGCAGCTTGCGAGATGGTTCCCTAGCTCCTGTTAGGAAATTTGTTCACGAGATCTTTTGATTACATGGGGTTCTAGAGACTATTATTTCAGATAGGGATACTCGTATGACATCAAGGTTCTAGACAACCTTGAATGCATCCCTAGGCACATGACTAAATTTCAGTACTTCATACCACCATCACACAGATGGTCAGACAGAGAGGGTGAACTAGGTCGTGGAGGATCTATTGAGGATGTACTGCATGGATCAACACTACAAGTGGGAAGAATATATCTCACTGGTGGATTTTGCTTATAACAACTCCTATCATGCATCTTTAGGCATGGCCCCATTTGAGGCATTGTATGGACACAAATGCCACACACCCATTAGTTGGGACAGAGTAGAGGATCAAGTGGTTATTAGTCCAGATATGCTCCGCGAGATGGAGGAGAAAATGACATTGATCTGCTCTCGTCTGAAGGAAGCAGTTGATAGGCAGAAGAGTTATGCGGATAAAAATCGCACCTTTAGACAATTCCAAGTTGGAGATAAAGTGTTCTTGCGTGTACGGCTGCAAAAGAGTTCTATCTCTTTTGGCAGGGCATCAAAATTAGCCCTGCGCTATGTTGGTCTGTTCGATGTGCTGGATGTCATCAATCTGGTGGCTTATCGACTTGCTCTACCACCAGATCTTGCCTGTATTCATAATGTTTTTCATGTTTCATTATTGAAACCTTATCATCCTGATGCCTCTCATATTTTGGATTGGCGTGCTTTACAGGTGCAAGATCCGGGAGTGGTCTTAGTGGAGCCTACTCAGGTCATTGACCAGCGTACCATCAGGGTGCGCAATGCTGATGTGCTCCAGTATAAGGTCCAATGGGACCAATTTTCAGCCGATAGTGCTACATGGGAGGATGCAAATGACATGCGTTGTTCCTTTCCTCATCTTTTTAGCTAAATGTTGTTTATGTTTGATAGATCATAGACTTTTGATGTGATCTTTTACTCATGCTACAGTGAGTTTTTGGTGTGATGATTATGTCTTTAATGTCTTGGATATTGTTATACTTCAGTTGTTGTTTGGACTATCATGTTGGAGACACTTATATACACTATTTTTCTCTATGTTATGAGATATTGCTTATGATACTTTTGATCTGGTTTCAAGATTATTAATGAGAAATCATATCATTTTATGCTTACATTGCAAATGATTATGAATATGTTCTATTGTTGATGCTTACATGACATTGGGATGATGTCTCTTCCAAGTGGGGAGGGATGTCATGACCGATTTTGTGCTTATTATGTGGATCGTTAAGTCGATTTATGCCAACTTGATGAATCGGCAAGCCTTGGTAATTATGGAAATTGGTAAATGTTTAATTAAATGAGATGGAAATTGGCAATATGTTGCAAATTTAAAATGATCATTTAAGTTTGGAGATATATTTATCATGTGAGTTACTGATGATAATTTCTATTGTCGAGTGTTGAGTGGTTGCAGGTCGGAGGACAGGGGTGTGGTCGAGGAGAGAGGTCTAGCTCCCCGCCTAGTGTCAAATTCGGATGCAATAGTGCCATGCACACACCACTTTATAAATATTTATTAGTTTTGCTATGAGTATTTAATGATAAATGATTGAAAAAAGAAATATCCGCAATCATTTTTTATTTAACTAACTGGAAAATGTGAACTTGATTATGCTATTTTATAATTGTTAGGAATTTGAGATAATTTTACTTTCCAGACTACAGATGAAATTTTAATTAACAAAATTGTGTTTCATAATAATGTGTATTTTTATTGTTTGTTTTCTTTTACTTTCATTTTTTCTTGGAAGTAAAACCAAGAAACAGTTATGGAGACTGTTGATATAATCTGGGAAATTCTTCATTATGGGGACACCAATCTAGACATGCACGAGAGCATGTAGCTGAAAATTTGGAACTGGGTGTTAGGCCATTTTTTTGTCATAGCAAAAATCCTTTAAAATGGCCTCTTCCCTGCAAAAGTGTTTTGTAAAGTCATCTTGCGATGCCTGCAATCACAGTTTTGTTTTGAGAAGACAATCCATAGTGTTTCATGATGTGTGTCCTACCCTGTGTTCTTCATGTTGTCACCTTGCTTTGGTCCAAATCGCATCTCCTGATTTACATAACCCAGAAAGTTATTAAAATTCTAAGGTCTACAGGAAATTATTTCAAAAAATCTGCCTCAGTGTCGAAAACCCACAATATTTTTGAAAATCCATGATGTTTTCATCCTGTGTGTTGTTTTCAACCATATGCTTCCTGCTTTTGTGTGCTTATCCTTTGGCATTGAAAACTCTGTGTGTTTTTGGTCATTCTCTATGTCGAATACTTTGTGTGTTTTCGACCTTGGTCCTAACTACGCAGGTGTGATGGATGGTGGAGCCCAGTCCATGAAGGGTTTCTTGTCGCTCATTGTCCAGATCTCCTGGCAGTTACATCTCTTATTCAGTGACCTGGCAACTATGTTGTCGCACAATCTCTTATTTCTGGCAGTTAGGTGCCTAAACTTCAGTGACTCGTCGACTGTTAGTTGCATGATCTTCGAGTGTTTGGTGGTTATTAGCTAACATTCAATGACCTGGCAGGTTGTTTGTCATGTAGTCGTTGAATGCTTTGCAATTAGTTGGTGGGCCGAGCATTTCTTAGGTGAAATGACAATGCAGGGAGATCTACGGTTGTCACATGATCGTAAGGAATATTCTTCCCCTTTGCGATCATGCGCCCACCATCTGATCTTCCCAAGGGGTAAGGCTTTTCTCAGTGGTGGGTCCAGTGTTAAGCGCTCTTGGTGGTGTTGGAGGCTTCTCATTGGTCGACAGGGCATGCGGCAGGGCAAAGGGGCCAACGTGGCAATCTTGTTGCCTTGTCGCATGATCGCAAGGGCCATCTTTTGGCCTTGCGATCATGCGACAAGGGTGCCATGTTGGTGGGGAGCGGTGACATGGTGCTGACGTGGATGTGCTTGGTGGGACCATTACTTGGTGGTGATTATGCTGGCGGTTAAGGTGTGGGTTGTCACATGTTCACATAGCCCATTTCTGGGCTATGCGATCATGCGACTAACCACCAGACGTCGTAGTTGCGGGGTTCTAAGTGGGTCCCCAGTGCCAGTCTTGCAGACATGCTCGATTTGGATTGGTCGCTGAGGGTGATATGGCTGAGGACTTTGCAAAGGGGTTTGTGATCGACTGTTGACCATGGCTAAGTCATTGTAGTCGCATGATCGTAGGGGTGAATAAAGTGTCTTGTGATCATGCGACTAGGCCTAAATGTAAACCAGGTTGGGCTGCCTGATTTGACAGGAAAGCATGATACCAGCGACTGTGATTTAAAAGTTGACCAGCTAATCGTTGGTGCTGGATTTCAAATGTGTTTGCAGGGATTTGTACTGTAAAGGAGTGATTACAATCTTGGCTCGAGAAGTGTTTGCAGGTGATTGATTAGACTAGTTTTTATGGCAATCTCCTAGTCTTATGGCCTGATCTTAATATCGGTCTGAGATCTTTTCTCTTTGGGTTGCCTAACTTTCATGCCCCTGCAATAAATTTTTGACCATTTCCAATTGGTTTAGCTATTGTAACCTATGCCTTAGCTATCTGTAGCTTGTTGCAACCTGTTATGGGTTTCCAAGGCAGCTAATGGTATAAAGTGTTGAATTTTTGACTTGTCCAGGGTTCTGAATTTTGTCAGTTCCAGTGAAGGGTTCTTTCCTGTAGATTTTTCTCCTTCTCTTTGCATATAAAGTGTTCTTCTTTCCTTGCTGGTTCAAAGAATACAATGCATATTGTAACAGACTTGTGTTATGTATAAGAATTTAATATATTTTTACTGTTACCAAACTATCTCCATTTGAACTCTGGATTCATTAGTCATGCATCAAGGGTGTCTAGTTTTCTATTTGCACTACCTATGTACTTGCAAGTGGAGTTGTCTTCACAGAGATAACTAGTTCAAGGTTAGTGTTTATGTATGTATGAGCTGAGGTGTCAAAGATATTTCATGCTTGTCTTCTAGTGGATGTTGGTTAATGTATTGTCTATTTATAGGTCTCTTCTAAGGGGAGGGTTAAAATCCTTTGAGTGGATAATAACATACTTAATTACACAGGTGGGTACTAAGTTGAGGTTTGGTCATGGTGTGTGATTGATGTAAGGCATCAACACATTGGGTATATTATTTTCTTATTTCATAGCTATCCCTTACAATATTGTATTTGACTCTGTGGCCCGTTGGATAAGGCACTGGTCTATGAGAGACTTAGGGTATCTCAGGGGTCCCTTCTATCCATTCAAATCATTTCCATTCAGTCCCACCCTTTCCCTTTCTTGCTGTTAGTGTAGGTCTCTAGTTATCAGACTCATTGCATGCAAGTATGTTATTGCATCAGATTTGGTTTCATTGGGGTATAGCATACCTATAGGAGTCTGGTAACTATTCCACAATAATAAATCTGTAGGCCTTTTAGTCATCAAGAAGAGTCATGAGTGTGCAGATGAGGCAATACCCACCTGAGTGATGTGGAGCTCAAAGTAGAAGGAGGATGCCCTCAGTCCTCATTAATTGGCACTTTTCCCTGTCAGACTTTGGAGCAAAGACTAATCAGTTTGTCAATCATAGTGTAAACCTGGCATCATGTGGGAACAAGTTTAAAAGCCAACAAAATGGTGACTTCACTGGGGAGAACAATGAAAAGGAATTTTATCTGTTAGAATCTCTGGTTGTTTCAAAATTTTTCAGTATCTTTATTAACCAGATTGATTTGCCCATCCGAGCCACCAATAAAATGGCGAGTCTATTTTAGAAATGAAATAAGTTACTAATAAGAGTATCCTAGAGTCTTGTTGTATTCAGTTTGGGGAAGAGTCTTGTACATTTTCCAATCTGAGAATTGCTTTTCAGATTTGCAAATGTGCTACCTAGATTTTTTGATTGATTTATGTGTGGCTTTGCTGTGGGAGTGCTCAGAGTCTATTGGTGTTTCAAGATAGATCAGTAAAGTTTATGTCCTCTGAAGAGAGGTGGCGACTCTATGCTAGAAAGAACCTAAGTTGTGAAGTTTTGTTGGGACTTCATTTAGCTAAGAAGAAGGTAGCAGCATTCAGCAGGGTAATCTACGTATTCTCCATTCAATGTATTGCATTTGCATGGTCCTTATCAAATGGTTTTGTCATTAAAGAAAGAACATATAAGTGTGAAGTATGTAGGAAAGGTTCAGTGACAAAAGAAGGATAGTTTTCAAGTATAAATTTCCTATCATTGGTCTTGAAGATTTTCAAGTAGATATACAAATTTGCAGCTAGTGATGGATGTTCACAGGGTTTCTTTTGTCAGAGGATATGTGCCATTTTGTTATGATGGCATACCTAGTTTCCCTAATAAGATCCCTAATAAAATCATGGGATACTTGCCTAAGTTTAATAGGAATCAGTCTCCATCAGCAAGAAAACATGTTCAGTGCTTTACTGATGTGATGAATGATTTTGAGGTTTTCCATGAAGACCTATGGATGAAATTGTTTGTTCAAACTCTAGAGGGTGATGCTAGAGACTGGTTTTCTTTCCTGCCAGCATGTTCTATTTCATCTTGGAGTGAGATGCATTCAGCCTTCATGGAGCAGTTTGGAGAAAGGGTAAGCATATCTGATTCTTATGATAAGTTTTTAAAGATTCGTATTGAGAAAGATGAACTTGTCCCTCAGTTCAATATCAGATTTGCAAAAGTTTTGAATGAAATCCCTGAAGGTTATAGACCCAATGACCAAGTGTGTGTAAGTGTCTATTATGATGCATTTGATAAGAAAATGAATTACTTGTTGAGGGATAAAGAACCTAGGACATTATATCAGGCATTTGTAACTGCAATGGATATTGAAAACAATTTGAAATATGGATTGACCAGAGGTCATTTTTCCATGAGTGTTTGTCGGTATAATGAATATGAAAGAAAAGAAGAATGTAGTGCTAATACTGTAGTCCCAAATCAGTGTATCAACACTTCTATTTTGATTTGTAATCAGGTTGAGATGTCAAATCAGAATGTGTATAAATGTTGTTGAGTCTTTTACTACTGATGAGACGTGTATTCAGGATGCTACAACAGTGAGATATATTCTAGACCCTGAAAGGATTGAGTAGTGTGCTGGTGCTTTGAGTTGTGAATTAGCTACCACAGTCAATCCTTGTAATATTAATTATAAATATAATGCTACTGATGTTCCTAGACATGAAATTGCTGCTTCTATGTCTCAGTCCTATGAAAATGAAGAGGCTGAAAGTTATGTCTCTAATGATGAGTTTGAAGTTGCTGCACAAGGTAAGGAATATGATTCATTTGCATATCAGTCACAGTCAGAAGAACATAGTGCTAAAAGTGGTTACTCAAGTGAGGGTGATGAAGGCAGTGATGGAGAGGTGTCTTCATATGAGTCAAATGCAACATGGGAAGAAGAAAGTAATGATGGTGATGTTGATACATATGCTGAGAAAAGTGTTGACTGTGGGAGCATGGATGAGGTTGAGAATGAATTACTTTCTGATGATATGTCATAGGTTTCTCTCATATTGTAGAGGATTTTTCTTTGTAGTCTTCTATGCCAGTGGGTGGTAATGATGCTGATTGTAAAGTCTTGGAGATTGAAGATTTGTGGGGAAATCCATGGGATGGTTCTTTTGATGAATACAACACTAATTTTTCATATGTTGACTGTAGTGATGGTGAGTCATGCTCTAGCTCAGATTCTGAATTCTCTTCTTTTTTTGGAGATGTGTATGATGATGGATATGATGACATATATACTGTGGTTGCCAATGAGTTATTTGATGAGGACACTAGTGAGAACCAGTTGACACTTTGTCTAAATTATTATGAGAAACAATTCCATGTTGTTTCCAACCCATTATTTGAGGAGTGTGCTCAGAGGATGGAATTTGTTGAGGATTACTCACCTTCTACACTTAAAGCTTCACATACAGTTGATCTGGAGTCTCCCTCACAAATGAGGCCAGTTGAAAGAAAGGTAATGCAGGATGAATGTTGCTCTGTTGATGAAGATGTATTACATTGGGACAATGTTTTTCTTCTGCCGCCAAGTAGTGAGATTAATGGTGATAATCTTGTTCATGATGTTGATCATGTGAATCATCCTTATGAGGATAAAGCTATGATTTATCAAGAGAAATTAGACTTGATAAACCCAAGTAACTTGATATATGAGTATGTTTCAGCTGCCTTGGCTGAGGTAAGTGAAAGTGAGTATAGTTACTTTTCTTTTGATATGCAAGAGTGCATTGGAGATGAGCTGGATGATTGCGGCCAAGAAGAAAAGGTATCGGTTTCTTGTCCCCTTTCATATGTTTCAATCCATGGTGATTTTGATGATGCTTATTTTTCAAGCAGTGAGTTTGTGGGGGGACATGTGAAGGAAGGCATTGGTGATGGTAAATCCAAGGTTGTTCTGCAGTCGGTACCTGACAGTGTTTTCTGTCATTGTGCATGTGGAAAAGGTTTCAGAATTTTATTTGATTTTGTGAGTAGAAACCAAGTTTTTGATAGAGGAAAGGATGGCACTCCTTTGGCATCCAGATGTTGCTTTTGTATATCCTGTTTAGTGGTGCCGAGTTTTTGGGTAGGGAGCCAGTCTGTGAATTTTTGGATTTTAAAGTGGGGAGAGGGCCTAATTGTTTTGTCTAGGTCTGGTCTACTTTTCCCAGAGATTTGAATTCTTGCCATGCCTGCAATCACAGTTTTGTTTTGAGAAGACAATCCATAGTGTTTCATGATGTGTGTCCTGCCCTATGTTCTTCATGCTATCACCTTGCTCTGGTCCAAATCGCATCTCCTGATTTGCATAACCCAGAAAGTTATTAAAATTCTAAGGTCTACAGGAAATTATTTCAAAAAATCTACCTTAGTGTCGAAAACCCACCATATTTTTGAAAATCTATGATGTTTTCGACCTATGTGTTGTTTTCGACCCTATGCTTCCTACTTTTGTGCACTTATCCTTTGGTGTCGAAAACTCTATGTGTTTTCGGTCATTCTCTATGTCGAATACTTTGTGTGTTTTCGACCTTGGTCCTAACTGCGCAGGTGCGATGGATGGTGGGGCCCAGTCCTTCCAGGGTTTCTTGTCGCTCATTCTCCAGATCTCTTGGTAGTTACATCTCTTATTCGGTGACCTGGCGACTGTGTTGTCACGCAATCTCTTGTTTTTGGCAGTTAGGTGCCTAACCTTCAGTAACTTGATGACTGTTAGTCGCATGATCTCTGAGTGTTTGGTGGTTATTGGCTAACATTCAACGACCTGGTGGGTGGTTTGTCACGTAGTTGCTGAATGCTTGGCAATTAGTTGGTCGGCCTAGCATTTCTTAGGTGAAATGACAATGCAGGAAGATCTATGGTTGTCACATGATCGTAAGGATTATTCTTCCCCTTTGTGATCATGCGCCCACCGTCTGATCTTCCCAAGGGGTAAGGCTTTTCTCGGTGTTGGGTCCAGTGTTAAGCACTCTTGGTGGTGTTGGAGGCTTTTCATTGGTCGACAGGGCATGCGATAGGGCAAAGGGGCCAATGTGGCAGTCTTGTTGCCTTGTCGCATGATCGCAAGGTCCATCTTTCGGCCTTGCGATCATGTGACAAGGGTGCCATGTTGGTGGGGAGTGGTGACATACTGCTGAGGTGGATGTGCTTGGTGGGACCGTTACTTGGTGGCGGTTATGCTGGTGGTTAAGGTGCGGGTTGTCACATGTTCGCATAGCCCATTTCTGGGCTATGCAATCATATGACTAACTACCGAACATCGCAGTTGTAGGGTTCTACATGGGTTCGCAGTCCCAGTCTTGCCGACATGCTTGATTTGGATTGGTCGCTAAGGGTGATATGGCTGAGGACTTTGCAAAGGGGTTTGTGATCGATTGTTGACCATGGCTAAGTGATTATAGTCGCATGATCGCAGGGGTGAATAAAGTGTCTTGCGATCATGCAACTAGGCCTAAATGTAAACCAGGTTGGGCCGCCTGATTTGATAGGAAAGCATGATACCAGTGACTGTGATTTAAAAGTTGACCGGCTAGCCATTGGCGCCTGATTTCAAATGTGTTTGCAGGGATTTGTACCGTAAAGGAGTGATTACAATCTTGGCTCGAGAAGTGTTTGTAGGTGGTTGATTAGACTAGTTTTTATGGCAATCTCCTTGTCTTATGGCCTGATCTTAATATCAGTCTGAGATCTTTTATCTTTGGGTTGCCTAACTTTCATGCCCCTGCAATAAATTTTTGACCATTTCTAATTGGTTTAGCTGTTGTAACCTATGCCTTAGCTGTCTGTAGCTTTTTGCAACCTATTATGGGTTTCCATGGCAGCTAATGGTATAAAGTGTCAAATTTTTGACTTGTCCAGGGTTCTGAATTTTGTCAGTTCCAATGAAGGGTTCTGTCCTATAGATTTGTCTCCTTCTCTTTGCATATAGAGTGTTCTTCTTTCCTTGCTGGTTCAGAGAATACAATGCATATTGTAACAGACTTGTGCTATGTATGAGAATTTAATATATTTTTACTGTTACCAAACTATCTCCATTTGAACTCTGGATTCATTAGTCATGCATCATGGGTGTCTGATTTTTCTATATGCACTTCCTATGTGCTTGCAAGTGGAGTTGTCTTCACAGGGATAGCTGGTTCAGGGTTAGTGTTTATGTATGTATGAGCTGAGGTGTCAAAGATATTTCATGCTTGTCTTCTAGTGGATGTTGGTTAATGTATTGTCTGTTTATAGGTCTCTTCTAAGGGGAGGGTTAAAATACTTTGAGAGGATAATAACATACTTAAATACACAGGTGGGTACTAAGTTGAGGTTTGGTCATGGTGTGTGATTGATGTAAGGCATCAACACATTGGGTATATTATTTTCTTGTTTCATAGCTATCCCTTGCAATATTATATTTGACTCTATGGCCCATTGGATAAGGCATTGGTCTATGAGAGACTTAGGGTATCTCAGGGGTCCCTTCTATCCATTCAAATCATTTCCATTCAGTCCCACCCTTTCCCTTTCTTGCTGTTAGTGTAGGTCTCTAGTTATCAGACTCATTGCATGCAAGTAGGTTATTGCATCAGATTTGGTTTCATTGGGGTACAAGATACCTATAGGAGTCTGGTAACTATTCCACAATAATACATTTGCAGGCCTTTCAGTCATCAAGAAGAGTCATGAGTGTGCAAATGAGGCAATACCCACCTGAGTGATGTGGAGCTCAAAGGAGAAGGAGGATGCCTTCGGTCCTCATCAATTTGCACTTTTCCCTATCAGACTTTGGAGAAAAGACTAATCAGTTTGTCAATCATAGTGTAAACCTAGCACCGTGTGGGAACAAGTTTAAAAGCGAACACTGGGTTTGATTTTTTTTTTTTTTTAAAGTTTGGGAAATGAGCGCTTAAGGAAATGAAACCAGGGTGGACTGGCACTAGTAGATAGCTGGTTTGGAGACACCTTCAAGCCTCCGTTGCCACTTACGAACCAGGTTCCACCTTTTTTTAAATTTTTTTTTTTTTAAGATGTTAAACAAAATGCGATGCTTCAATATGGATATTAATTGAATTCGTTCACAAGATTTAGCACCTTGAAAGTTTTCTTTTTGGGTTGATTACTCAGTCAGTGTTTACATATATATAATCTGAAACAAAGTTCTTTATTACAATAGGGATTTGGAATAAGCGGTTGATTAAGAGTTTTTATAGCAGAAAATTGGTCTAGTTCCTTGGAACCTCCAAGCTCTTTGATTTCTTTGAGCCCATATACTTATGTTATCAAGGCCAGTGAGACTCCTAGCCTAAGATAAGGTAGAGATCAATTGGGAAACGCTACCCCTTTGGCTCTGCAGCGTAGCGTGCCCTGTTGTTTCCTTTATAAGAAGCCACGATCACTTTGACAATGTCGATGCCCTTGACAGAGCTTGCATCCATTTCTAAAAGAAATCTGGCATTACATTGTCATAGCCGGGATCTTCTGAAATGAAAGTTATGTTACGCGGTCAAAGCATAGTAAGCGCTGAAGGCTGTACAGTTTACATGCCAAAATTTTCCAATGTATTCTAGATGAGATTCTTGGGAAATTGTTTAGATTTATGAATTGATATATGTTTAGCTTCCACCAAATTTATACCTCCATTGATCCCCAAAATGCTCAACCAGAAAACCAAGGATCATCAATACAGTCCAAACATGCCACTTACAATTCTAACACTATTAGCTATCAATTGAAACTACAAAATGTTGTACATAGCTACCATGAAATTTGGCTTAGATTTTCCTTTGAAGGCTGGAGTTATTCCAGTCCATGAAGATTTTTGTTTTCTTTTGTCTAATCTTAGACATGTCAAATCCTACTCATGGTTTAACTAAGTCAAAGATTTGAGTTTTGTGGGAATCCAAACAAATAAAACAGTATGGATGAAATGTATTGCAAGTTGTGGCAAGATTTTTTTTATAGAAGTATGAGTTGCTCCTGCTATTTCTTTTCCATTTGAATATTTGTTTATGAGTAGTGTACTATCTCTACGGGTGATTCTTTGTTAAGTTTAGTTTTCACTTTTTTGTGAAATATCCTTATCTAGGCATAAAAATAGTGAACAATAGATTACCAATGAAAGTAGATTTTGCCCAACTTGATGTACTCTTCTTAGAAGAATATAGTATACTAGACAACACTATACTCTGTTTCATCTTTGCTATGAACATGTTTTCCTGTTTCATTTCTTGCCTTGAGCCTTTAGATTGAAAAGTCATGATGAGCCGTAAAAAAAAATTAATTCATTCCTGGAGCTGTGTGTGAAACAAAAATGTAGCAACATTTAGAGAGAATGTAAATTATAAAATTGCAATGCTAAGACTTCATTGAAAGGAGTTGATTGCATATAGTTATCTCTATCATTACCTAAAACCTATTTTCTGCAAGTGATGTTTCATTTCTTAGTGCCATGCTATATTCTTTGGTCTCACTATACTATGCATATCATGTTATTGAAACAAATCTTTTAAATTCCTTTGTTCTTTTATCATACTGAATGGATAGAGAAGCTCCTCGCTAAGATTACTGTATTTATTGAATTATGTTTCGTGATGCTGTTATTTATCTGTTTCATGTGAAATCTGGAATGTATCAAATGATGGAAGTTGTGCTGAATGTAGATTACAAGGGAGGGTGAATTCTTTTATTTACCTGCTAGTTCAAATCTGGATTAATACTTTGGCCAAAGTGAATGCATTTGTCCATTTGACATGCATGGTTATGTTTACCCCTTACTACATCCGTTGTATAGAACCTACTGTAGGCATATGTGCTTGTAGGTTAAGATACACGGCTGCACTAAGACCATCCAAATCTACCGGTAGCGAGAAGCTAGGCCTCTTGTGCAGGGACAGGGCATTCTTCATGTCAGGAAGAACCCCGGGGAAGCTCATCACTTTCGGAGTTGACCACTCCATGGTTGGGCGGTAAAAGTGCTTGGACCCCACCTTTGTTCTCAAGGAAGAGTAAGGGACTCAGTCCGAGGCTCAAGAGACAGAACCCGATGAGTTGATACTTCCAATGTTTATTTCTTCTCTCTCTATTTTTCATGTTGTACTTTATCTAGTGATCGACAAGCTGGTTGACACTTCTGGATGTAATAACTTTGTTGTATCAAAGTAGTTTGTAAATTTGATTCCTTATTCTGACAAGTTGGTCGGCATGAAATTGTATGTATTTTGAATAAAAGACTTAATGTACTTTCGACAAGTTGATCGCTTGTATGTTCCTCATTAATATAACTTGAGATTAATGTATTGAATAGTTGACTTTACTTTTTGACTTTCGACTCTCGACTTGTTGTGCTTAAATGCTTATGTGGCATGCAGTTGTAATTTCAGTCTTTACAGGGGAGCTTGATCGGCATGAAAATAAAGACAATACTTGTGTTGGTGTTGATTCTGTTTACGATCCATACCTCTGCTCGATATAATTACGCTCCAAATTCGCCAACAAAGAATAACAATATGCTCACAAGTGTGGAGAAGTTGGCAAAACCTCCAAGTTGTGCGGGCGCATCTCCAGACCCTCGCTGCCCACCACGCCCCAACAAGCTTGTCTTCTCAGGACACAACTGAAACCTCACTTTTCTCTCAGCAAAGGTCACGCCACACAAATAAAATCTCTCCATTTCTACATTTCCTTTTTTCCCTTTTCACCAATGTTTCATTGCACTCGTCTTTGTTGAAGAGCATCCTGTAGCTAGTGAACAAAACTGCAGCCACTTGTTGAGCATCACTGTAATTTCCTTTTTAAAGGAAAGCTGGTCGACCGTTTACGGTAAAATTGATTTGTGTGAAAATGGGAAATATATAAGGACTTATATTTACATGTGTTTTATAGTTAAAAACTATTGACGATATTTCAAAATATATTTGGAGAGCTGTTAATATGTTGTTATGGAAAAGTAAATAGTCTATTAGATAAATTAAGATTTTATTCAAATATTTCTATTCAATTGAATTGTAGTTAGATTTATGGGTGTTCATTTGAAGATAGAGAGATAGAATGTAGTAGATGACAATTTGAGTTGTTAAGATGATCTATTAGATTGGTTTTTATAGGATTAAATGAGATTATTTTTATTATAATATAGTTATTATTTTCAATATTTATTTATGCAATTGAATGACTTTAGTAAAAAGTAAAAATTGCATTTTCTTTTTTCTTATTTCTTAGGTGATGTTAATTTTTTTTAAAAGTAGAAAATGTTAATTATGTTCATTCAAAACTCATTCTAATTTTTTTTTAGACTTATTCCTTTTAGGAATTACTTAAATAGACAGTTCTTTCCTCAACAAAAAGAGAGATATATGAGAAAGACAAGCATATTCTTTTACAAAATTTTAAGTTCTTATTTATTAGTTTATGAATTTATAATGAGTAGATATGTGTGGGAATAAACTTTTTAATTTTTTCATAAAATAAAAAATAAAGTATTCTATTTATAGTTCTCAAAATAAACTAAATTAACTAACATAATTTGGATAGTATTTATTATTTCTTGGAGACTTTTTAGATATTTACATTTTTCATTTTTGAATCTTGAATGGAAAGAATCAAATAGAATTCCTTGTGGGTTCACCAACTTTAATTGTGTACCTTGTATTGTGATAATGAATTTTACAATAAAGTTAACAAAGTGAATTTAGCCCACTCAAAAGAAATAAGTTTACTTCATTGTAAATAAAAAAAATATTAATCTATGAACTACATCATTCACAGAAAAACATTTATTTATGAACTATAAAAATTAGAAATAATTTTTTAATATTATTTTATAGTTGTTATGAACAAATTTATATATACACGTGCCATAAAATCTTATGATAATAGTGAAATTCTAAGTAATTTTATAACTTATATTTAAAAATAGAAAGATGGATCTAGTTGTATTTGATAATAAAAAACTCATTCTTCATTTTTTTAAAATAGGCTATAATTCTAATATTATTAATCACTTAACTTATTCATTTTCATTAGTTTACAATGTAACAAAATTTGACACATTTGAATTTATATAATTTTTTAATACCTTCAAATAATTAATTTACTCATTTATTTATATTCTTGACTAGTCTCATCTCCTTTTTTTCATTTCTTGTATTCCGAGTTCCTACTCCCTACTGATAATTATACTTTTAGATACCCGTTTTGAAATATAGTTTATCTAGCCATAAATAATATCTTGGTCATCATAATTATTTTATTTTCACTATTTCATTCTCGAATTATCTTGAAGGTTCTTAATAATGTGACTAAAAGATCAAGCTTGTAACTAGCTATTGTATGCCAAAAAGTAAAAGTATTAGTTATTTACTGATGACAAAGTGACTCTTTTAGAGTTGTGTGATTTATTCTCTTAATTTGGCTATTTGGATATTGTATGAGATGCAAAGTTATTCTTTTTCACAAATTTCTTCCATACAATTGATGTAATAAAATGTATGGATATATATTATTGCTTGCACTCTAATGTTGATATTTATGATAGTGAAATGTGTGTGTGTGTGTGTGTGTCTATATATATATATATATATATATATATATATATATATATATAGTCTCATCATTGTATCCAAATGGGATGTTTTAAAATAGATACTCATACATGGATGAAATTGAATTGCACATTGTAATCATAAAGAGAACCACATCAATATCATTGAGTAAACCATTTTACTAATTAATTTGTTATGACACATTATCATACCTAATATGTAATGAAAACTAATTTTTTTTATTGGATTATGTGATTTATTCCCTTAATTTATAAGTGTCTCTTTTTCTAGTTTAATATACATATTATCATTTATTTAATCTTTATCTTAACCACATGTACCAATTTCTCAAATTGACCATAATTATTAGTCTAACCTTTCATCTATTCTTAATCCCACAATTTATGTTCCCAACATGAATTGAATTTAACTTTGCTTAAATTTGATCTTGAGATATTTATAATTGAGCCCAGGTTCACTTATCATTTAAATTTAAATTTGAATTTCCAAATGTTTTGTTGACATTTTAAATGGCAATGAACTTCCCTGAAATATTTCTACCTCAACGTCATGAGTTCAACAGTCAAACAATAAGTCAAAACATTTACATAGTCAAAATCAAATTTAGTTTTAAAAAAATGGCCTCTTAAATTCTGTCAAAGACTCCTCCCTCGATTTAGGGCTACGATTCTTGTATTTCATCGTCTTCGCTACGCGATACGACTTTGAATGCGTATTTTTAGCAAAATATTAGTTAAATATATTGCTATCAATCTTCATAAACTGGTTGATTATTCATTGGAAACATAACAAAATTCCTCTGCATTGATGGACATGAAAATAAGCGCAGTGCTTATTGTTCTATTTTTTCTTTTTACGGTCCATGTTTCTACACTTCTGCATACGGAGGCTCGCCCATAATGTTGAGGGGTCACTGAAAGGAGTTCCTTGCTTTCTTTTTCCACAAATTTTTAGTTCAGATCATCGTTGTTGTAAAGCATGAATAATAAATAGAACTTTGGCCACTTGTGGCATGTTTTTTTTCTTGAAATCACTGTAATGTCATGTTGAGGGGAAAACTCGTTAATTATCGACTTTCCATGTCTTAAATTTGATTTGAGTAAAGGTTTGAAATATATAAGGATATCTATTTGAACTGAGAATCTGGAAAGAAACAAAATGATGTTGGGAAGAAAATTAGGTACCGGCAGTAGACTGTATAGGCGTACGCATAAATTGATTTATATTAGTAATTGACAGCTGTGAGTATAGATATCAGAACATGGAATGTTTTGGGTTAAGACAAAAAAAGGTTTTGAGGGGACTCCAAAATTTCTTATAAAAGATTACAAACGATAATCAAATAAAATCACCAAAAAAAAATTGATTGAAGAAGAAGAAACTATCAGAATTGACCCAGCATACAGAACAGAACCTTACACAAAAGGAAAGAACTAGTCCACAGGAAAAAATAACACAGAAATGGAGTTGAGGTACCCCTTCGAACACCTCTATTTCTCTGGATATATTGCCTATTCTACTTTTCTTCAGCCTTCAGGGCTAATTGGTAGGCTTCTTCCATATTGTTGACACGATGCATGCTCAACTCATCTTGGATGGAGAATTTTAGGCCATTCATATATCTAGCAGCCATCTGCTCATTATTTTCTTGGTGCTCTATGCGCATGGATAGCCAACTTATTTTTCTCAGAAGTTGTTAGACTCCATGGCATTCTGAAGACTATCACTTTTGACAAGGATACTAAGTTTTTGAGTCATTTCTGGAGGACCTTATGGAAGAAGATGGGAACACAGTTGCAGTTCAGCAGTGCCTATCATCCCCAAACTGATGGGCAAACTAAGGTAGTTAATCGGAGTTTCGGAAACCTGTTACGGTGTATTGTTGGTGAAAAGCCCAAGTAGTGGGACTTAGCATTGCCTCAAGCAAAGTTTGCTTACAATAGTTTTGTTAACATATCAACTGGAAAATCTCCTTTTCAGATCGTATATGGTAAGAATCCTCAGGGTGTTTTGGACCTTGTACAACTCACTGTGCAAGACAAAATTAGCGATGATGGGGAAGCATTTTCTGAACACCTTCAACAACTTCAACATGATGTGAGGAGTAAATTACAGGATAGCAATGAGCAATATAAGGCTACTGCAGATGCCACTTGTTGGTTTTCCCTTTCATCTTCAAAACTTGTAGATTTATTCTTTGATGTATAACTGTAATGAAACTTTGACTCTATCACCACTCCAAAGTCTACAAGGAAGAGGTCCAATTAACAAGGATCAAAGAGATCCTCCTACACTTTGAGCTTCAATGCTCAGGCGGGTGTACCCTTGACTCACTTCTTCAAAGGAGTCTCTAAACAATATATAACTATACCCTTTACTATCTGATTGAAAGGTTTATCATTTAATTGTGTGTGTGTGATTACTGATGATGGACTGCTTCCAGAGAATGGATCAGTGCCTTATCCCAGAGCAGAGAATCACTTAACAACCTATATCACCCCAAAACCTTAACTCAAACACATGTAGATTTAGAGTAAGTGCTTTGCCTATTACTCCCCTCGCTCACATATCAGGACATCAAATCCTTATCTTGCCATGAACTCACTAGACTCACCTTAAAGACTTTAATCCTAACTTTGTTAGGAACTCAAAGATAACCCCAAAATACTCTTTGTTTACCATATGCTAACCCACTTTGTGCAATCAACATATATGAGCTCAAGATCAAAACAAAAAGACATACACCAATATGAGATTGGAATCCAAAATATTCTCACTAAGACTAGCAGGATCAATACATTATCAAATGACAAAATGCACAAAGGAAATAGACCCTAAATCCAGGCTCTCCTTGTTCAAATTTTCACTACCAACAATCTGGGACCAAAAACAAAAGAATTGGAACCCCTGCAAACTCAAAAAGTCTGCAACTTATACCCCCCCAGTCATCTTAAAAATTTGCAGCAAGCTACAGATGACTAGGGTCAGGGTTTCAACCACCCAACCTGCTAGAAACAATCATGAATTTAATTCAAGGGTGAGAAACACATCCAATCCAGGGAAGAGGAAATCCTGAACTGATCCTTAATTATGAAAGTCTTCTCTACAAGTAGGAAGGATCATAAAACCAGGCTCAAAAGGATGCCCTGTAACATGCCTTGAGCCACAACTGCAATGTACAAGCTCTGCAAATGAGCAATAGACACCTTGGACCACACTACAAATGGCAAACCAATCACTTCTCACCAAACATGGTCATTTTTACATTGAATTCTGGTACCTCTGTCATTGCAAACCCTCTACAGAAGTTTGAACTTGAAAAGCAATGGTCACCTTATGGTTTTACCCTTGAATCAGTGGCTCACATTTGAAATTTAATCCAGCTTTAAGTCGCAGCCATTGATCCTCTTACTTTCACGGGCTTCAGATCTTCACTTCACCTTAGACAACATCGACGGTTGTCGCTAGACCACCAAGTTAACTTTCTCGCACCTTATCCTGGCGGTGATACGATGGCCACGAGATCTATCAGCCCTTTAATCACTTTAGAAACCCAGTGGCCCCACTTAATAACTCTGCAACCGCGATACCATTAGTGGTCACATGATTGCATAGCCTAGAAACTGGGCTATGTGAACATGCGACAAGCTTCCACATCAGCACCATGCCACCGCCCCCCACCAATGAAAAATGTGCACCTCCACAACACAAGACAATGGGCCCACTGACAAGCCACATCACCACCTCGGACCAACCGGAAGACCCCAGCTGGGCCCGCCTGATGCCATGTTTCATCACACCATTCATTGCAACCACTGAGTCACCACCGTGAACCCCCTGCCACTGGGCCTTAGGGACACATGTCGATCGGTCGCATGATCGCATAGCCAAAAATTGGGCTATGTAATCATGCGACAGCCAACCAAAGGCTGCCACATGACCACTCGCCAGCCAATCAGGAATGCCCATGTCACTGGAAATATCAGCCCCACCAACTAACTGCCAAGCATTTAGTGACTACATGACTAACCGTTTGGCAAGTCATGAGATGTCAGCCGCTAACAGCTAGGAATGAAGAGATTGTGTGACTGAAGAGAAATAGACCGCCTACTAGGTTGCTGAATGTTAAGGGATTAACCGTCATAAACCAGCGAGCAGGAGATAACCACAAGTCGCCAAGTCACGGAATGAAGACATAACCGCCAACCAAGTAGAACAATAGGAAGAACTAGACCCACATGGACAGGTGGCAAGTGGTCGCATGATCGCATGTCAGAAAAGTCTGACATGTGGCCATGCAACAACCAATCAGAGAAGAGCCTTTGAAAACTTGAGCCCACCACCCATCGCACTTGCATAGTTAGGGTACACCAGCAAATAGGAAACTACAAGGTCGAAAACACATAGGGTTTTCGACACAGCGAAAGATCGAAAACACACAGGGTTTCTAACACCAAAGATAAGCACACAAAAGTAGGAAGTGCAAGGTCAAAAACAATGAAGGGTTTCACATAGACCGAAAATATCATGGACTTTCAGAAATACTGTGGGCTTTCTACACTTAGACAGATTTTTGAAATTATTCTCTATAGACCTTAAAACTTGAACAACTTTCTAGATTTTTTGAATCAGCACATGTGATTTGGGCTAGAGCAAGGTGACACATTGAAGAACACAGGGCTAAGGGCACTTCAAGAAAATTTGCAAGAAAATAGGCCATTTCCATAAGATTTTTCTATGACTGAAAAATGGACTATCAGTGGCTCTAGTTGGGGATGCATGGCTCTTGCAGGCATGGAAAAGATTTAGAATCACTGGGAGAGCAGACCATCCCACTAGATAAAATTGTAGACAGTAAGGAACAAGTAGGGCAAGACAAGCAGCCAGACCAAAAATTGAAAGACCAGGGCAAAATAGGGTAGGGGCAAGCAACCTATATACAAAGATCTACAAAATGTACAACCCTAACTACTATTCATGGAAAATAGAGTACTTCAAATGAAGTACTGCTTCAAGAATTGTCCATGAATAGTCAACTCTTGAATATCACCATTAAAATCTTTGATGATGTAAGAATCTTGGCCCTATTTCTCATGAATCAGATATGGCCCTAACCAGATGGGATCAAATTTACCATGCTTCTCCTTATCCTCCAATCTGGCATTCCAAACTAACACCAAATCACCAGGTTCAAACTTCCTGTCAACAGTCCTTTTATCATATAAATTCTTAACCTGCAACTGCAATTTGGCATTCCTTGTAACTGATTCTCTTCTAGTTTCATCCAACCTAATGAGATCCTCAATTCTCAACTGCATTTCATCATCATATAACTGCACAAACTTGTACATCTCCAATAAGTTATTCTGAGGCATTCTAGCATGAATTCCATATACTAAGTCAAATGGTGCACAACCAATTGCCCTCTTCACAGTTACCCTATTAGTCCATAAAGCTAATGGCAGCTTCAAATTCCATGCCCTCTTATTTTTCTCAAGGATTCTCGTCAAGATCTTAATCAGACTCTTATTAGTAGATTCTGCTTGACCATTTCCTTGTGGATGATAAGGTGAGGAATTAGAAATCTAAATTCCCAAACTTTTGCAAAAGTCCTTATATTTGGAAGACCTGAAGCACATAGCATTACCACTCACTATCCTTTCAGTGCATCCAAACCTTGTAATAATATTATTCACCAGAAAGTCAATTACCACCCTCCTAGTTGCATTCCTTGTAGGTATAGCTTCTACCCACTTTGTAAAGTAATCAGTGGCAACTAAGATCCATGAATGTCCTCCACTTGACTTGTTTGGTATCTCCCCTATGAAATCAATTCCCCATTGTTGGAAAGGAGCCTGAACTTCTACTGGCTTTAATGGTACATTACCTGAAAACTTAAGCTTACCAGAGAACCTTTGACAAGCATCACATCTCCTTACCAACTGTTTTGCATCCTTGAAGATTGTGGGCCACCAAAATCCTACTCTCAAGATCTTATGAGAAGTTGTTTTACCCATATAATGTCCACCACAAACTCCCTCATGCATCTCCTTCAACAATACATTAGCTTGATTCTCATCTACACATTTCAACAGTATGCAATCCAAATTGTTTCTATACAACTTACATTTCACAATTACATACTTGATGGCCTGTAACTTCAATGTCCTCTTTTGATTATCATTCATATTATTTGGACACCTCATGTTTCTCAAATAGTAAATAATATCCTGATACCAAATACAATCATCCATATCACATGTATAATCAATTTCAAAATGATTTACCTAGTTTGCATCTAGATTGGATTGAGCCATCAGTTTTGCCAATCCTTGACCTCTAACCAACTTAGTGATTTGGATCTCAACATTGAATTCCTGGATCCTATTGATCCATCTGCACCTTCTTCCAGACACCTCTTGCTATGAAAAAATATCCTTCATAGCCGCACTTGGCACAAAAGCAATCACAACTGCTCCCATCAAGTAACACCTAAAAGCCTTGATTGCTTTCACAAGTGCATAAGACTGTTTCTCATTTATGTCATATTTTAATTCTGTAGCCTGCAAAGACTTACTAAAAAATGCAATAGGTTGCTCAAAACCATCCTTATTCTTTTGTAACAGAACTGCAGCAATAGTATGAAAAGATGAAAAGGAAAAGATATGTATTGGGACATTATAATCAGGTGCCATAAGCACTGGTGCATCTTTAATAGCCTGCTTGATATTGTTGAAGGCCTCATCAGGCTCACCCTCCCAATTGATTACAGATCCCTTCTTCAACATCTTTGAAATAGGTCTAGTAACCTTTGCAAAGTTTGTCACAAACCTCCTTAGAAAATTGACCTGACCAAAGAAGGACTGAATCCCTTTAACATTCTTTGGTCTCTAAATTTTATTAATGGGTGCTACCCTCTCAGGGTCAATTCTCATTCCTTGCTTCCCAACTAAGTGGCCAAGCAACCTACCTTCTGTGACACCAAAAGCACATTTCCTTGGGTTCAAAAAAATGCTAAATTCCAAGGCCCTCACAAATATTTTTTCTAAATGAGCACAATGGTCCTCTTCCCTCTTGGAATAGGCAGTTAAATCATCCTGATACACAACAAGGAAAGCATTGATAAAATCTGAAAAGGCAACATCCATTGCCCTTGGAAAAGTAGCACCATCATTTGTGAGACCAAAAGGCATTCTCACATAGACATATGTTCCCCAAGGTGTTGTAAAGGTTGTCTTGAATTGCTCTGATTCCTTGACAATGACCTGATTGTAACCAGAGAAACCATCCATCATTGACATCAATTCTGATCTGGTTACTCTCTGCAACATAGCCTCCATATTGGGCAAATAATAATTATCTTTCAATGAGCTGATGTTCAAATTCCTAAAGTCCACACAAAGCCTGATGTCACCATTCTTTTTTCTTACAGGAATAAGGTTTGACACCCAAGAAGAATGCCTTATAGGCTTGATAATGCCAGCATCTCTCAACTTCATTAATTCTTCTTGCATCTTGGGTGCCAAAGTAGGATTAAAAGGGCCTTTGTTTTTTCCAGAAAGGTTTAGCATCTTCTTTTAATGGAATAACATGTTGAAATAAATCCTCTCTATAAATCTTTAGGTCATCATATGACCATGCAAAAACATGCTTGAATTTCCTCAATAATTCAATCAAAGGTCACCTTACCTTTTGAGATATATCTCTACCAATGTATACTTTCTTAGGTGCCTCATGTGATCCAAGATTTATCTCCTCAAGATCAGCATGATCTTCTCCTTTGATATTCTTTTGAAATCTATCTTGGTTGTCAAAGACAGTCTCCAAAACAACAAGCCCCTTGGGCACCTTGTTAGTTCTAAGCTGAATGACCTCATTACCTAAGACAACCTCCCTTTCTCCTACTGACTCAACCAAGGCTAAACAATCAAATTCCTGACCATGATACTGATCCTTGCAATCCATAAACTTGAAAATATCATTATTATCATAAAAAACTTGCCAATTCTCAATATTATCTGGTATACTAGGCCTAGCCTAAATTTCAACTTTAGAGATGCCAGATAATGTGACATCATTGGGATTGATTGCAATATTGGCTAACAAGTTAGCCACCTTTATGTTACTCCTATTCTTCCACTCAATATTGAAGGCATCAAAATGTTCAATCAAATCCCAAACTGCATTCCTATATTATTTCAACCTTCTATTCTTGGAAGCATACACTGACCTGACTTGGGACACCACCAACTCAGAATCACCATAACACTTAGACATTTAATACCATGCTTTTGTGCCAACCTCAATCCTAATAACAAGGCCTCATATTCTGCTATATTGTTGGTACAAAAGAAATTCAATGTGAAAGAAAACTTGTAGGTGTTTCCATTAGGAGAAATAAGTAAAATACCTGCTCCTGCACCATCTTTGCAATTTGCACCATCAAAGTACATTACCCACAAATTACTCTTCACAAAATTAGAATCATCTTCATATCCTAGATATGAAGAAACCATGTTGCATCCAACATCATCTTGTTCTTCTTCTTGTTCTATTTCCTCATTGCCACAATCTTGATTTGCAGCCATAGATTGTGCAACCACACAATGCTCTGCAGAATGAGGGGACTAGCATGCAACACACCAAGATATGTTCTCCATGACATTTATTGAAGCCTTATGTAGAGGGTTAGGGACACCTCTATCATTGTTTCCTCTTGCAGCAGGGATAATAGGCTTGCCATCCTTCCGTTGGGTGTTGTAGGGGTAGTTCTGCAGTCTATTCTGTTTATTGAAATTGTTGTTGAATTGAGGCCTTTCATTGGTAGGAGCACTGATGTTCTTGTTTGTAGGTGCCTTCAAATCCTTCAATGCATTAAGCACTTTATTCAATTTATCTTCTTCTTGCCTCCTAGATCGAACATTCTTATCATTTTCTTTCTTATATTTCTTGTCCCCAAACAACTTTGGGTCATCTCGCTTTCCACCCAATTTTTTTGATATTTTCATGTTGTTCTTGATATTGACAACAATCCTAAAAGCATCCCTAAGAGTTCTTGGTTCTTTATCCCTCAATAAATATCTCATCTTCCCATCAAATGCATTGAAGTATGTAGTTAGACAAACATTGTCATCTAACCGCATAACTTGGAACAAATTATGCATACCTTTTTGAAATCTCATGTTGAATTCAGCTGCAGATTCATTCTAATTTTTCCTTATGGTGTTGAATTCATTCAACATGAAACTAGCATTAGGCCTATCACCATACTGCTCTTTGAAACATTTCTCAAAAGAGTCCCAAGTATCAATACATCTATCAGGAAGCCTCTTAAACCCATCTCTAGCATCCTCCATTAGAGATTGAACAAATAGTTTCATGACTACATCCTCATGCTCTACCTCATAATCATTAAGCATATCAACAAATAACCTAAGATGCTCTTCACAACTAATAGCATTATTACCAACAAACTTAGGTACCTTATCTCTAATATCATCTTGAAAAACATTTGGATAGCCAGGAATTCCATCAAAACTTATTTGCCTATAGCCTTCTAGTTGCATAGGTCTTCTTTGAAAGCTTGAACTAGTGTTAACCCTAGGATCAACATTAGCATCTATATTTATTTGTGCATCTGACTGCTGCCTACGATTTGCACCTATCCTAGTAGATGAAGAAGGAAATGAACTAGTAGCATTACTAAGTGGAATAGTAGTAGTCATAGATGGCATACCTAGTTCAGTAGCAGATGGGCCAAGAGCATTAGCTGAAGAAGCCTTAAAAAATTGGATCTTCCTTTTCTTTTCTGCAATGGCAGCGTCAACCTTAGCTCTCTCTAATTCTCTTGCAAGGTCCTCATCTTCTTTTCTCCTTCTCTCCATTTCAATGTCCTTATTTGAATCAGGTGGTGGGATCCTTGGTATTTTCACTAATTTGCTTGCTTGGTCACCCACCATCTTCTACTTTCCTTTCTCATTAATGATAACAGTAGGTCTAGTGATCCTATGCCCATCTTTATCTTTAGGCAAAGGGACATAACTTTGCACTTGTCTAACCACAGGGCCTTCCCTATCAAATTCATGATCCTGAAGCAAGCACTCTTGCTCACTTCTCAAGGCATCAAGATCACCAAAAACATCATGCTTTAGAGTTCTAGGAGAAGAAGCAAGCATTTTGTTTCTCTCCTTCATTTCATTTATTTTTCTAAGAAGAGACTGCCTCTTTATCAAAGCATTCACCTTTTCAACCTCTCTCTCCTCCTGTAATCTTTTATGTATGGCATCCTACTCTGCCAACTGCAACCTTAGTGCATTAAAGTCATCAGGATCCACCATAATGTCATCAGAACTAGATGACACATCCATATCATGAAGATTTTGATATGGGAAGTGAACTTGCCTATGTCTCATGGGTTCTCTTCTAAAATGATCTTCATCAAGATCCAGGTCAACCTCTAAACCCATATCTCTATTTTGTTCATTCTGACTTGTAGGCAATGGACCTTTGTCATGAAACGCAGCCTCAGGGGTATCATAGAATCTCTCTTTAGAGTGACCACCATCTGATCTAGAAACTCTTTCTTGTAAACCATCCTCACTTGAGGATACATGTGGAACTCTAGTTCTAGCATTTCTTTGTTCTTTCATGGGAGAACTAGTAGACTCACCATTCCTTCTAATCTAGCTTTTCTTTTCTTGTCTAGGTAGCTGCTCCAAAGTGACCTCTGGATTCTTTCTAACAAAAGACCTAGTATTTCTCCTCTTATCCATGATTTATCAATATGCAGCACTGGTTCTAACTTTTGAGTCGCCACCCACCTAGATGGGAAATCTTTGAAACACAATAGGAAAACAAGAACACACTTACAACCTTCTTCTCTAGATTCTCACCAGTAGAGTCACTATCTTGTTGATGGCTTGGATGGGTACATCTATTTGATCAATAAGATTTTGAATACTTCAACATAACTGCAACCAGAGACCTAACATATGCATATCTTCATAATCATTCTCCCTAGTGGAGTCACCATTTTGTTGGTTTTCCCTTTGATCTTCAAAACTTGTAGATTTATACTTTGATGTATAACTGTAATAAAACTTTGAATCTATCACCACTCCAAAGTCTACAAGGAAGAGGGCCAATTGACAAGGATCAAGGAGATCCTCCTACACTTTGAGCCTCAATGCTCAGGTGGGTGTACCCTTGACTCACTTCTTCAAAGGAGTCTCTAAACAATACATAACTATACCCTTTACTATCTGATTGAAAGGTTTATCATTTAATTGTGTGTGTGTGATTGCTGATGATGGACTACTTCCAGAGAATGGATCAGTGCCTTATCCCAGGGCAGAGAGTCACTTAACAACCTATATCACCCCAAAACCTTAACTCAAACACATGTAGATTCAGAGTAAGTGTTTTGCCTATTACTCCCCTCACTCACATATCAGTACATCAAATCCTTATCTTGCCATGAACTCACTGGACTCACCTTAAAGACTTTAATCCTAACTTTGTTAGGAACTCAAATATAACCCCAAAATACTCTTTGTTTACCATATGCTAACCCACTTTGTGCAATCAACATATATGAGCTCAAGAGCAAAACAAAAAGACATACACCAATATGAGATTGGAATACAAAATATTCTCACTAAGACTCACAGGATCAATACATTATCAAATGACAAAATGCACAAAGGAAATAGACCCTAAATCCAGGCTCTCCTTGTTCAAATTTACACTATCAACAATTTGGGACCAAAAAAAAAAGAATTGGAACCCTTGCAAACTCAAAAAAGTTTGCAACTTATACCCCCCCCAGTCATCTTAGAAATTTGCAACAAGCTATGGATGACTAGGGTCAGGGTTTCAACCACCCAACCTGCTAGAAACAATCATGAATTTAATTCAGGGGCGGGAAACACATCCAATCCAGGGAAGAGGAAATCTTGAACTGATCTTTAATTATGAAAGTCTTCTCTGCAAGTACGAAGGATCACAAAACTAGGTTCAAAAGGATGCCCTGTAACATGCCTTGAGCCACAACTGCAACATACAAGCTTTGCAAATGAGCAATAGACACCCTAGACCACACTGCAAATGGAAAACCAATCGCTTCTCACTGAACAAGGTGATTTCTGCATTGAATTCTGGTACCTCTATCATTGCAAACCCTCTACAGAAGTTTGAACTTGAAAAGCAACGGTCACCTTATGGTTTTACCCTTGAATCAATGGCTCACAATTGAAATTTAATCTAGCTTTAAGTCACGGCCATTGATCCTCTTACTTTTGTGGGCTTCAGATCTTCACTTCACCTTAGATAGCATCGACGGCTATCGCTAGACCGGCAAGTTAACTTCCTCGCACCTTACCCCTTTGGTGATACGATGGCCACAAGATCTGTCGGCCCTTTAATCACTTTAGAAACCCAGTGGCCCCACTTAATAACTCCACAACCATGATACCATTAGTGTTCGCATGATCACATGGCCTTGAAACTGGGCTATGTGAACATGCGACAAGCTTCCACATTGACACCACGCCACCGCCCCCCACCAATGCAAAATGCACACCTCCATAACATAAGACAACGGGCCCACTGACAAGCCACATCACCACCTCGGACCAACTGGAAGACCCCACTTGGGCCCGCCCGATGCCACATGTCATCACACCATTCGCTGCAACCGCCGAGTCACCACCACAAACCCCCTGCCACCGAGCCCCAGGGACATGTGTCGATCAGTCGCATGATCGCATAGCCAAAAATTGGGCTTTGTGATCATTTGATAGCCAACCAAAGGCTTCCACATGACCACTCATTGGCCAATCAGGAATGCCCATGTCACTAGAAACATCGACCCCACCAACTAACTGCCAAGCATTCAGCGACTACGTGACTAATTGTTCACCAAGTCATGAGATGTCAGCCGCTAACCACCAGGAATGAAGAGATTGCATGACTGAAGAGAAATAGACCACCAGCTAGGTCACTGAATGTTAAGGGATTAACCACCATAAACCAGTGACCAAGAGATAACCACAAGTTTCCAAGTCAAGAAATGAAGACATAACCGCCAGCCAAGTAGAAAAATAGGAAGAACTGGACCCACACAGACAAGTGGTAAGTGGTCACATGATCGCATGTCTGAAAATTCTAACATGCGGCCATGCGACAACCAATAAGAGAAGAGCCTTTGAAAACTTGGCCCCACCACCCATCACACTTGCACAGTTAGGGCACACCAGCAAATAGGAAACTGCGAGGTAAAAAACACACAGGGTTTTCGACACAGCAAAAGACCAAAAACACATAGGGTTTCTAATGCCAATAGATAAGCACACAAAATTAGGAAGTGAAAGGTTGAAAATAATTAATGGTTTCACATAGACCAAAAATATCATGGACTTTTAGAAACATTGTGGGCTTTCCACACTTAGACTGATTTTTGAAATTGTTCTCTACAGACCTTTAAACTTGAACAACTTTCTAGATTTTTTGAATCAGCACATGTGATTTGGGCTAGAGAAAGGTGACACATTGAAGAACACAGGGCTAAGGGAACTTCAAGAAAATTTGCAAGAAAATAGGTCATTTCCATAAGATTTTGCTATGACTAGAAAATGGACTATCACCACTAGAAGGAGATAGGTATTTAATGCAGGTGATTTGGTGATGGTATACTTGAGACGTGAATGATTTCCCACTGGCACATATCATAAGCTGAAATACAAAAAGATAGGCCCTTGCCAAATTTTGAAGAAGATCAATGATAATGCTTATGAGGTTTGTCTACCAGATGATTTGGATATTTCTCCCGTCTTTAATGTTTCTATTTTATATGCATTTCATGGTGAACTACGTCAGCCAGGTAGTATAGATGAGGTGGATTGGCATCACCACCTTCCAAGAAAAAAGAAGGAAATGATTGCCCACATTTTGGACAAGCAGTCTACAGTCACCCGAAATGGTCATTATAATAGGTACCTGATTCAGTGGGAGGGATTACTAGCAATAGATAGCAACTGGATCTTAAAATGGGAAGTGATGAAGTTGGACCCCACAAAGTTAAAATAGTTCACAGAAAACCACTTACAGGAGCTGCATTCCTTTAAAGAAGAGGAGAATCATGCAGGGCCCTATGTAGGTCATAATCTCATACAAAAACTTTCGGAGGTCATAACTTTTGACTCAGGTCTAGGTTTTTGCTAAGATTTTTTGGGTGCGTGTCTTAGGTGGTGGCATTTGTTTTTCCAATGGATCCCAAATTGATTGGGGCCTGTTTTAGCACTTTTTCAAGAGCTGAAAGTTTCATCTTGGGCTCCAAAATCAGCTTTTAGTGCTTTTTCTCTAGTTTTTAGAAAGTTTTATTTTGTAATAAATTCGAGTTTATGTTATCAAATCTCAAATATTAGTTAGAAATTCATTATAACTTAGTCGAGGACATGTTTAGGGAAAATCTCAGCTTTTTAAGTGTTGTTTCAAAAATTACCAAAAATGGCAAAAAACACCTATGGAAAAAAATTGCCAAAAAGGGTAATTTTTAGATTTCTTGTTTTTTCTAGTTTTTTGGTTACTTAAGAGTTTGTAGTGAATTGTAGAGATAGTTAGTGATGAATGAGAAATATTGAAGTACTCAAATCTGTGTAATTTGTCTTGTGATCGATTTTATTGTTAATAGAGTGTGTTGTGCTACATCAAGAACCCTACACAAAAGGAAAGAACTAGCCCACAGGAAAAAATAACATAGAAAAAAATAGAGCCAAAAGGAGAACTAATCAAGGTCCTTAAGAGTAGCATCCACTTCCCCCTCAATGATTGTAACCTCCATGTCCATGAGATCTAGGGGAGTCTTGGGAGTCGAAGCCTTCTTTCTCAGACTGTCACGAGTATGCTTCCCAGGGCCTTCAGTAGAGGCCACCTCCTTGCTTTTATCTAGCATTGACTGCTCAACATCCTTGTCATCAACCATTTTCTCTATTTTACCACTCAAAATCCCCATCCTCTGAATGAAAGCCTCCATTTTATCATTCCTGCCCTGAAGGATGTTTGGAAGGCTTTCTTCAAGTTTCTTCCTTGCTTGAGACTCCTTGTCCTACTACTCCTTCAACCTGTCCAGCTTCACATAAATATTATTTATTTCCATCCTCACCCACTTGTCCATAGAATTGGAAATATCAGCTTTAAACTTTTCCTTCTGAATACAATACTACAGAGACTCCACTCCTGCCCCCAAGAACCTTCTCCTTCGAAGAGAAAACTCCTCTTTCCCTCCAGAATCAGAAATATTATCCACATGGACTTTTTTTAGGATCTGAGGGAGGAACATCTGAAATTGTCTTGGAATAATCCACGAGAATGCCAACATTATCCTTTCTAGACTCATCCTTCTTGATGAAACCCTTGTCCTCATCCTTCTACAATCATGTCATCATTGGATTTCAAATCCTTTTTGTTCTTCTATCAAAACATGAAATGTTAAAATATACATAAAATGCGTAATAAGAGCATGAAGCTCTATATTTGGAGCAAAAGAATGATTTATTTTAATTTTTTCAATAAGTTGTGAAGTCATTAAATAAATTTTATTGAAATTAAAAAGAAATTGGTATAGAGGAGAAGGATTATAATAGCAAGGTCTAGATCATCTGCATTACCACACTCAAAAATATATAGAAAAAGAGATGAAACCTCAGATCCAAAATCTAGAGTTGGCAGCAAAAATAGCATAAAATGTTTACAATTTAAAATAAAATTTTAATCTTGACCAAAGCTACAAAAATTAAGCCCCGGAGGAAAAAAATTGATTAGACAGATCACTCCTTTCTATACAAAAAAAAGTGGCATCTAGAGCCATGCAACACTAGACGAAAGGGATATTGAAGAGAAAGCGGAGAGCAGAAGGAATGTGAAGAACCAATTCAAGCTACTCATATGCTTCCTATATCAAATTAAGATCCAACCACAAAGAGCTTGAGTTGATCTTGTGATGAGCGTGGATAATAGGTCAAACCAAAATCAAAGGCTCTTCAACTTTCTTTTGAAGGGTGGAAAGTTTGTAGATTCGTTGACATTGATCAAGAGGAATAACCACAGAGTTAATAGTCAAGTGTTCTACAAGTGATTTAATTACCTTGATATTGATCATATAGAAAAAATCAAACAGAAACCCCTAAAAGGAATAAGAATAATATTAATTTTGTACATTGAACATGCAATATCAAGAATGGAGGGAGAAATAGTACATCTCTACAAATATGTGAATGAAAATCCTTTGACCATATGACGATCCTACAAAATATTCACATAAATAGTTAAAAATCTAGAAGCCACTTTAATAAAAAGCGTAGTATGATTCAAATGAATATAATTCTTATCCAAAATTAATCTAATTGGTTATTAAATTTTTGGGCAGTAACCTTGTATATTGTGCCCAATTTGTGTGTGTCATACTCAAAGATGTCTCTTCATTCCCAAGGCTAGATGGGAGTACTAACCCTATATTCCATGCAAAAAACTACAATTAACAATATAATTAGTCCAACAAAATGAAGCAATAAGAGGTTCATCACTAAAACCAAATAAGAACAAAATACAACCATTACTATCAACTACAATATGAACTCAAAAATAACGATGCATATAACTATAATAAATCACCATATGGCCTTTAAGTGAGAAGGGAAAATGAAAGATAAGAATATTAATATTTGTCTAATCAATTAAATTCCTCGACTAAGGAAAGGATCCCCAACTTTGGGAGACATTTCTTTAAAGGAGTAAAGATATAAAAGAAGAGAAAAATGTCAACCAAATACAATTCTTTGAAAGAAAAGCTTCGAGGAGCATGTCCAAATCAAGATGTATCCTAAAATAATGAGCTGCTTAGTCCCATGAGATAAAATGGAACTAGGAAAGCTCACCAAAAGAGAGAAATATTTATGGAATCTCCTCTAAGAGATTAAGAGATTTCACCTATAAATTATTTGAAAGAGGTAGTCTATCAATACCCTCAAATGCAAAACCTAGAAATGATGAAGAAATTAATCAAAAGTAAATTAATGACAAGAGTACAAAAAATAGATTGGATCTAGCTAACACAATACATTGGGTAAACTAAATTAACTAACGTAGAGTAAACATAAGAGACAAAAGGAAGCCACTTGGAAATATGATGATCAAGAGACAGGCAAGAACCAAATAAACTCCAACACAAATAGAAAAGTGATATTGGAACTCAAATTAATTTTTAAAAGGGGCCCTCTGGAGAAATCTTAGAAGAGCCCAACCAAAAAGACAATGCAATCAACCAAAGAGAAGTAGAACACAACCAATTAAGGAATGCAAATAAGCTCCAACTACCTAGAGAAAGGAGATGGGTTAAAAGAAAGCCACACAGTTTTAAAACTATTTAGCAAAATCAATTCTTGAGAAATTAAAAAAACCAAACATAGACCTACAACCAACTAGGACAAAGAGCCACCTAAAAAATAAATCATGAGAAACCGAAGACAACAATGAAAAATAGGGGGTGAAGTAGTTAGAGACGAATAAATAGAAATGAATTGTATGGGCAACAATGAATCAAGGAAGTAAAACCCATAATCAAGTAAGATATTGAATGAGAATTTTAGATTCATGAAATTACCAATATCTAAAATTACCTGCCAAGGTCTTGTTAGCTAGCCAATCTTCTAAAGAGTTTGCCTCCCTAAAGCAGTGTGATATTTCAAAAGAGTTGAAAAGATGATTTTTTTAAGGATGGGTCGAAGAAAATAATTGAGATTCCAAGAGGAACAACACTTTTTATTACAAAATTGTAATCAATCTTGAGGCACATTAATTCAAAAGACCTTGAATTTTAAATTTTTAATCCATCTCAAGGTCCAATTCTAGGGCTTCAAAATTTTCCTTATTATTTGTCTCATCCTCCACCTTTTCCTATATGGTTGATAAAAATTTCCCACCTAAATTATAAATAAATGTGCCAATCAGAGAGGGTCTTGGGTTTCCTTTAGAATCTCCATTAAAGAGTAGGAGTGATACATTTAACTAAGCTTATTTGGCTTAAATTAAAAGAGGAGTTTATAATAACCTGGGACGATGGAGGAATTTACAATTATGATCTCAAGATGAAAAATAATTTAAATTATTGATGTTCTTCTACACATAACTAATGATTGTTTTTGAAATGGAATGCTCAATAGGGAGAATTACTTTTTCCTTTGTGGAATACTCAATATATAGTATGATTTTTGTTTGTATCTTGTTATAAGTGGAAAATTTAATGTACACGTGGTAGATTTAATTTATAGATTAGTGTTAGATTTACAACTAGTTTTACTTTCTATTTTTTTTTGTATTGAAGAAGATGTGAACTTAGTATCACCTAGGTGCTTATAGTATGAAATTTTCTATTAAATAAAGTCTAAAAATGATACAATAATTTATATACCACTTCATGATTTTTTTGATTTTGATTTTAATTTTTATCTAACTTATTAAACTTTCATAAAAATTATGAAGATGATTGAAGAAATCAAGACTCCATTCAAATGCTCCCAACCAACAATGGTAGGGCTGGATTCATGTCATTTTCACATGATGCCCATGTATGGGGTTGTTATTGTGTTTTATTGAATTTTTTTATAGGATTTTATGAGATGATTATTAATGATTTATTTATGGTTTTTAATGTTTATTTATAATTTAATGTTCAACTCTAAAACAAGTAAATATTATATTTTTGATTTCATGGGTAATGTTTATTTTGTATTTAACTTCCTTTTTTAACTTCTAATTAAAAGATATTAGTTGTGTTCATTCAAGTACCATTCCACTTAAACGATCTTAATCATGCAATTTATTTTTTTAATAGAAAAAAGAAGCAAGAGGGTGTTGGCCCAAGGTATAAAGGGACTAGAGGCACATTAACAACATATTAATGGCACTAGTCATAAGCATTTCAAGAGCAGTTTAATAGCAGAAAAAACTAGGTCTAATCTACCTCTATAAAAAACAAACACCACAGTACTTTTCAAAAAGATTAAACCAGAGAATCTGAAGTGAATAGTAGAAATTAAAATAACAGTTATAAGCCATGCAGGGCTATACCAAGGACTAGGCAAAATAACCTTAAAACCAGAATCAAAACAGGGGAACTAAGGGCCATGCCCAAATAGAAATAAAAACCTCATGAGCACCAACAACTAGTTCTTTCCACCCAGATGTTTGGATATCAAGGTCCTAGCCCACTCCTCCTGCAGGAATAGGAAGAGATCCTTATCATCCTCATCGACCTCTAGACTGCCGCCTACTATTTTTTCCTGCATAGTGTAGAGGGTCATAGCTGAAGCATGCATGACCTTCAGTGCAAATTTGTTAAGTCATCATACATTGATGCTTTAGTTCTGGCAAGTCCTTGATGTCAGCAATCTCTTTGTCCAAATCAGGAAACCTTAGCTTGAGGGTGCCTTTAAGAATATCTTTGCCAAGTAGAACCCTAGGTTTGTGCTTGGTAGTGGGTGGCTTGTTCTAGTGATCATGGAGTAAAGTCAGAGGTGGGGTAGGGTGGGGAGTCTCCATGGTTTGATGAGGGTTGGGAGGGGGAGAGTTAGCAGTCCTAATTGGACTCATATGATCATCAAAAGAGCCCTTCCTGGACTTAGTGGAGTGAGAATCCTTTTCAGATAGGGACTGCTCTCTAGAGACCGCTTCCAAGATTCTAGTTTTACACTACTCCTTCGGAATTCTGTTAGACCTTTGGTGATCCAAGCCACCTAAGTCCACCTCCAGTTTGACTTGGCTCACTAACAACCTCCATTTTTTGGGCTTCCATTCAGTCTCAAGAGTACTGTCAGACTCCTTCTGATCTTTACTCTCTAAAGATTCAGAGACATGAGACTCGTCCTACTCTTCCCTCCTAATGAAAGGATTTTTTACACATTTTTTGTGGGTTCTACCCTCTTTAGGAACAAGATCAGACTCCTAGATAACCTGGATGGAATGGGAGGTGGAGTGAGTGGGGTTTTTAGTTTTGGATGGGGAATCCTCCTGGCCAACCTCTTGGATAATCGAAGGGGGTTGGGGTGGAGGGAAGATAGCCTTGTGGAAGTGGTAAATATAGAGAAGGAGGCCCTGATGGAGAATAGGGATTGATTTATCAGGGTTCTCCTTAATATCCAAAATATTACTTTCTATGGAATGTAGGAGGTAGAAGGGAATGTAAATTAAGTCCTTATTTCTAATGTGATTTAGAAAAGGTAAGGGTGTAGTAGTAGAACACCATAAACTTACCTTCGAGGATGAAATATTTCATCACAATGAGACAAATATTGGGCTAGAACTCTGGAAGCTCTTCATGGTTGAAACTCCCTTGCTTCTTGATAGGATTCTCTCCCTCCTTGAAGAACTAGTTGAGACTGGTAGGGTCAGGCATCCGAATGGTCTTTTTATACTTTCTACCTTCCATAGAGAGGCCCGTCACCTTAGCAATGACCTCCTCATTGATCTGGAAATGGATGCCACCAACTAAGACACTCCTATTATTCCAGGACAAGATGAATTATTTGGATATCTACTCATCATGCCCACCTTTCATGCGCTCCATAAAACCCCCAATACCGATCTCTCTACAATACTAGGTCACCAAAGGGTTAGAGCTGAAGGTCTCATCGATCTTGTTCAGTTTGACACAAATGGTGTTTCCTCCCATGTCAATACTTTGCATTACCTATGTCAGAATATCCTGAGAACCAAAGCACTAAACTTCTTGACAGATAGTGTAAAACTAGTTGTTTTGGTTTGGCCATTTTGAGAGAAGGTTATACTCAAAAGGCTGGCCTTAGGTAAATTTTTTGGGAGAAGGGCTCCGTATGACAATATCTAACTGATCTCTAGGTGTCATTATTAGCAATCACGCTAGGGATGGACTTAATGTCCTTGTTAGCCAAGTAAGCCCACCGATTCAGACAACTATTTCTCCACATGCTTGAAAGGAAATTATGATTCTTTATGGGGTTTTGGGTATTCCTTTTCATAATCACAAAAATCACCAGATTAGACTAGCATGTGAATAAGGTAGGATTCGTAATAAATATGATAGCTTGGCTCATTTAAATATTAGTGGTAATATTCATTTTCCCTTCGGTGAGTTGTTGAGTCACCTTAGGTAGTTCGCTGACCACCCTCCAATTGTTAAGTTTGGTTTTCTTTAGGCTAGTAGTTTCCATCGAGTCAGCCACCAAATTCCCCTCTCTACATGTGTGGCCAATTGTCATGCATTGGAAGTTGTTAAGAAGCTCATGGATCTCTAGTAAAATGGAGCTAATCTGCCATCCTGCATTAGCTCTTCTTTTGATAGCCTCCACCACCACTTTGGAATCACCCTCGATTTCCAGCAATCTAATGTTCATTTGGGTTGCAAAATTAATCCCCCATAGAAGAGCCATTCCATTCACTTGGTTAATAGTGCAATTATTGAGCGGCCTAGCATAAGCGAAAAGGAAAGTGCCTTTATGGTCTCTCAGCACACCTCCCCCACCCTGAGCAGTGTTATTAGCTGCCCCATCAAAGTTTAATTTGGTCCATGCTCTAAGTGGGGCAACCCATCTGGTAGCTTTTCTAGCCATCAACTTAGCATCATTGAACCTGGAGAACCCAGCTAGCAGGTTCTAATTGTCAGCTATTTTGACTTCCCAAGTAAAGGGGGGTATATAGGGAAGCTTCCACTTAGCCACATTGGAATTCTCATAAAGGAGCTTGGTACCAATATAGAGACAACTCTCAGACTGATTACTAGCCTCCTTGAATATCCTGTTGTTCCTTTCCTTCCAAATAGTCCTGCAGATGTGTGGGGGCAAGATTTGCTAAAGGATTTGGAGAAGGGGGTGATTGGAGGGAGATCTCTAATTAGTAAATTGATGCACATCACTACCTAGAGCCCATGAGATACCCAACTTGCCAATGACCTCTTGCTAGATGCTAGTAGCATAGTCATAGTGTATAAATAGGTGGTTCACCATTTCCTCCTCCTTTTTACATAGGACACACATGTTCACCATAGAGAAGCCCCTCTTTATAAGATTATCCTGGGTTAGTACTTTACCATGCATAAGGGTCCACCAAAAGAAATTGATTTTTGGCATGAGTTGAGGGATCCACACCTTCTTCCAGTCCCCTTTGTTATTCTCTTCCTTTAGAAGTAGGTTGTAAGTAGATTTTACTGAGAAGGTAGCAGCTTGGGTAGGGGCCCAAAAAATGGAGTCTTGGCCACCCAGCCCTAGGATTCTAAAATTAGTTAGGGCTTCCATGAGCTCCTTGTCCAAATATTGAAGGTTCGATCTATCTCTTATTAGATTAGGTATATCTTTCCAATTCCTGCCCACGATGTAGTTGGAGGTTCTGTTACCAAGGACAGGTCTGAGGTAGTCCATAAGAGGTTTGAATCTAAAGCCCAGGTTAGGGTAGTTTAGGATCTAATAGTCATTCTAGAATCTGATGGATCTCCCATTTCCAAGCTGCTAGAAAGCTCCTTTAGACAACAAGGTCTTGCATTGACAGATGTTCACCCAGAGTTTGGATCCACTGGGGATGTCATTATCATGGTACATCCTCCTATAGGGATGTCCTTGGAGGTACTTATCTTCTATTGTTTTGCACCAATCTGCTTTTCCTTCTATGAGTTTTTAGGGCACTTTTGTGGTAAGGGATCTATTCATCAAGCCAATTCTCCTTAGATCCAGGCCACCCAGTCTTTTCGAGAGGTAGAGAGTGTCCCAATTGACAAGAGACACCCTCTCTTTTTTCTTCAGAACCAACCCACAAGAAAGTTCTCTGAATTCTTTCAAGTTTGTCCACCATGTTTCTTTTGATCTTGAAGAGGGGCAGGAAGTAAACTGGGATCCCTTGGAGAGTGGAGGCCAACAACTGAAGTTTTACCAGCATTACTTAGAATCTTCCCTTTCCATCCAACGAGTTTATTCTGGGTTCTTTTCAGGATAGAGTTCTAAAAGTCCTGGGAGATATCCTTAACTGTGAGGGGGAGGCCAAGGTAGGTAGAAGGGAGCAAAGATGACAAACAACCCAAAATTTGAAGCACTCTTTTTTGTATCTCCATGGGGGAATTGAAGAAGAATAACTAGCTTTTTTGATAGTTAATACACTGTCTAGAAGCCCAAGCATAATTTTCCAGGATTTGTTTCCACTGTCTAGCCTCAATCACTAAAGAATACCCAAAGAGGAAGGTGTCATCCACAAACTGCTCTAATACCAGTTGATGAAGAGTAGAAGCAGGTTTGATGCCTTTTATTCTTCCCATGGAGGAAAGCATAGTTAGATTCCTACTAAGAACATCAGCCACCATAATAAAAAGGTAGGGGGAAAGAGGGTCTCCCTATCTGAGACCCTTTTCAGGTTTAAAGAGGTCACTAGGGGTCCCATTGAAAAGCACATAGAAGCTAATAGTTTCGCTACATTCTTGTATAATATGAACAACCTTCTCATTAAAGCCCATTTTAGTGGGAATTTTAAGTAGGAATGACAAATTAACTTTTTCATAAGCTTTAGAGATATCCAGTTTAAAGGCCATACCTAGGACCTTTCTCCTATCCATAGAGTGGATTATTTAATGAGTGCCTATGGCTACATTGAGGATCTATCTTCCCAACACAAAACCTTTCTGAGTAGTGCTGATAATCATATCCATAAGTGGCTTCATTCTACCGACCAAGATCTTAGTAAGGATCTTGTAGAAAGTGTTGCAGAGGCTGATGGGCCTGAATCTAGCATAGAGGTGGGGTTGTCATGCTTTGGGACAAGCACAATAAAGGTTTTATTATTCTATCTAAGGAGACTCCCCATCCTGAAGAAATCTTTGGCAGCATGGATAACATTAGTCCCCACAATGTCCCAATATTCCTGAAAGAATGCCGGGGGAAAGCCGTCAGGACCTGGAGCTTTGTAAGCTCCCATAGCAAAGACTGTATTCTTGACCTCCTCATTTGAAACATGCTTCATCAGCTAGTCAGTATCACTATGAGTTATAGCACTTTGGATGTGGTCTAGGAGTTGATTTTGGATATTGTTCGGGCACATTTGTCCCTCATTTGAGTACAACCCCTTAAAGTAATTTGTTGCAACCTGATTGATTTTGTCCTTCTCTATGTCTTCATGACCTCCCTCATCCTTAATAGAAATGATGGTATTTCTTCTTTTATGGTTGTTGGCAGACCTATGGAAGAAAGTTGTGTTCCTGTCCCCTTCAACAAGCCACTAGATTCTAGATCATTGCTTCCAATAGATTTCCTCTTTTTTTAGTGTTTCTTGCCATTTGTGTTGAGTCAACTCCTCCTCCACCTGTATCTGGGGCAGGTGGCTTCCAGAAGCCAATTGGTCCTGGAGGGACCCTAAAGTTTCAGTCAGCTCCTTTTTCTCTTTTCAGAAGTCACCAAAGTTATGTTTTCTCTAGCCTTTAACCTCCCTTCTAATAATTTCTAGCTTTTGGGAAATTATGAACATGGCAGTGCCTTTGATGTTAGTGAACCGCTAGAACTTCACTTGATCTCTAAAGGATAGGTGAGAACACCACATGATTTTGAATCTGAAGGGGGTCGGGCCAACCTTAGGGGAGTCATGCCAACAGAGAATGAGGGGGTTATGATCAAAGGTAGTTCTAGGGAGGGAGGTCAGGGTGGAATTCAAACATAGGTCCCACAAAGAGGTGGCAAGGAAATGGTCGAGCCACACCCGGATGAGATGGGCTCCCTTCCTATTGTTGTTCCAAGTAAAGGGGTTCCCTTTCAGAGTGATGTCAAGAAGACCAGTGGAAGAAATAAAATCTCACAACTCGCCCATGCTATCAGAGTAATCCATTAATCCACCACACTTTTCTGAGGGATAAAGAGGGGTGTTGAAGTGGCTGACCAACAAGTAATCCATAGAAGTGTCCTGTGTTGACTTGGTGGTCAGCACCTCCTTGGAGATTCGTGACATGGCTTAACTACCTCCTGTGGATTGGGTTAAATCTAACATTTGTATTGGGAATTGATAGCTCAAGCTTTTTGTGCAACAGAAAATTATTCCAACAATTGGTATCAAAGCCTTGGGTCATGGATTCGAGTCTCCCTTCAGTGGGTGCTGAAGGCTTAGTCGGTGTTGAGGGGGAGATTGTTGACTTGGTGGTCAACACCTCCTTGGAGATTCATGACATGGCTTAACCACCTCCCATGGATCAGGTTGAATCTGACATTTGTATCAGGCATTGATAGTTCAAGCTTTTGGTGCAACAATAAATGATTCCAATATCTTGATCTATCCAAAGGGATAGGTCAGACCAAAGGGAGGCCCCGCTAGACCAGGTATTAGGGGCATAAATATTGAAAGTGATCCACTCAAGCCTATCCTTCCTTAAGGTAACAATAAGGAAATTTAGAGAGAAGGAAACCTGATGGCTAGTTATCTTATTGGGGTTCCAGAGCGTAGCAATGCCTCCGGAAGCACCAGCAGCTTCAGAGTAAAGGAACGTAGGACCTAACCAAAGATTGGACGCGAGGGTGGCAAAATTACTAGCAGACATCTTAACTTCTTGGCTGAGTAGAAAACACAACTTATGATAAAAAAATGTAGTGTTTAACAACGCTTTGTTTGAGGGAGCTATTCAAACCCCTAGCATTCCAAGATTGGTAAATCATTTCTTACTTTTAAAACTAGATTCCAAGGTTTGCTGCTTACCTGCTACAACATCCCTTATGGTCCCTCTTGATCTCCTTGCATGATCTGATGACCTTCCCCTAGGTGTTTCCATTGCCACATCAGCCTTCTTAGGCTTGGTTTTCTTTTTCTACATTTTCCATTCCCCATCATCTTCCTCCACACCGCAATCAGCATCGAGGGAGCTAGAAGTGTTCTTCCTCACAATCTGTGGGGGCAGTTTAGGATCAAATTTTGGGGATTTTAGCTCTAGAGCTACCATAATGGCAGGCTCTTCCACCTCAGTATGGCTAATATTCCTCCTCTTTAGAGTGGTCATCAGAGGGTTCTTTAGTGCCTCCACCATAGGCTGGAGGATGGGTTCCTCTATAGACAGAGACTCTGGAGAGCTGAGAATAGAGTTACCAACTTTGTTCTCCAGAGGGGGAGCGATCTCACCTTCCTCAAGCACCAAATTTTCCTTTGCTGGGTTTTCTATCTCATTAGCCACCAAGGGTGGGCTAGCCTCCTCCTTTCCCACTTCTTCTATCAAGGGAGGAACCCGAGTCATTCCTTTATCATTGTTCCCTTTTTTGGTTCCTGACTGGGAGGTCTTGCAAGTTTCACTAGAGTGACCTCTATTATCACAGTTCTAGAAAAATAGGGTAGCGTTCTCATACACTAGTGCTTGATTCCATCTACCCAGTTTAGATTTTAAAATGAGAAAGTTGGGAAGATTTTTGTTCAGGTTGACGTTCACATAGAACCTAGCAAAAACTAGCCTGGATTTAGAGCCGGTCACCTAGTCAATAGTGATAAATGTGCTAAGGGAGTCACCTATCCATCAAAAAACTTTCTCATCCCAATATTCAAGTGGGAGGCTAGGGAGATAGACCCAAATTGGGGCCATTTTGGTCAGTTTCGTCACTGGGTTGAACCCGAGTTTCCATTTTAAAATGCCCAGGAAGTGCTTCCCATAGACCCACGATCCTGATAGAACAAAGGTCAGATCCTCAAGGGTGGTATTAAATAGAAATAGCCCACTCGACATAGCAGATACAAGGATAGAACCTTTGATCTTCCACTGGTTTGACACCCATTTTTGAACCATTTTGATGGTTGGTCGAAAGTTAAAGAATCAGCCTACCAAGGCCAACTGGAAATCTGCCATCGTTCTATTCACCATAGAATCCAGAAGAGAAAGTTTAAGGCCTTCCTCAGTCAGAACAAAGTCCACCAAGAGAGCCTCTAGAGATTGTTGAGCTTCTTTGATAAGGGCCCCTTTCCAGTTGGGTTTTGGTGGTTAAAAGGGGGCATTGGTAGAAGAGCATGTGTTTTGGGTCTCCACCATTGACTCAACTGCTAGGCTCATGACAGAGGTATTCATGAGAGCGGCATGGGGTCCATTAGGAAAAGCAAGGGGATCAGTTAGGGGGGAAGATTCTCCCCCAGGGGAGGTGGACATGGGAGCCAGTAGTTTGAAAAGTGAGCTTGGACAGGAAGTTGTAGAGCTTGGGCAGGAAGTTGCACATTCATGAAGTTTTATCCAATTTATTATTAAATTAGACATATGATTTGAATTTCTTTTTGAGTTTATTCTTTGGTTGATATTTTTTAAATAGGTAGATCTTCCTAATTTTTTGAGAATTCATTTAAATCCAAATATCTTTGATTCTAGAGCACAATGGGTGAAAGAGCCAAGTGAACAAGAAGAGAGATATAATAGAGACAAGCATATTCTCTTACAATTTTTTAAGTGTCTCATATTAAAAACAAGGACTTCAGATTATTTTTATTTATTTATTTTTAATTAGGTCTATACAAGTAGGAATAAACTATTTAAAAAAATTAAAGTATTCTATTTATAATTTTAAAATTAGAGTAAATAATCTAATATAATTTGGATAGTATTTATTACTTTGGTGAGAATTTTAGAATCATTCATTTTTTTATTTTCCTAATCTTAATATAAAAGATCATAGTAAATGTGTTATTGAAATAGAATTTCAAATTTTGTATGCCTTTACAATAAACTTAATAAAGTAAATTTAGCCTACTCAAAACAAATAAATTTAAATTTTTCTAAACAAATGAAATATTTTTATCCTAACCAAAGAATCACAAGATATGAAGTTATTATTCTTAATAAAAGTTTAGTTTTCTTAGTCAATAAATGAAATATACAAAAAATAAATATATATGTAAGATAATAAGTTTTAGAGAATATCGAGTATTTAGTGAATTAGTGGTGTCAACCGAAAGAAAGGGAAGGGAGTAGGGCAATGCCTAGAACCTTACAATGCCAAAAAAATTGAAGGACCATAGACATAAAATATTGCAATTTGTAAAATCACAAAAGATAATCAATCAACATAATTACTCCAGTTATTTATTTCTTAAATTCTTCTATAAATTAACGCAACAATTTATTTTGTTCAAAAAATAATATTTATTTATTTATTTTCACTTGTCATTTTTTTTTTCACTTATTTCATTTCCCTCTTTTCTTAACATGTCTCTCTCCTATTTTCCTCCACTTCTCAAATGGAAACTTTCTGTCCATATTCCATAATCAAATCTCCTTTGTCAATCTTTTATTTGGTCTGCACTATTGTTCAATATCACATTATCTGTAAAAGCTATCTTCATCCTCGTTCAAATCTAACCATTATCTTCAAAGCCATTGCAAATTATGATCTTTTGAGCTTTCATGGGATGACTAGAATTAGTGCACATTTGATTTTGAGAGCAACAATCGTTCAAATCACAAAAGTTGAGAAGAGCAATGTAGATAAATCAAAATGGGTGCTTGTTTGTATAATTTCATGTTTATTTTGTGATTTCTTTATTGGTAGTTAGATTTCTTGTATAAATTGGAAGATTTTTATGGAGTGATTTGATGGTTTAATCATTGTTTTTATTTTTTATATGCATATGAGTAATTTAATTTTAAATAATTTATCAATTATTCAATTAATTCAAAGAAAAAAAAAATGAAAAAAAAAGGAAATTAATTTTGTAGAATTAAATATTTTAAATTTTTTGTAGTGCAATTAATTCACATGACAAAATAGATCATAAATCATTTTTTCAAATTTTATTTAGATCTTTTAAGGAAAGAAAAAATTAAGATTATATCTTGGTCATTTGCATGTTTGAAAGAGCTATATTTAAATAGTTGGATAAGGCAATAAAACTAGTGTATCAAATTAGCTAATATAGGAGAAAATGAGTATGAAAATCCAATAAATTCTTGAATTAAATATTCTTAAATATTTATCATCCTTATGCATATTTAGATATAAAAGATTGTAGTGAAGTAACTTAAAGGATCTTTATGTACATTTATATATAAAATATTAGAGTGCATTAAATTAAAAAATCTTTTTATCAACTAGATTAGATATTTCTTTCTTGTGATTCACCATGCCCTATATGAGTTTGACCTATAAGAAATCCAGCTCTATTTAATTCTAAAATAATGAATATACCCTATACACTATTCTTTAAGATTAAACTATAAGAAATTCAACTAGACATTTTAATTCTCAAATAATAAAGATATCCTATACACTATTTTCCAAATATTAATAAACAAATTTTATACAGCGAAAATATTATTCTTATTACTATTCTTCAAAAGAAATACTCTATCCTATCCCTTTAAACTTAATTCTTAAAAATATTTTAATTCTTCATTTTTTAATTCTTATTAATTTAAATTAATTATACATTATTACCTACATAAATAGACATAAACAAATCAATATATTATATCTTATTTCCCTTCTCATAATCTACTTCTAGAATACTATCAAACTGAAAATAAATTATACAAGCACGTTGAGCTAACTATTAGCAACTTATTAACTAAATAAAAAAATGAATGGAATTAGTAAAATCTTCTCATTTAAAAAATATTTTGGTTAATTTCTTAAAAAGTCAAGAAATACATTGATCATCTCAAATAGTGATGTGAACACAAAAAAATTAGGGTTTTAGCCATTTTAGTGCGTCAAATATCGAATCAATGTGGCAAATCTTCCAGAATTTCACCGTCTTCGTCGCGCCTATTACATTGAATGCATTGTTTTCGCAGAAATTCTCACAAAGTATTGTTGTAAATCAATGTCTCCCTCTATAAATGCATCGGTGTCACACTATATTGTATTCCACCTCTTTCTTCATTATCCAGTTGAAAGCTAAAGATATTCCAGTGCATTTGATTCAGAAAAAGCTCTCAGCCTTTTAGTATGGGGGACATGAAAATAAAGACTATGATTGTGATTGTGGTGGTGTTGTTTGTGCTCACGATCGATATCTCCGCTCAATATAATTACCTCCAAATCCTCCCATAAATAATAATAATGTCCTTACAAGTATGGAGAAGTATGGGCGCATCTCCAGACCCTCGCTGCCCACCACACCACAACAAGCTTGTCTTCTCGGGACACAACTGAAACCTCACTTTTCTCTCAGCTAAGCTCACGCCACACAAATAAAACCTCTCCATTTCTACATTTCCTTTCTTCCCCTTTCACCAATATTTCATTGCACTGATCTCTGTTGTAGAGCATCATGTAGCTAGTGAATAAAACTGCAGCCACTTCTTGGAATTGCTTTATCACTGTAATTTCCTTTTTATAGGAAAGCTGGTCGACGGTTTGATTCCAGGTGTGTTAAAATTGATGTGTAAAAAGTTAAAATATAATATGGACTAATATTTACATGTGTTTTATAACTAAAAATTATTAATGATATTTCAAAATATATTAGGAGAGCTATTAATATGTTGTTATAGAAATGTAGATAGTCTATTAGATAAATTAAGATTCTATTGAAATATTTCTAGCCAATTGAGTTGTAGTTAGATTTATGGGGTGTTCATTTGAAGGAAGAGATAGAATGTAGTAGATGACAATTTGAGTTGGTAAGATGGTCTATTAGATTATTTTTTATGTAATTAAATGAGATTATTATTATTACGATATAGTTGTTATATTCAATGTTTATTTTAAGCAATTGTATGGTCTAACTGTAGTAAAAAGTAAATATTGCATTTTCTTATCTTGGGTGATGCCACTTTTTTCAAAAGTAGAAAATATTAATTATGTTCATTCAAAACTCATTCTAATTCTCTTTGGCATATCTTTCGGTCATGCGAGCAATCTGCACTAACTCTCAAATTTGACATTTCCCTCGTGTCGGCTGCGTCCTTTGGCCATCAGTTGTGATTACATATCTTTTCTCCTTGAGGTGGCATTATTGATTATTAATGGCCACATTTAAAGCGCAGTTGTATTTCATCCTTCTTATATTTGGCTCTTTGTTATGTTTCAAGCATAGCTCTCCTCAGTAATGTTCTCACTTGAATCCTCTAGCCCTAGCTCTTGCTCATAGTCCTCTATTCCCTACATTATGATGAGTTGCCCAAGCTTTTTGGTTGGTGTGAGTTCGGCTGTGGATTTATACTCAATTTTCTCTTCGCTTCATATGGATTATTATCTAAAGAATTTTAGAATGCCACTAGCAGTTGAGGAATGGGAGAAGCCATTTCTTGGTTTCATCAAAGATGATCTGTTAGCCACCATCTTCATGTGCAATCGCCCGCACACTCGGCGTGGTATTAAGTGTATCATTGGGTTTGGTGTTCTATTTCCTTCAGGAAAATGCATTATCCATGCTTCTCAGATCCTATCAATTTTTCTCTCCAATGAACTGGATTTGCTTCAGGCCCCCTTCCATCTTGAGTTGATTTGCAGCAGATATGTAAAGCTAGAGTTTCTGCAGGGAAACAAAATTTCTATAGCCCTTCAAAAATATGATTTACGGGGTGGGGCTACGCTAATTGGCAGTCTATTTCATCATCATGCAGTTCTCCATAATCACAGTGTATACACAGTTTTAGAAAGTATTAAAAAAGGGTTGGAAAGGCAATCATTTCACCCAATTAAGGAAACTCTTCATCAGTATGGGAACTTCTTGTCTAAGGAAGGTGTAAATAATGTCCACCAAGTTGTCTTTTCTATACTATACTTGCTGGAGCAAGATTCATCCATCCCTTCCCCTTCTCAGGGCCCTCCTCATCCTGCACTCTCAGCCCCTTCACAACCCCTTCCTGACCTAAACCTTAAGCTAGGCTCTACTGATATCCCCCCCTTTTTTTATGGAAGGCTAATGTTATGAACATTATGCTGTGAGGTTTGTTTTTTTGGTTTTCATTCTATGCTATGTGTGTAGATTTTTTCAACCGCGTTGTGCCTGCATTGTATCACACGACAATCTTCAGTTTTTTATTCGAGAGAGATATGTATAGATTTGCAAGCACTTCTCTCTCTCTCAAGCAGTGGTCTCGACGAAGGTTTTTTTGACACCTCATCTAATCACACTGGTGGTCATTTCTCCCAACATTCTGCTTCTACCATCAGGGGGCTTAATGTTTCTATATTTTCCTATGTTCTTGGATTATTATATTTACCCATCGGGCCAATCATTGTATTTAGTTTAGGTATTTTCCTATGTTCTCATAAAATTATATTTGCCCATCAGGCCTATGATTGTATTTTATTTAGGCTGAGTTTTATAACTCCAAACTCTTATCTATGATGTATATAGGGATTATGGCTATGAGAGCTTTTTATTTTGCCCTATCATTCTTCCTTCTTTTTTTTTTTTTTCTTGATGGGGGTAACGTACGAAGTTTTTCTTCTGGTTCTTTTCTTAGGGAGTTCCTTATTTTAGAACCAGTTTATGTAAAAAAAATTATACTATAATATATTAAGTGGCACTGCCACCTTTAAAAAAAAACTCATTCTAATTGTTTTTTAAGACTTATTCCTTGGTTGTAATTATTTAAATAAATAGATTTTTCCTTAAAAGAAAGATAGATATATGAGAAAGACAAGCATATTATTTACAAATTTTTTAGTTATTATTTATTATTTTATGAATTTATATGAGAACATATGTGTGCAAGATCATTTTTTTTTATGTTTTCATAAAATAAAATATAAAGTATTCTATTTATAATTTTTAAAATAAACTAAATTAAGGAACATAATTTGGATAGTATATATTATTTAGGTGAAATTTTTAGATATTTAAATTTTTCATTTTTGAATCTTCAATATAAAGAATCACAAATAATTCCTTATGGGTTCACCAACTTTAACTATGTACCTTTTATTGTGATAATAAATTTTACAATAAAGTTAACAAAGTGAATTTAGCTCACTCAAAAAAAAAAGTTTATTTTATTGTAAATAAAACAAAGATTATTATTCTAGGGAGAAATAGTAATGTACCAAATTATTGTTTAAATGAAATTTTAAAGTTTTAAAATGATAAAAAAATAAATAAAGAATAAATAAATAACATCTAAGGTAAGAAGCTTTAAAAAAAAAATAGTATTCTTTATGGTTGGTTGTGTGTTAGACAACAAAAATTATTTTATATCGTAATCTAGAATAGCTATGACATAATTTTATATAGATAGGGAGGATATAAAAAAAATTGATGTCTAGATATTAATTGGAAGATATGCAATAATTTGAAGCTTTATTGCAGAAGAAAAAAGTCTCACTAACTCTTATATGAAAATAACACAAATATTGTATGTGGAGGATGCAATTTAAAAGGATTGATTATTCGAGTTAATCAATATCCTTGTGTTTATTAAATTAATAATAGATTAGTACAAAAAGGATCAATAATAGTTATAGAACTAGGTTACAATTGTAGTTTATAGTCATAAATAGATTGTGTTCCTGTTAAAAGGACATTGCAAAATTGTAATCCATACAAAGCCATAACAAAACCAAATACCAATGAAATTTAACTATTAAATGTTTTTGGTAGATAACAGTAGCAGAAGGGTGCTGACCCATAGAACAGAGGACTAGTAGCACATTAACATCATATTAATGTAACCAGTCAAGCAACAGTAACAAGATAATAGTGTTCAACAGTTCTAATCTACCTCTATCAAAAACAAAAGTCACCTTACTAAACATACGAAATAACCGAGAGTATCTAGTATCAGTAGTAACAAGTAAGGTATCAAGTAAAGTATCAGTAAAAAGCCACACAGGGCTAACCAGAGAGTAGTAAAAGCTAATAAAAACCCCATTCACAAAACTAGGGGACCTAGGTTTAAACCCTTCCAAAATAGACCAAATCATAGGAACCGAGCTAATTATTTCCACCCAACTGCTTAGATAGCAGAGTAGTCACCCATTCTTCCTAGAAGAATAGGAGGAGGTCCTTGTTGTCCTCATTCACTTCCAGAGTGCCACCCGCTAGCTTATCCCGCAAATGATAAAGAGTCATCGCCGATGCATGCATAATTTTCAAACCAAATTTATTGGTTAGCCTGCATTGGTTCATCAACTCCTACACCTTATTCTTTATCTCAGCAATCTCCTTGTCCAACTTCTCAAACCTCCTCTTAAGAGTCCCTTTGAGCTTATTTTTATCCTCCAGGGCTTCAGTGTTGTGAACAAGGGAAGGGGGCTTCTCCAAAGGATTGTGAGCAGGGCTTAGGGACGGGGAAGAGATGAAGGGGGCTTCCATGGTAAGTTTGGGTTCAGGAATAGGGATATGAGGGGGGCTCATGTGGTCTTTCGAAGAATCATTCATGGACTCAATGGATTGGGAGTCCTTGTTAGACATGGAAAGCTCTTTAGTCGCTGTTTCCAGCAGTTTAGTTTTGCATTGCTCTTTGGCCAGTCTATTAGACCTCCTTCTACCCGACCCACTCAAGTCCACCTCTAGGTTGACTTGGCTTTCCAATAATTTTCTTTTTTTGGCCTTACAGTCGGTCTCCAGGGTACTATGATCCTCCTCCTTATTTTTCATATCCTCAGACTCGGAAACATAAGACACATCCTGGGCATCCTTCCTGAGAAATGGATTTTTGACACATTTTTTCCTAGTCTTACCCTCTTTGGTACCAGGAATAGCCTCCTGGATGATATGGATGAACAGGGAGGAGGACTAGGTGGGGTTTTCATTTTTGGCCAGGGAATCCTCCTGTGTCATTTCCTAGATAACTGAGGGGGCTGAGGTGTAGGATGACTGGCTTTGTGGAATTGATAAAGGCAGAGGAGGAGGCCTTGGTGAAGGATAGGTATTTGTATATCAGGGTTCTCCTTGATGTCAAGGATGTTTCTTTCAATGGAGTGCAGCAAGAAGAAGGGGATGGATATTAAATCTTTGTTCCTCACGTGGTTTAGAAATGGAAAATGGTAATAGTAGAAGACAGTGAACTTACCTTCCAAAGTGAAGTATTTCATCACAATGAGGTAGATTTTCGGCCAGAAATCCGGTAGCTCCTCCTTGTTGAAACCCCCTTGCTTTTTCACTGGTATCTCACCATCCTTGAAGAACTAGTTAAGGATAGTAGGGTCTGGGGTTCGACTGGTTTTCTTGTATTTTCTACCCTTCATGGATAGCCCAGTCACCTTGGCTATCACCTCCTCATTCAGCTGGAAGTGAATACCGCTGATAGAGACATTTTTGTTATTCCAGGATGACACGAACTGTTTGGATATATGTTCATCATGCCCACACTTCATTCTCTCCATGAAGCCCCAAATGCCACTCTCCTTGCAATAATGAGTCACCAACGCATCCGAGGAGAAGATTTCATCAATTTTATCAGGTTCAATGCAGAGAGTGTTGCCTCCCATTTCAATATTCAGCCCCTCCTTTGCTAGAATAAGCTGATAATCATAGAGCTGAGTATCTATGCAAAACTTGATAAACCCTTTGCAATTACAAAAAATCCCTGAATATAACTTAAACTGCAGGTTTTAGGAAACATTTTGGGAAACGGGCTCCATACCACCAGATCCAACAGACCTCTGGGTGCCATTAATAGTAATAATAGAAAGGATACACTTGGTGTCCTCTTTGGCCAAGTAAGCCCTTTGATTCAGACATCATCTACTCCACATGTTTAAAGGGTAATTATGATTCTTTATGGGAAAATGGGTTCTCTTTTCCATAATCACAAAAATCATCAAGACACGCTAGCACATGATCCAGTGAGGATTCACAATGAATAAAATATCATGGCAAATTTAAACTTTGATATTCATTTCTCCCCCATTGATTTGCTGAGTCACCAGAGGTAAATCACAAATCGCCCTCCAATTGTTGAGTTTAGATTGCCTTAGGCCCATTGTCGCCATTGAGTCAGTAACAAAATTCCCTTCCCTGTATGTGTGAGTTATGCTGGTGCTCTGGAAGCTACACATCATCTCACTGATCTCCCTAATGATAGGTCTGGCCCCCTAATGATTTAACTGTTAAATGTTAAATTATATTTCTCATCAATTTTTCCATGCTTGAGAGGTTTCATAGGGATATGGAACAAAAATGAATGTGAATTGGCATAAGGTGTGATTCTAAAGTCTTCCAATTCATGGCCCTTCAGTTTCTGAATGAGAAAGTATATGTAGGAAATTGATGAGTTATATTGTTATAGATATTGATTGAAATCGATTGAGTATTCAGTTAGATAAAGGAGCATGTTTAGCAATGTAAGAAGGAAAAACTTCTAGCTTCTGAGTTACAAAGGGAGGTTTTACAAGTGAAAAGGAGAGATTATCAATAGATCAACAAGCGACAAAGGGGAGACTATTAATATTTCTAGTATTATGCAAACCTTTATAACAACTCATTAATAGTATTTTTGCTAAACATGTTAATAAAATATCTTATACTTCAAAATTGGTTTTCCCTAAATTGTAGTTTCTACAGGAACATTTATCCAAATTCTTTCTATTATCAATGTATTTGATTCCTCTCATATTTTTCTGCAATTTTTATTTGGTGTTAACTTGTAGTGTCTAATTAGGAATAATAATAGGCCTAGGGAACCTTCTTGATAACAGAAAATTTACATGGTATCAGATCCCTAAAGTGTGTAATTTATATTCTAGTTGAGTACAAGTTTTTCTTGAAAGAGAAATCAAAGGTTTTCACACTTATTGGATTTCATTTTATTTATAATTGAGGGTTTTAGAAATGAGTTAGTTTGAGAGATCAAGATAGACTAGATGATGTATCAAATATTGCTATTGAGAAATCCATAAAATTGTTGTTAGAAGTGCATAGGATAAAGGAGTATACAATGACCAACGTTGTTGTACCCATTGATCTAACGATACTAGAAAACTACCACATATAGGATGTCAAATCTAGGCATATTATCCAATATAGAGTTAAAGATCACATCATTCCCCATATTGTAGGATTACATACTTGTAAGAAAATGTGCAATGCCATCCTAAAATAGTACTAGAGTGAAACAATATACAAGAAATTTATCCTTAGGGAGAAACTAAGAAACACCAAACAAAACAATAGAGACTACATTGTTACTTACCTCACTAGAGTCAAACAAGTTATCATTTGTTGAGGAAAAAATAGATAATAACAAATTTGTGAGAACTGTACTAAATGTGTTCTCAAAGAAGTGGGTTATTTTTGTCCACGTAATTAATAGGAAACATTTTATACTTGACCGAGATTACCTTTGGAGAAATACCACTTAGGAAGAGCTTAGGTTGAGCCTTCTTATTGCTAGAAATAGTAAAGGCTAGAAGGGTGATGATGTCGAGAATATTTTTCTTGTAAGAAAGGGAAATTTAAGAAAGGCTAAAACAAAGGGCCTAACTCCAAAAGAGAGAATAAAATGAAACATTTGATAAGAATCAATTATTTTGTTTGTAATCAATATGAACACTATGAGAGTCAATGTTTGAATTGGAAAATGGTGATAAGAATAAGAAACAACCAAAAATAACTTTAGAAGACATTGATGAATAATCTTCAAGACTTGAAGAAGAGTTCAGCCTTATATCTTTCCTATTTAGCTCTACCTTCATAAGAGTCTGGTAAATAGATAGTGGGGCATCATGTCATTTGAGAAGAGTTAGAGTATTTTTCCAACTAGAAAGTAGAAGAGATAGATATCCAAATACAACTAGATAACAAGTACAAGTGTACTCCAGTTGGGAGAGGGACAGTCATATTTCAAAGGGAGTCATACAAGAACCTTCAAATTACAAATGTATTACATATTCAAAGAATGGTTATGAATTTGATTTCAATATCTAATGATACTAAAATTTGAGTTTCAATCTAACAATACTATGAAACAAAGATGAATTGAATCTTCCAAACACAAGATTGTCAAATGTGGGAAAAATCATTATAAATCATAGAATTATTTTCATTTCTATGCAACATAATTTATATTAGTGCACCCTTATAACTTTCCTATCTATCTCTACCTCCAAAAGAGTATGGTATATGGATAGTGAGGTGTCATGTCACATGATAAGAGTTAGAATATTTTTCTAGCTAAAAAGTAGAAGAGATAGACATCTAGATACAAATGGATAACAATTCCAAGTGTACTCTGGTTGGGAGAGGGACATTGATAGCTCAAAGGGAGTCCCACAAGAACCTTCAAATTACTGATGTATCACATATGCTAGGAATGGGTATGAATCTAATTTCAATATCTAATGATATTGAAATTTGAGTTTCAATCTAGCAATACTATGAATAAAGATTAATTGAATCTTCCAAACAAAAGATTTTCAAGTGTGGGACAAATCATTATAAATCATAGAATTATTTCCATTTTTATGCATCATAATTCAGATTCATTATTTTTCTTCGCTAGTTAGTCTCCATCTTGACTAGTTAAGCTTCTACAAGAGTTCTAAACCATCAAAATTCTATATTATTCTAGTTAAGAGTCTGCTAAGGTCTTGTTTGGATAGTAATAATATAACTAATATAAGTATCAACCAATTAACATTGATCCTATCCAAGTCACTAGTATTGTTTTAAGGTCACTTCACAAGATTGATAATTATTGTTTTTAAATACCTTATCATGAAGACAGATAATCCTAGGACCAATAAAGTAAAATTTATAGTCAATAGAGTAACTACCAAATCATTGATATGAAAATTAAGACATTTTCAAAAATAGAATTGGCCAACCACATTTCAACCTATTATATAATAAATCATCAACCCTGTAATATTTTATATGTTAGTGAAAATTTCATTTGAATACTTATCACATATTTTATCTAGTTGAAAGGACTGTAACTTGGTAAAATAAATATCAAAGGTTAGCTTGACAATTATGCCAGATAGACTAGAGGTTCCATCTTTAGTAATTGAAATTTCTTGTATCACCTATTCGATGATTTTATTGTATAGTTTCTTTCTGTATGGTTGTATTTTATTTTTAATGTCTTTAATTATTTATACACTTTTTTAAAGGCAATTCCAATTTTTTTAAAATAGCATTAAACTATTAATAATATTTTAAAATATATTTGGAGAGATATCATTATGTTATAGGAAACAAGGTAGTCAATTAGATAAATCAAGACTCTATTTGAATATTTCTAATCAATTAAACTTTGGCTGAATTGGTTGGATGTTGACTTTAATAAAAGGTAGAATATAGTAGATAGCATTTGTGTTGATAAGATGGTCTATTAGATTATTTTCTATGAGATTTAAAGAGATTAATGTTTTTATGATGTAGTTACTATTTTCAATGTTTATTTTATGCAATTTAATGTTCAATTCTAGTGACAAGTAAAGATTGCATTTTTTAATATCTTGGGTGATGTTTATATTTTGAAGTAAAAAAATCTTAATTATTTTCATTCAAAACTTATTTTAATTGAAATATATATGGACTTCTATTTCAAATGAGAATCTTGAAGAAGAAGAATTGTTGTGGAGAAAAATGCTATAGTGATCCATGAATTAACTACATTGCGAGTTATATAGAAAAATAATAAAATGTGAGAAATGATATTGTAAAGTTTCATGTTTGGAGGTGAAGAATGATTTTATTGATGCCTTAATTTTTTGATGTTTTTAAATTGTGAATTATGTATGACTTTCATTTGTATCATGTCATCATGGTAGATTTTTTTAGAGATCAAGATTATATTTGCATTCATTCTATAATTAAAAATTAAAAATTACATTTTTAGATATATTTGGAGAGCTATTAATATGTTATAATACAAAATTAGATAGTCTATTAAATAAATTAATATTATATCAAAATATTATTAACCAATTGAATTGTAGTTCGATTTATAAGGTGTTCACTTCAAAGTAGAGGTAGAATGTCGTAGATGACAATTTGAGAACTGTTGAGATCTATTAGATTATTTTTTATGGGATTTAATGAGATTAATTTTTATTATGATATACTTATTATTTTTAATGTTTATTTTTTGCAATTGAATAGTCAACTCTAGTGAAAAGAAAAGATTACATTTTCTTAATTTTTTTGGTGATGTTTAGTTCTTTTAAAAGTAGAATAATCTTAATTATGTTCATTCAAAACTCATTCGAATTATTACTTATACTTATTATTTGGTTAGAATTACTTAAATAGATAGATCTTTTCTCAACAAAAGAGAAATATATGAGAAAGGAAAGCATATTCTTTCACAATTTTTTGAGTTCTTATTTATTAGTTTATGAATTTATAATGAGTACATATCTGTACAAGAATAAATATTTTTGTTTTCTCATAAAACAAAACTAAATTATTATATTTATAATTTTCAAAATAAACTAAATAATATAAAATAATTTGGATAGTATTTATTATTTTGGTGCGATTTTTACATATTTCAATTTTTTATTTTTGAATATTAAATGCAAAGAATCATAGCGATTGCCTTGGGGTTTAGGGACTTTAATAATGCTCCTTGTGTTGTGATAATGAATTCTGCAGTAAAGTTAACAAATTGAATTCAACCTACTCAATGGAATTAAGTATATTTCATTATAAATAAAAGAAAGATTATTATTCTAGCCAAGAAATGGTAGTGTACAAAACTTTTGATCTTATGAAATTTTAAATTTTTAAAATAATGAATAGAAAATATAAAGAATGAATAAATAACATGTATGATAGGAAGCTTTGAAAAATATTATAGTATTTTTTATGGTTGGTTGTGTTTTGGACAACCCAGATTATTTTATATACTATTCTACAATAGTTATGACATAATCTTATAAATATGGATGAAATATAAAAAAAAAGATAACTAAAGATTATTTGAAATATATGTAACAATTTAAAGCTTATTTCATATGGAAAAACTATTAATTAGTATTATATGCAAACACTAGGATTATTGTAGGTGGAGGATGTAATTTATAAGGATCAATTATTCAAGTTACTCAATATCATTGTATTTTTTAAATTGATAGTAGAATACTAAAAATGATCAATAATAGTTATAGAACTAGGCTACAATTGTAGTTTATATTCATAAATATATTATGTTTCCTTAAAAGAGGTATTAAAAATTGTAATCTAGAAAAAGAATAGATGGCATTGAGGGTTTTGGTCCTGATGTAGGGTCTGTGCCATAAAGAAATCCCAAGGAGATATGTGTGAGTGAAGAGGAAGTGGTTCTAGTGTTTGTTAACTTGTTTAAGAGAAATAAGATTTTTGAGGGGTCCATATTAAAAAATAAGAGGTGGATGAATCTATTTAGTTGCATTTTTAAAAGTAATGCAATCTCCTCAATGTCATATGAATTTGACCTAGTAATGAGATATTGTTCTATATTTGTCCTTGATTGTTTGGTAGAGAAAGGTGTTGCATCAATTTAATGCTCTTTAATTGGTAAAGTTATTGGTCCTCAACCAAACATTGAGTTTGTTTATGCTAAGCTAGCCCTGAAGTGGAAAACTTAAGGGCAGATGGATGTCTTAGCTAGATTTTCTTCTTTTCTTTTTTTTTCTAATTGGAGAGCCTTGGGTGCTAGTAAATCTTCTCTTTATCTTACAAGATTGTAACCAAGGTGTCCCCCATTTGATTGGATATGTGATGTAGTCCCTGTTTGGGGAAGACTCCCTAGCTTACCTTTAGAATTTTTGGACGAGGATATTTTAAAGGTGTAACAACCTATTTTGGGTTTTTGTTATCAATGGAATCCATGATGGCTACAAGGAATAGGTTGGTTCATGCTCAGATTTGTGTCAATACTAAACAATCAACTGATTTATCAGGGGAAATTTCTAGTAAGTCTAAACTTGGGTCTTTGTCTTGGGCCATCAAGTTCAAATATGTCCTCTTCTCTTGTTTTCATTATAGAAAAGTAGGTCATTGGGAAAAATATTATATCCTATGAAAAAAGTACAATTTAAGACATCTAAGAAGGTTTGGAGAAGAAAGGAATCTAATCTTCAAAGTAATGAGGAGGGAAATCAAGTGGAAGGCAAAGGATCTAAGGGGGACTCCAATAGTAATAATGTAGTTTCACAAGTTGAGGTTGATAGCTTGAAGGGTAATCATAATGAAGAGGTTCATGCCAAGGATAAAGAATCTATGAAATGAATAGTGTGTTGGCTAGTGAGCAAGAGTAGCCCTCACGTTCAAAGGGAGATCCTATTGAGGACCCTAAATGACTAACCCTTGAAGAGATTCTTAAACTCCTCTATAAATAAACGTATCAATTTATTTAACTATTCTTTTTGGTCAAAAAGATATTTATTTATTTATTTTCACTTATTTCATTTCTCTCTTTTCTTAACACATCTCTCTCCTATTTTCCTCCACTTCTCCAATGACAACTTTATGTGCATATTCCATACTCAAATCTCCTTTGTCAATCTTTTGTTTGGTCTTTACCATTGTTCAATATCACATCATATGTAAAAACTATCTTCATCCTCATTAGATCTAACGATTAGCTTCAAAGCCTTTGTGAATCGTGATATTTGTTTGTTGGGATTGAGTCTGCCCTATTTGGGTTTAACCTATAAGAAATTCAACTCTATTTTAATTCTAAATAATGAATAAACATATCCTATACATTATTTTCTAAATATTAATAAATAGATTTTACATAATGACAACATTATTTTTATTAATATACTTCAAAATAAATATCCCCTTTCTTTACACTTAATACTTAAAAATATTTGAATTATACATTTTTTAATTCTTAGTAATCTAAATTAATTATATGTTATTACCTACATAAATGGACATACACAAATGAATATCTTATTTCCTTTCTCATAATCTACTTCAAAAATACTATCAAACTGAAAATTATAAAAGCACGTTGAGCTAACTATTAGCAACTTATTAACTGATTCAAAAAATGAATGGAGTTATTCAAATCTTCTCATGTAAAAATCATTTTGGTTAATTTCTTAAAATGTCAAGAAAAACATTGATTTGAAATAGCGACATGAACACAAAAAATTAGGGTTTTAGCCATTTAATTCTGGGTCAAATAACCAACCAATGTGGCAAATCTTCCAGAATTTCACCGTCTCCGTTGCGCCTATTACGTTGAATGCGTTATTTTCGCAGAAACTCTCACAAAGTTTTGTTGTAAATCAATGGCTCCCTCTATAAATGGGTCGGCGTCACACTATATTGTATTCCATCTCTTTCTTCATTATCCAGTTGAAAGCTAAAGATTTTCCTGTGCATTTGATTCAGCAAAAAGCTGTCAGCCTTTTAATATAGGGAGCTTGACGGGCATGAAAATAAAGACTATGATTGTGGTGGCGTTGTTTGTGTTCACGGTCCATGTCTCCGCTCGATATAATTACCTTCCAAATCCTCCCATAAATAATAATGGGCTTACAAGTACGGAGAAGTTGGCAAAACCTCCAAACTCTGCGGGCGCGTCTCCAGACCCTCGCTGCCCACCACACCCCAACAAGCTTGTCTTCTCAGGACACAACTGAAACCTCACTTTTCGCTGAGCCAATGTTTCATTGCACTTATCTCTGTTGTAGAGCATTCAGTAGCTAGTGAATAAAACTGCAGCCACTTGATGGCATTGCTTTATCACTGTAATTTCCTTTTTAAAGGAAAGCTGGTCGACGGTTTGATTCCAGGCGTGTTAAAATTGATGTGTGTAAAAACTTGAAATATTTATGGACTAATATTTACATGTGTTTTATAATTAAAAATTATTAATGATATTTCAAAATTAAGATTGTATTGAAATATTTCTAGCCAACAGAATTGTAGTTAGATTTATGGGGTGTTCATTTGAAGAAAGAGATAGAATGTAGTAGATAGACAATTTGAGTTGATAAGATGGTCTATTAGATTCTTTGATATCATGCTACTATGAAGCATTTTCCATCTAGTATTATTCCTATGAGTATTGAGTATCAAATATATGTTTTTCCCATCTTGATTAGTTTTGTTAAGGCTACACTATCTCAATGATGTATAGAAACATAATCTCTGATTGTTTATAGAGTAAACTCTATGTGGTTGTTGTCTTTTTGATGCTCCTATGTGCCTTTTACTATCATAAACAATGTCATTGTATTCCCATTACCTTCATGCTAACCCTGATCTTTTGATTATCTTCTGTCGCACATGAATTTTTCTTCAGGTTCCATGATCATTCATGTACTCTCAGCATGTTGTACATATTTATTGTCATTGTATTAATATTCTGTGATTTTCTGTTAAAGAAGCATTATGTATTCATTCTGATGGATTCATTCAATGGCCCTCTGACAACAACATGGCTATTTTGACTTTTTGATCAATATTGGCAATGCTCCAATTGCTCTTCTTTTTCTATGGCTGATTGACTATTCATCTCTTTTTGTTACGCAGCTTTTAGACATTATTCACTGATTGACGATATGTCTTAATACCTACTGTCTATAGGTTTTGCTTGATATGCTACTCATACAATTTGATTTTCTGATTCCTTGTAGGTTAATGTACCTTTTTCTGATGTAAATAATTTTTTTAAAATGATGATTGTCCTCTTATTGATGATGCCTTGCTATGTGAGCCAGAAGGTTTCATAGTGGTGGCACAATGTCCCTTCGATAGCTAAAATTGTGTCTTCACTCTACTCTAAAGTGGAATCAAAAGCTTTCATACTTGAATACATGTACCTTTGATGACTCAACACTTAAACCTTTTGTTGATCTTCTACTTATGTAGGTCAGAAGGTTTCATGAAAAGATTACATGTCCCTTTGATAGCCAAACTCTGCAACATGATAGTGTAGGGGAGGATGGATTGGATCCACTCCTCAAACCAAAAATAAAAACACAGATTTGTTAATAAATACACAGAAATTATAAATGTGCTGCTGCAGATGAATCCATTCTTATTGCTTGCTTGAAACACAATTACAAAATGCCTTTTTATAGAAGGCTTAGAAGTTACATAGAAAACTCTAGAATATTTTCTCATACCGGACATTCATTTCTAGAACATTCTAAATATAATATTAGAAACTTTACCTAATCCCTAATCTAGCTGGAGGCCTCTAGAATAATCTAATTCACTTAATATTTTGGACTTTGCATTTGAGAAATTTCTGGAAACCCTTCTAGAAGGTGTAAATTTCCAGAAACTACTAAATAATTACTATTCTGGAAAATTTCATCTTAACCCGCAAAGTTGTTGGTAGAAATTACTAGAATCTTCTAACACTCCCCCCTAATTTCTACCACTAATTACATCAAAATCTATAATTATACATCAAGATCTTATTCCCTGAATTTTGTCCACGAATGCTACGGCATTCAAATTCTTTTTTCTCTTCCCTCTTGTCTTCTCTTACTATCAACATCCTTTCATTTTCCTGATGCCAATGCCTTTCTTTTGCCTTATTCCAAAATGTCATTTTTCATATCTATTGATGCCTTTGTCTTTGTCCAACTGCTGCGACAGTTCTTCAAAACCTGGATCTGGAACTTCCTGGAATCTTTCCATCTATAGATGTCTTGCCATAAATATTTTTTCTGTCTTTACTTTTGCCATAATTTCCATTTCCATTAGCTTTCACATGTGAATTTTTATACTTGAACAAATTCTTGATCATACCTGTAATTTTTTGCCAACTTGATCCGTAGCTCCATCCACAATCCATTTTCATGTAACCTTTCGTAGAAGCATTCTTTGATACTTTATTCCAACATGTCTTTTCACAATGACTCTTCAAACTGCAAATACTGCAAGGATGTAGATCCCAACATCTATCCTCTGTATGCCCTTTCCTATTACAATGCGAACACTGCATAGACTTCATTCCTTTAGTTGATTCACTTGTACCTGTATGCATATTTCCATTGTCTGTAGCATATCCAAGACCTTCATATTTTGGCCTAATTTTAGGCTCAATTATATTCCTCATTCCTTGCTCATTCTTTCCTAGTCCTTTACCCTTGTATCCCATTCTTTTCATAATCTTCAAACCAATGTTGCCATCAAAACAACTAGTGTCTTTTTCATTATCATTACAACTTATATTTTCATCATCACACTCTTTTTTACAAATAACTTCAGCAAAATCACACTTCTCAATTGACAAATTCAAATCCTCTGTACTACATGAAACATCATGCACTAATTTATTTTCCTTTAAACATTCATTCTCTTCTGTTAGTTTTGTGATTTCCTTCTTGTATGTATTATTCTCTTCTTCTAGCTTCTTCATTTTTTCCTCTAAATCCTCATTTATTTTCTTAGTATCGTCAAACAACTTTAACTTTTTTTTCTAGCTCTTCATTTTTCTTTTCAGCTTTGTCTAATTCGTCATAAAAAACACAAATTCTTTCTTGAAGTTTACATTTTTCTGCTAACCCCTCTCTTATGTGCGTAGCCATTTCTTTTCTTAATTTTGCCAATTCCTCCTCCAAAAGACCTTTTTCACATATTAAATTTATATTTTCTCTCTTCACCTTTATTAATTCTTCTTCTAAATTATTTGATTTTTCTTTCTTAACTCTACCAGCTTTTCCCATTAGAATTAAATGATTTAACTCTTTGTAATAAATAAGGCACTTTCCTTCTCAAAATTTTTTGAATTCAAATCTTCATGACCACTTCTTGACGACAACAACCTTCATATCTAGACAGATAAATTTTCTCACAAACACTTATTTCTCCTGGCATATATGCTTTACCCAACACATAAAACATTTATGCCACACAAATAACAGACCATTGAAAAATAAAATCTTTTAGTAAACAACTTCACCAAACACTACAAGTTCTTTAGTTCATTTCACATGTAAGCATGTTAAACAATTTACACCCTTATTTCTTCACATAGCAGCCCCATCACGCAACACACATTTCTTCACACAGCTCCTCTATAACAGAGATAACAAAGAGAACTTACATTGATCTTATTGTCTTTAATGGACAATCAAACATCTTCTTGCATTGGCAGTTTTCCCGTGCGCAGCCAAGTTTGGTATCTCCTTCCAATCAACAAAATGTATCCCTGGCACCTTGCTCTTTTTTCATCTTTACAAACATCTTCATTCGCAGCACTCCATTTATAGATTCCTCTACCCCTCCAGACTCTCCAAGGTCTTTTACCATTGGCTCTGATACCAATTTTGTAGGGGAGGATGGAGTGGATCCACTCCTCAAACCAAAAATAAAAACACAGATTTGTTAATAAATACACAGAAATTATAAATGTGCTGCTGCAGATAAATCCATTCTTATTGCTTGCTTGAAACACAATTACAAAATGCCTTTTTATAGAAGGCTTAGAAGTTACATAGAAAACTCTAGAATATTTTCTCATACCGGATATTCATTTCTAGAACATTCTAAATATAATATTAGAAACTTTACCTAATCCCTAATCTAGCTGGAGGCCTCTAGAATAATCTAATTCACTTAATATTTTGGACTTTGCATTTGAGAAATTTCTGGAAACCCTTCTAGAAGGTGTAAATTTTCAGAAACTACTAAATAATTACTATTCTGGAAAATTTCATCTTAACCCGCAAAATTGTTGGTAGAAATTACTAGAATCTTCTAACAGATAGGAGTCAGAGGGTTTCACGCTTGAGACATGCGTGTCCCTTTTATGACTTGTCTTCAACCAATTCCGCAACATAGCTTCAGTTGGAAAGTTTCATGTCTTGTGAACATGTCCCTTCAGCAACTTACTAACCTTCATACCTATATCTCCACATAAAAGAACTAGTTAATTAAAACATGTATTTCTTTTTCAGCTCCTTCCTTCATGATCTTTTGTCTTTGCTGTTTTGAATGTATAACTGTTAATGGTAGGAGTACATGTAGATGTCGTTCATTTCTCAGTTCGTAGAACTAACTCCACTCCTTTATTTTGCAATTTTTTTTCTCAAGATGTGGGCCCGGGTTTCCATCAGCCACATAATTCAACGCAGGCCTCCATAACCAGGAAATGGAGGACTTCTCCCTATACCCCTTGTTAATTTTTGTACATTCAAAGAATTTTATTTTTAGATTATATATTTTCAATAGTTTTCATGACATGTGTGGATCTGAATTTAGAAAAACGCTTGAATCTTACTTTTCTTACGAATTCAAAGGTGTATATAAGGAAAAAACTTCTGATATATTTAATGTTCTTCATGTATTGCAGTGCAATATTGATACATAACTTGTAAAAATAAACTATTCCCTCTACGAATAAAGAGAGAAGTACTCCTTTTTGCATTTGTTGTCTCTTTAAATCAATCTAAAATTACAACTCAGCTCAGTCATTTTGAGGTTGAATGCAGAAAATGGTAACAACAATATCAAGAACACAGGGAGAAATGACATATCTCTATAAATAAGTAGTAGAACTTAAATATAAAGCCCAATTTGTGTGTGTCATACTCCAGATGTCTCTTCATTCCCAAGGCTAGTTGGGAGCAGTAACCATGTATTCCATGTATAAAACTATAATTAACAGTGCAATAAATACAACAAATTGAAGTGATAAGAGCCTCATCATTGAAACCAAATAAGAACTAAATACGACCATTAATATCAACTACAATAAGAGATCAAAAATAACTATGCGTATAACTTTCATAAATCACCATACAGCCTGCAAGTGAGAAGGGAAAATGAAAGATATTAATCATATTAATAGTTGTCTAATCATGAAAATTACTCCGCTAAGGAAAGGCTCAACAACTTTGGGAGACACGTCTTTAGGGTAGTAAAGAGATAAAGTAAGAAGATCAAAATACCACAACCAAATACAAATCTTAGAAAGGAAAGCCTCGAGGAGCACGTCCAAATCAAGATGCATCCTTAAAAAATTAGGTGCTTAGTCCCATGAGATAAAATGGAAGTAGGAAAGATTGGCAAAAGAAAGCATTATGTATGCATGTTAGAATCAGTAAGTTAATTATCAAGAGAAATGTGGTTGGCACAGACCAAGACAACCAAGTTGACTGTAGCCATCCACAACTGACTCAACGCCATTCTTATCCACCCATTCACCGTTCACCATTAATGCTCTATGTAACTCTGAGCTGTAGTCTGTGTAGAATTTAATATATAATAGTCTATAAATTTGATGGATTAGCAATACAATCTCAGAGCTCATGTTTTGAGTTTCTCCTCAATGCCAGTATTTTCAACTTGGTATTCTAGCTAAGGAGAAGATTGCTATTCAATAGAGTTTTGCACAATCTGATCTACTGAAGTTTGAGCTTTGTTTATGGATTGATTTTCAGACAAGTATGATGTTTGCAGAGTAAATGAGAATGTTGTTATAGTGCTGCCCAAATTATAGGGTGTGTTGAAGCTGCTGAAGGTGAATAAATATCAAAGGAAATGCCAAGATATTTAATGGCTAAGAAAAAAAAATCTGCCAAAGAATAAATTTGTCTGACTACCCAATAAATACATGGGATCAGTGAAAGTAATCTATGTTATCTTTGTAGTTGTGAGAGTACAACACTTTGTCTGTCCAAAAATCTAAGCAATGTGGGCTTCGAAATGCATTTTGTGAGAGTGAAGAGAAAAGAATGGGGAGAAAGGTATCATATTTTGAAACCATGTGAAGGGAGATACACATCGTGGCTACTATTCTAGAGTCCAAGCTTATTGCCACAAAATAGATCATTGTTAGGTCTTACAGTCTAACCAAGCCACTATTAAAAAAGATTGAAATTATGGTATTTGGAAAATTGTCCAATAAGTAGGTTGTTTATTGGAGTGAATCACAACTTGAAAGAAAGATCATGAATTGAATGAGTTTGAAGATCACCTAGTTAAAGAAAAATTCAGTGATAACTTTAGTGTGCTATATAATATTTTGGGTTGCGTATTTGTATCTAGGTGAGACATATAGGTTTGGTTTATAAATACGTCATGTGTGAGGTTTGTGGTGAGACCAAGCCACTTGAATGAAAGGTTTATGGTGATCTTGAAACCATTTGTGATTAAGTGTTGTGGTTAACGAAAACCACTTAAGAGAAAAGTAAGTGGTGAGCTTAAAACCACTTTAGATTTGTATCGGTTAGGGGTAAACTGTGAAAAATCAAAGTGATTATGATGAGGGGAAGTAGCATGACAAATAGAATTTTACAAGTGATTGGAAATGGGTACCTAACAAGGCTATTATCTAGGACACATCACTTCTAGATTATGGGGGCATATCTAAGACAATTTAATAATTAATTTAAGGGGGATGTTAGAATCAATAATTTAATTATAAGGTGAACTATGGTTAACACAAACCAAGATGACTAAGCTGACTGTAGCTATCCACAACTGACTTAATGTTATTCTTAGTCACCCATTCACCATCCACCATTAATTCTCCAGCTAACTCTGAGCTATAGTCTATGTATAGTTTAATATATAATAGTCTATAAATTTCATGAATTAGTAATACAATCACAAATCTCATGTTATGAGTTTCTCCTCTATGATAGTGTTTTCAATTATCTCCACTTAGAGATTAAGAAATCTAGCCTATAAATTATTTTATAGAGGTACTCTATCGATAGCATCAATTGCAAAACCTAGAAATGAGGGAAAAATCAATTAAAAAAAAATCCATGACAAGAGTACACAAAATAGACTATATCTAGCTAACACAATATACTAGGTAAACTGAACTATCTGACCTAGAGGAAACACATAAAACAAAAGGAATCCATGTGGGAAAATGACGATCGATACATGTAATTACCAAATAAAGCCTAACAAATATAGGAAAGTGATATTGGAACTCAAATTAGTTTCTAAAAGGTAGCCATTAGAGAAAAGATTGGAAGATCCCAAACAACAAGACAATGCACTCAACCAAATAGCATTAGAAAACCACTAATTAAGGAATGCAAATAATCCCCAACTACACAGAGTGAGGAGATGGAGGACAACAAATCTAAAAAAATTTAAAACTAGTTAGAAAAACCAAAATCTTGAGAAATCAACAAAAACCAAAAAGAGAGCTAGAGACAACTAGGAAAAAGAGCCACCTAAAACCTGAACTCTTAGAAACCCAAGATAACAATGAAAAAAAGGGGACAAAGAAGTTAGAGAGGGAGAAGAAGAAATGACTTGCAATTTCAACAATGAATAGAGTTAAACCTAGAATCAAGAAAGATATCGAAAGGGAATTTTAGATCCACTAAATTCCTATCTTCTAAAATTACTTTCCAAGGTCTTGTTAGCTAGCCAGTCTACAAAAGAATTTGCCTCCCTAAAGTAATTTGATATTTCATTAGAGTTATGTTTTGAACTCGGTATAGGTTAAATTATCTCTATTCCACTAAATTCATTTTATATTTAGCGAGTAAGATGAACTCAGTATCATCTAGGTGCTTACAATATGGACTTTTCCATTAAAACAAGTACAAGTACGATACAATAATCTATATACTACTTCTTGATTTATTGTTGTTTTAATTTATCTAAATAAATAATATCAAATAATTTTGGAAAGCTATAAGCATATTGTCATTGAACTTATTCAACTTACATAAGAATTATGAAGGTAATTGAATAAATCAAGACTCCATTCAAGTTCTTCACACCAACTGAGTTGGAGTTGGCGCGATGGGTATTTCACTTCATGCCCATGTATGGGGTTGTTATTGTAAATATTGAGTTTTTCTAATGGGATTTAATGAGATGATTGTTAATGATTTGTATATAGTTTTCAATATTTATTTAATTTAATTTAATATTAAACTCTAAAACAAGTAAATATCATGATTTTAATTTTATGATTAATGTTTATTTTGAATTTATCTTCCCTTTTTCCTTCCACTTAAAATATATTTATTGTGTTCATTCAAATACCATTTCACTTAAAATATCTTAGTTATACATTTTCTTGTTGAGTTAGACTTATCATTTGCATATTTTTTGAGATTATTCTTTGGTTGAAATTTTTTAAATTGGTAGATCTTCATGATTTTGTAGGAATTTATTTAAATCTAAATATCTTTGATTCTAAAACACAATGGATGAAAGAGCCATGTGAACAAGAAGAGAGATATAAGGGAGTCAGGCATATTATTTTATAATTTTAAAGTGTTTAATGTTATAATCAAGGGCTTTAGCTTCTTTTTATTTATTTATGTTTAACAATGAAAAATACAAGTAGAAATAAGCTATTAGAAAAAATGATTTAGTATTCTCTTTATAATTTTGAAATTAGACTAAATAATCTAATTTAATTTGGATAGTGTTATTATTTTGGTGAGAATTTTAGAATGAGCCATTTGTTTTTTACTTTACTAATCTTAAATGTAAAAGATCATAGTAAATATATTTTGCAAATAGAATTTGAAATTATGTGTGCCTTTACAATAAATTTAACAAAGTGAATTTAGCCTTCTCATAAAAATAAATTTGAACTACTCCAAATAAAATAAAAATTATTATCATGGAGTGGCCAAGGGTAATCTTGGGCTGACTGGGTGCGAGGGAGTAATAAGGGATGAAATGGAATCTTAATTTCGACACTGGCACTCCCTATGGGTAGTCAAACAAACCACTTAGCCGAGGGTATTGGATCTTATCAAAGTTTGTTGATGGATTATCATATTAAATAAAATAAATTTGGGATAGAAGGAGACTAAAAAAATATAATAAATTGTATCAAAGGTTTACATAAACCTCCATGGACTATAGAGAATTAGATTAACAACTCTAAAGATATGATCTCTTCTTTCCAAAATTGTCATGTCTCCCATACTTATCTTAAGGCTAACTCAGTGGTGGAGTAGTTTTCCAATAAGGGAATTAAACGAAATAATATGCTAACTTGAAATAAGCATGATGCTCTAGATGCTAAGGCCAACATGCTTTTATGGCTAGACTGGGATAGGACAATGGGAGTTGGAAGTAGTTTTTTAATGATGATCAGTAATTGTGATATGAAAGGTGACATATTGATTTTTTGGTGGAATACAATTTTAAACAATCCTAACCATGTAGAAAGATCAAGGGCTCATTATGGAAACCTCACATGGATTATAGGTAGTTTTGAACTTCATTTTCAAGTTTGCTTACTTTATTTCTTCTATGTCTGAGAACTTTACGACATAAGAGAGAGATGGTTTTTGTAGGAGAACTAAGCCCATCGATTGTGACAACCTTGACACCAAGAACAAGTTTTGGAACATCTTGAAGGAGGGTGACCTCATTCTATATCTAGAACATCTTCATGCCTAGGAAACTAATATTATAGAGCAGTTTGCATGGGGTTGGAAGCATGGTTGTGTTGTTTTGTTTGAGAAAAGGTTTGCATTGAGGGGAATTTTATGGTTGAGGTGATTGGCCCACCAACATATGGTATAAATTTTTATAGAGACTGTAAGTACTCAGACTGTGTCATTTAGAAATTCCCTAAAATGGATGAGGAAAGGGAGAAGTTAGGGAATAGGGTTAAGAAGACTAGCTATGACCCATCCAAATTGAAAAAGGTACAAAGCCAGGTCCTTAAAGTGCTCATGGATTATATTACTTTGGATGTTTATTTCACTTGTTCCTTTGGGCACCATTTTGTATTGCTAAATCAATTCTTCCACAATGTTAGGGTCTCTATTCTCTTTTACTTATGGTCGTCTCTTAAAACTAGCTCCAGGGATTATAGGAAGAATCTTGATAAAAATCCTATTCTCCATGAGGGTTTGTTGGTGCTTATTTTTTTTATCATTACAAAGCCCTTCTGAACCCCTCTAATATTATCTTTATTTATGAGTATACTGTTGTCATATTTTTGCACATTTTGGGAAACCTAATTACTAGATGAGCTCTGTACCCTAGTTTGTGTTATTAGGTGATCTGGATTAAGATTTGTGTTCATTTCATTGCAAAGGTACATGAAAAGAAAAGATTAATTACTACATCTAAGATTACATCTCATATCTTGAATATGTTGTACAGAAAAGAGAGAATTGAAAAGAAAACATTCATATGAGCTCACACATGCTGTGAGCATAGAAAATGCAAGAATTGCATAAATGAGTGAAAGTATACATAAATTAATGGAGCTAGATGTAGGGGTACTAGACATTGCCTGGTAGTGAGTTGATCTTCTGTGTTCCCGTTGTACTCTTGTGATCCTGAGCCTGCAGAGAGAGAAAAGAAGAAGGGGTTAGATCCAATGGATCTAAGCAATGAATGGTGCCACAACATCTATGAAATGCATATGTGTACTCAGTCATACACCTTTGGCACGTGCTCTGCTCAGGGCATGTGCATCAAGAGGCTCTAGAAATAAAAGAAATACCATTGATTTCACTAATATGTTTGTTCCATGTGCAGAGATAGAAGAAGATGATTCATAACAAATAGTAGAATACTAGGATCCAAATGAATGATGGTGCCCTATGATGTGGGCTCTATCGGGAGGATCTCAAATTTCCTAGAGAGAGACCACATCACAAGCCAAGAACACCCATGATTAGTATTGAGTCTCCTAGTACCCTACACTGAACCGGTGAGGGTTGTTAGAAGCTCTATTCCCACAAAGTTTTTGGCAACCCTAACCGTCTCAAGGAGAGGCACTAATTATATAGGGGGAATTTAGTAGTACAGTATCAATGAGAACCATAAAGCCAGATCAAATAAGAATGATCAAAATAGGGCATGAACTAGATCCAGGAGGCATTCGTCACAACATTTTTAAGATGGCATGGTTAAAGAACAGAATAGAGCTAATGGCAGAGTACACAAATCTATGGATCAGATAGGGCACTCTGTTGCATAGATGTTCATATGGCACATATATGATGAGGGCACACAATCCACAAATATAGAAAAAGGTACAACAAAGAATGCTTAAAGATTAATTTAATGCATTACATTTAGGGCATTCATATATTCTGTGATGATGCTATATAATCTACATTTATGAACCAATAAAAGGAAACTTCTATGTGATAAACATGTGAAAATCATTGCTATAGTGGTGGCACAAATCAAATGACAAATGTTCACAGGCATAGATCAAGGTTGATAGCAATAGTTTCAGTATATCAAGATTGCATAATCAGAAGGGAAAAATCAACATAATGTTGTTCTTAGGGTAATCAAATAATAGTGCCATCATTCAACATTTATGTGCCCTTGATGAACAAGGTCTGTACTGTTCTTGGGCTTGATTGTAGATTCTCTAGATTTCCTATATATGCCTCTCACTTAGGTGATAGTAGGCTGGTTTTTCATTCCCTCATTCTCACGAGGTGAATTTTGTAGCTCTTGTGAAGCAATCTAATATTGTAACTCCTTTTATTCTAGTTAATAGCAAAATTGTTCCCTTCTTTTCTATAGTTTGTGAGTTGGTTGATGAAATTAGTTTTATGTATTGTGATTGATTCTGATCCTTTACATGATAGTATGTTCATTTGATTATTTTTCAAGTGTTGATCTTCTTTAAGGTTTTCAAATCTATGTGCATCTAACTATGTTGAGTTGTGAAAATCATCTTCTCATTCACAATCAGCACCTGATTGTTTTCTAAGGGGAAAATCAAATTTGGAAGAGTTGTGGAGTTCTTGTTATGTGTTGGGGTTATATTGTGAGTTTGTTTTCAGTTTGTGGATCCATTCAGTTTGGTGAATCACCTTAGTTAGATTTAGCAATTTCCAGTTTCATGCAATCTCTCTCCCTTTCCCTTCAAAGTTAGTACAGTTCAGGTGATACAAATGGGGAAGCCGGCCCTTAATCCTAAGGTCTATTCTCAAGAAGCAATCCCACATCTTGAGAGTATTCCCATGTTTCACAGGACTACTGGGTTTTATACTTAGCCATCACGGGTGCAATCCCTAGTGACAACATATACTACCATTGTTAGGGTGATGAAAGTTATTTCTGAATGTGCAGATGACATAGATTGTGTGGAAGAGGAGTATGAGCCATCTTTTGAAGTTAATAAAATGCCCAAGTCTAAAGTTAAAATAAGTGGTAAATGGAGAGACCAAAATATGGACTTAGAGGAGGAGGACTATGTCCCCTCAAATGAGATCAAGACTACCCCCAAATCTAGTAAGAAGGATGCAAATTTTGTGAAGGGGAAGGACAAACCCTTTGCGAAAAGATAAGATATTAAGGCGATTTCCTTGCCCTCCCCTTTTGGTGTTAGTGTCGTGGCCAAAATCAAAGGGCGGGAGTTTGAGAAAGAAAAGGAGAATATGTAGGAGGTAGGAAATGATAAAGATATTTATGTAAAAATTATAGTGGCTTTTGTTGGAGCTCTAAAATTTTGGATTAATTTTAGAGACCATTTTCTAAAAATTTCAATAAGGAAAAGTTAGTGGCCTTGAAAATATTTTGTAAGAAGCCAAGTTTGAGTGCAAAGAAGAAAGGGACCTTTTCTTTTCATGAAGAACCACTTGGGAGATGTTTCCACTTATCAATAAGAATATTTAATGGGTTGCAACTCTCAAATTTTAGTTGTGATATGTTTTGGAGGTAGCCATTCAGAGATGTTTACCCAAATCTGCAATATGTGTTTTCGGAATTCAAAGGTGACCCACATTAAAGGATTGCATCTTGAGACCAGTTGGTAGTCATGGCATATGGATTGTTGCAATATGTTGTAGGTATGGAAGTGACTCTCCATGCCCATTTTCAACCTCCCATGTGTTCGTTTGATTAGTTTACCAGAGCCTTTTTGTTTACAATTTATTAAGGTTTTCTGAGTGTGTAAAATGCAAAATTTAAGTGGCCTACTTTGAGGTCTCACAAATTGCACCTAGTTCATGAAAAAGAGAAATTGAATGTTTTTCTACATTATAAACATGGAAATGTATCTCCTCGATGATTTTTGAATCATGACCAATCCATTGGACCACTTTTCTTAGTCAGTTCCAAATCTAATTTCTATAGTTTCATTATTTTAATGTTTAGAAAGTTTTAAAAGGGTTGACTTTGAAGTTTAATTATAATTGACCATTTGATAATCTGGGAAAGTTAATTGATGATTCATTTCTCTTTTATTAGAGTGAATCCATATCTAGGTTTCCAGACTGAAAGACTGTTTGTTACCCAAATTTCCAAGTCTCATACAAATTTGGCCAGATCTATCTCAGGGTCTCTGTTTTTGCCTTGCCAATCACCCCTGAAATTTTCATGGTTTTAGGTCTTGTTTCCTGGCCTCTGCAAATTGTTTTATCCCCTCGTCTATAGTTAAAAATTCATAAATGTAGCCATTGGAGGCAATAAACCCTGAAAACCCTAGGCTGGTTCTATTTTGCCATTACCTTTTCGGGCCACTTAAATGCCCAAAAATGCACGTGCCCTTAAATATGACCACTTCATGTGTTAAGTCTCTAGGTTGTCGAGCGGGGTCCCTTTTAATATTTCCTTCAAAGCCTAAGTCTTCCCAGCAATTATTTCCTCCTAACCTTCCCTTTTAAACTTGTGGTTGTCACGTGTTCACAAGGAATATCCTTTGCCCTTGCGATCATGTGATAGGATGACACCTGTCTCGATGGGCCCATTCTTCATCTTCAAAGGGTCCCAGTTCTAAAGGAATCTATGGTTGTCATGACTTCGCAAGGGTGGTGTCAGAGGTATGAGGTCTCATGATGATCGTGGATTTCCTTTCCCTGTAGTGCTTCAAAGTCAAGTGGGTCCATTTCCATGTTGTCCTACATGGAGGCTTCCTATTGGTCGAGAGGTGGTGACTTGTCTGATTTTCAGAGTAGGCCCGATAGACTGTGTCCCTTTTAGATCAACGACTGGCATATAATCTCATGGGGTTTCTCTAACACATGAGATTATGTGCCGACCATCGATCTTGCTTTATTGTTGAGGCTTTGACAGTGGGTCCTTTCTTGCTGTTGTGCTCACGTTTGATTGGTCCACGTAGTGGTGACTGGTGTTACAGTGGGTTCATTTGTCAGAGGGTCCTGATTAAAGAAAGATCTATGGCTGGCACATGATTGAAAGGAATATTTGAGGGCTATGAGATCATGTGCCCATCATTAGATTGGAATCTTAATCTACCATGGGTCTTGTTGTCAAAAGGGTCTGCAATGTGTCTCATTTGGTAGCTTGTGATTGGCTAGTTGGTATGCTACGTGGCAGTTGTCAGTGGGTCCATGGGGTCAGGGATTTCTAAAAAGCTTAATGTCTAGTTTGATTTGGTAGTTGTCGTTATACCGGGGATCCAAGATGCTTGACTTTTAGCATCATGGTATAGCGACAACCGTCTGATGCTCTTTCTGTAGGTCATGGGTCCAAGTTTGTCAGATGTGCTGATTTTCTCACATTTCATTGGTTGCTGACTTCCAGGTGGCAGTTAACCTATCAGAGGGGGAAGTTTAGACTATTTTTCAAGTGCATCATGGTCATTCATTTTCTAGGGAAGTTATGCATCGATGGTTACGTTTAAAATTTTTTTACTAGCCATTATATTTCAAAATTCAAATGTCTCTGTGAGGGTTTTGCATTCTTTCAGCCATGCACAATGTCAGGTAGCTTAGGAATTTAATTCTTAGGACATTTGTGGGTGGGGAAGTTGATGGAGATGACTGTTGGCCAGTGTTTGCAGGGTCCTTTGCTGTGTTTTCACACCAGGTGGTGCTAGAAAAGGTTGGCACCACCTTTTGAATAGTATTGTTACCTAGGGATATGATCAGATTGTGAGCCTTCATGGCTTAGTGGAGTTGCAGGTGGGTTGGTAAGTCGAGGTTGTGTCCATAGGTGATTCCAGTTCAGAAAGATCAACACGCAAAGAAAGATATGATTTGATCACCGGTGTTCTCAGAGATTTTCATAATGAGTGATCAGTGTATAGCTAGGGTTTGATTATTGTATTGTAAAATCTTGTAACCTGAGTTAGGTTAGTTTTTGAATCTTGCCTACGTGTAGTGAGTTGTATATAGTTCTTTTTTTTGGAGCCTTAGTGCTTAGAATTGACTTTTTGTAAAAGAAGAGTTGGACAATTGTAAAAGAAATTCACATTTTCTTTAGAGTCATTTGTGGTATTCTTTCTGCCCTTTGGCTTACACAGTTGTAAATTCCCATTGATAATTTAGATATTGAAGATATTTTGTGACATTTCTCATGCCCCTATGCCTTCTTGTGTGAGTTATCTCTTAGTGAATTCAGTATTTATATGTTTCTCAGTGATATCTTAGGGTTCTTTGTCCCTCTTTCTTTTTGCAATTTTGTGTATTATTGTGGATGATTTGATGTGAATGCTTTTGTAGGTATATTACAACCCCTTAACACTCTTGTCTCATTCCTATACCTAGTTGCAGAGCTGAATGTTTGTTTGCAGGTCATAGATTGTTGTCTAATCCTAAGAGTGTTGTTGCTTGTGAAAGAATCTCTCTCTTTCCCTGAATACCCTCTTTTATTTGCAGACCCTTCTATGGAATACTTATGCAAGCCTATTCAGTGATTTGTGATCTCCTAGACTTAATTTTATTCATTGAGTCCATCTTTTATGTTGTAATGCATACCTTCATTTCGGTGTATCACCTAGTAGGTAGTTTGCTTTTAGTCATTTCCCTTTCCAAGCATTCCTTCTATCCCTTTCCCTCAAAAGTTTACTTTCATGTCTAGAAGCAAATTAAGGTGATTATCCAAGAGGAACCAACCTAGAACTTGGAGGTCTCATCTCAGTTAGCATAGGTCCCACAACCTGGAGATGATTCCCATGTTATACTAGGTTATCAAGACTATGAGAGCTTGAAACAAAGGTGTTAAACCTAGTGTATAACAGTGTCATCTGATAAGTTTTTAAAGTTAGAATCAAAAATGTTTTATGCAAATCTACAACCAATCACATTTTTAATCGTATCTCAAAAATACGAACTGGGTCAGGCTGATTTTTTTAATACATTTGAGAGGACCATGTGTGCATTCTATAGAAAAAATGTCACAAAAACCCAAATTGAATATGGAAAGCTATGGTCTTCTAAGTAATGGTGGAAATAAAAAAATCACCAATGCTTCTAGAACTTTTATCCCACATGCGCCCAATATTGGTTTCTAGGAGTGTTTAAATGGATGAGCACCTAGTACGAATGTAAAGTGAAGTGAATAGGCAAGAAGAGCCTCTTAACTTGTGTGGGCCCTGATTGTGTGGACACCAGCTAGGTGCACATAAAGATTTTTTAAAAGAGAAATTTTTATAAATGCTAAGTGTTTAATCCCACATTGGTGGGGTGAGGAGTGTAATCACCCAAAAAATGGTCGTCTAGACTATTAACCCCTTTCTAGCATTATTTACTAATTTATCAATTGCTTATTCTTGATCAAATCCTAATTCTATCAATTATTCGATTATATTCTATGGGTTAACCATTTTATCCTAAGTCTTTATTTAATTAAAATGAATTCCCTCCCCTTTTATTAAATAAAAAGCCCCACTTATCTTTTATCCTAAGTTGCACAAATAAAGCATTATTCCTATTTAATAAATAAGAAGAAAAGGCTTTTTGTCTCACATGCTGGACAAAAGTCAACACTTCTTTCCCTTTGGAGGAGACTTGTGCACATGGATTGCTACCACTTTCGAGCTCTACCCTTGATCAAATCTTTTTTCTCTTAATCTCCATGGTCCATTTATCTTTAAAAGGAGAGCTCTCTTCTCATTCTAGGATCCCCACTCTTAATACTAATATTATGCTATAGGTTTTCTTGGTGCCATTAGAGCTTTGGAAGGACTTGTATTTTAGTCTTCATACTTGCATTTTAGCTTAGTTTTCATAGCATTGTTATCTTAGTTTCCTTTCTTGCTTTAGCTTAGCTCACATAGTTTAACTAGTAATGGCTTGTAACACTCTCATTTCTATAGTTTAGTTGCATTCTCATTCTATCATAGCTTGGATTGCATTTTCATTGTGATTCTTGAAGATATTGGCATTCTTTCCCTTGTCTCTTTGAATCTCCCATTGCATGGTTTGCTAGCAAGGTTGCATGCCTAATAGCTCTAGCTGAGAGCCCTCTAAATACCCTTACACTCCATGCCTAGGGAGCTCTAGGTCATTTTTCAAGGTTTCCAATCCATAGATGCTCTTGGAATCAATGGCTTAGAGAAGTGCACATTTTGAGTATACATTTTTGGTGCCCACCGTGGGGCAGACAAACTCTATTTTGCCTTATTTCCATGCATTTTCATCACGTTTTCGTTACTATTTTAGATATTTTTTTGTATTGTCTAGTACAATATAGTATGACAGTTTTTAGTATCGTACGATAGTTTATTACATAACCCTATGATACTTTTCTAGTCAAAAGTATCATGCAACCATACAGAACTCTATCGCCCAGCTATATAAAACTCTATCATCTGGTGTCGTGCGAACTGTCACCTAGAATAGAAGTATCGCACCCTTATATTACAAAGTATCATGTGAGCCTTTGCTAGCAAAAACTATCGCCCAGACCTGAAGGTGACTATTTTCAGCTCTTTTTTTACAAGATTCAGGTTCTCTGCTTTCTAGTTTTTGATTTGTTGGTTTAGGATAGAAATTTATTTGGAGATTATACTTGGGTTTGTTGTATTAACCCTTTTGGGCCTAATGAGTTGTGCTTGTAGGTGTTCCCTAATTGCTTACATAATTTTCTAAAAGAATGCATGTCAAAGATTCAAATACATAAGGGCTACTAATCTTTCTTGTAGGGCTTCCCAAAGCATAAAAACCAAATTCTTGTTCTTTCACTTCATTTTTGAGTGCGGCATTACACTAGTTCATTTTCTTAGGCACTTAATATCTTGTCATTGGATTCTTTTGGTGGTAGGAGAGTATGCTCTTCATCCTTGTGGTGAACCAAAAATCTTGACCCTCCTCTAGATTTTGAAAGGAAGAGGGTTAATTGAACATTGCTTGGTGTGTTTGGGAAAGGCTTTTGAGATAGGAGAGTATGCTCTTCACCCTTGAAGTGAACCAAAAATCTTGACTTTCAAAGGTTTATCCTCTTCTTGTTTAGTCTAGAATCCTTTAGAGGGTCTGCTCTTGAGTAATCAAGAGGAATGACCCAAGTGGGGACAAGCTAATACCCAGCTATTCCAACCCACTATAAACTAAAGGCTATCAAGGACACAAAACCTTGGTAGATGTAATACTTGTGTTTTCTTAGTGTGAGTACTTGTGGGATTGTGACCATGAGAAAAAAGCTAAGCAAGAATGCTTAAGGTACTCTTGTGGCTGCGAGGTCCATTACTTTCTGCAAGGTAAGGAGTCCCTTCAGGGAGCAAGAGGAGTATTGCAAATAGAAGCCCTTATTACGAACCTTAGATAGAAGCTACCCAATTTTTCCGTTCAACATCTTGGTGCAAGGATCGATCCTAGTGCACTACCTAGATCACCCCAAGATTTTACACTCACCATCTGTGTTCCTTTGGTTCTATCATTGGCACTTCCATGATAAAGCCAATATCTATTGTGGGCAACCACTTTGTGTGAGGAAATGGGACATCAAGTGTAGACTAAATTGTTGAGTATTGAGCCTTTGTCTTTCTAGGCAAGCAAGTGCTAGAATTGTCTTCACTATGATCTACTTGTGTAAAATTTCTCAAACATCAAACATCACAGTATTGTTCATAGGATTTTTCGCTTTGATATCCCAAGTGCATGTCTTGGCAAGGTTTTTATTGCCCTTGTTCAAGTATTTTATGACACATTTGATCCTTCATTGTTTGCAAATCTATCTATTTTCTACTGTTACTATGTTCTAAACTGAGAAATTGAAATTATCAAACTACAACTTTGATCAAACTACCTTCAAAATTGGGTTTTACACATTCAATGTTCAAACATCATGCGATACTAAATGATTATTATTGTACCACTTGCTTGAGTATTATCGCATGATACTTCATTGCTAAACTTATACCGCATGAACGTTATACATTGTATCACATCAAGTACCTAGTTACTATCGCACTACTATGTGTGAAATATCATCGGGCCAAATTGTATCATCCTACTATCCTGCAAACTATCGCACAGAATGATTTCACTGTCTTGTTGCTGTCTGCAATCTAAAACTATCAAATTTGAATCATAGGTTGTTGCAGAGTGTCCTTTCCTATTCTCACCTAAATTTTGCCTATCATTTGCATGTTTAAGTTTGTTCTAGACTGAGAAAGATGAGCTAAAACTATTGGATTTGAGCCTGTCAAATGCTACTTTCGATCACTTGTCACACTATGATTACCTCTCTAGCTACTTGCTAATCAAGATTCTTGCTGATATCTTAGCTTGACTCAATTGACTACTATAAATTCTTGAGCACCTTTGACAAGCCATCTCTATTTTTCTATCTCAACAAGTGATCTTCATTAGCTTTTCTTATCTCAAAATCTAAGAAACTTTGCCTCATTCTATTATTCAAACAACATTCCTTTTCATGTCAGTTACAACTTGGTTTTAGTTTGAGCAAGGGAGTCACCCTCCATTCAACTATATGCAGTTACCCTCTCCTAAAAGATGCTCACAAGTGCCAGTTAGTGATGAAAGTTCTAGCCTAGATAGATCTGAAGATTCCAAGGTCACCCCGTGGTATAAAGGAGGCTTCTTTTTTGATGCATTCAAGGCCCCCAAAAGCATAGATACTGTCTCACTTACCATGACTGAACAAGAGAAATATCACCATTTGCAAGTACACTTTGAGAAAAGAGACAACCAAGCACACTTAGATAAAGAGCATAATAGAAGCATAATGGATGCCGCTAGGTGGATGGCATCAAAAGGAATGTCTCACGATCAAGCTGAGACTAGTGGTTATGAAAATAGATCTTTTTTTGGTAATAGTGGCAATCATGGTAACAATACACCACCGAGGTCCCCTCCAAGATGGACTTTTTTTGCACCTCCTTCACCTCATAGACCTCCTCCCACTCATCATGAGGAAGAGGCCAATGATGACATTTCTAGTGAAGAACTTATGAGGTTTGAATAAGATGAAGCTTCCCAACGTTTGATGCATAAACTTTTGGAGCGTAATGCAGATCAATACTTCCAATACATGACTTCTAGAGGATACAAGCTCCCCCCTAGTTATGACGTTTGCCAAATTATTCAGAAAGAGTGCCAACCGAGTATGTGTTAGGCCAATTTTCTATCATTGCAAAATCCTTTGTAATTGGCCTGTTCCTTGCAATGTTTTTATTTTGCTGTCCTATCGTGCCTGCAATCTCAGTCTTGACTTGCAATGAAAATCCTTAGTGTTTCATGGCATGCGTGTCCTACCCCTAGTAGTTTATGTTGTCACCTAGCCCTGGTTCAAACTGCATCTCATAATGTGCAAAACCTAGTAATATTTTTGAGTTTCAAGGTCTGCGGGAAGCATTTTTAAAGTTCTACCTCAGTGTCGAAAACCCATAGTGTTTTTGAAAAACCCATGATGTTTTCAGCTTCCTTGCTATCTTTTGGTCTGTTGAAAATTTCTTGTGTGTTTCCAATCTTTTGTTGAAAACCTGCATTGTTTTCGACCCTTTTCCTTTAGGCTTTGTGCACTTGTCTTATGGTGCTGAAAACTTTATGTGTTTTCGACGTTCCCTCAACTGTGCAAGCCCGATGTGGATGGTGGGGCCCAGTCTTTGCAGGGTGTTAGTCACACTTTCTCCAAGTCTCCAGGTGGTTACATTTTCTATCCAGTGACCTAGTGACTGTGTAGTCGTGTGGTCTCTTCATTCCTGGCAGTTAGCAGCTGACATCTCATGACTTGGTAGATGGTTAAGTTTTCCATAGTCGCGTAGTCGCTGAATGCTTGGCGGTTTATCTCTTCTTATGCTTCCCGCATGGTTATAGTTCCGACAGGATCGATGGTTGCCACAAGTTCACATGGTGAAGATGCACAAGGTTTATTTCTTGTGCTTTTATGACAATCGTCTGATCCTCTGAAGGGATGAGGCTTCTTTCGTGTGGTCCTGATGATGGACATGTGGTAGCCTGTGATAGGCTATTGCATGGTCGCATAGCCTAGTTTTTGGCTATGTGATCATGCAACCACTTGCCACGTGTCCATGGTGGTATGCATTCTGTGTGGTGGGTCTTGTTTTCCAGGTAGTTCTTATGTGCCATGGTGATCTGGGTTGGTGAGTTTTCATTCATCCACATGGTGATGGCTTGGCTTATGTTAGGAGGGGCCCGCATTGAAAGTTTTAATCAATAGTCAGTGTATAATCTCAAGGAATATTCTCAGCCTTTGAGATCATGCACCATCCATCAATTTTATTCCACCTTTCCTTGCTGTCTGTTGTCTACAGTGGGTCTAGTGTGACATGTCTACGCAGGTGGAGATTTCTTATTGGTTGACGTGGATGTGCTTAGGTGTGGGGCCATTGTTAGAGGGGTCTATGATGAGGATGGATCCTAGGGCTGGTATAAATTCTCATGGGATTTGTCAGAGCCATGAGATCTTACACTAGCCATTCATTTTCAAAGGCTCGTGGAAGGTGGGTCCTGTGTCAGTATGACCGTGCGTGGATCAATGAATGGTTTAGTGACATGTGGCTTCAGGCGGGCCTAGTTGGAGTCTAGTGTTTGGCGGTCTGGATAAAATGTGGCGGTGCCGATAAGATATAGTCTTGTCATGCATTTGTGTGAAGATTTGGTGATTCGCTAGTTTGTCTGGTGATTGCATGAACAGTGGTCGGGGAGTCACTATATTTTTAGCAAAGGGTGAAAAGCATTTCGTGAACTAGCGGGAGTTCTTTGGTTGCCAATTTTCCAGATAAAATGGGGCTGGTGTTTTCGGTGACTTGGTGCTGACGTGGAAGCTTGTCGCATGTTCGCATAGCCCAATTTTTGGGCTATGCAATCATGCGACCACTGATGGTATCATAGTTGTAGAGTTATAAAGTGGGGCCACTGGGTTTATAAAGTCACTAAAAGGTCAATAAATCTCATGGTTGTCATATTACTTCCAGGGCAAGGTCCGAGGAAGATAGTTTGGTGATGTGGCGACAACCATTGATCCTGTTTAAAATCTAAAACCCACGAAGGAGATTGATTTGACAGCTACGATATAAAGTTGATGAAGGTTTACATGTGGACATTTGTTTCTTTGTAGGTGCCATTGATTTAGCCATTGGTATTCAAATTCAAATTTCTCTGAGAGCTTCCAGTGCCAGAATGTACCAAATTACCAGAATTGAATGCAGAAAAGACCCTGTTCAGTGAGAAATGACTAGTTTGCTGTTTGCAGTGTGGTCTAGGGTTTGGTTGGATCATTTGTAGGGCTTGTACCGTGGTGGTTGTGTGCTCAAGGCTTGTTGCAGGGTGTGCTTTTGAGCCTGGTTTTGTGATCCCTTGTACTTGCAGAGTAGATTTTCATGATTAGGGATCAGTTCAAGTTTCCTCTTTTCTGGTTCCCTGTGTTTCCCGCCCCTGTAATAACTTTTAGACTATTTCTAGCAGGTTGGGTGGTTGAAACCCTAACCCTAGTCATCCGTAGCTTGTTGCAAATTTTCAAGATGACTAGGGGGTATAAGTTTGAGATTTTTTGATTTTTCAAGGGTTCCAAAATCTTGTTTCTTTTGGTCCTTGGTTTTTTACTCTAATACACTGATGGAGGTCTGATTTGGTGTCTTTTTCTTAGTTTTGTGTCATGCTAATTGTATGTTGATTCTGGATTTGTTAATGAAAACATTCTTGAATCCCAATCTTGCATCTTGTGTATTTCTTCTTGCTTGTCTCTGAGCTCATATATGTTAATATCACAAAGTGTGTTAATGTATGGTAAACAAAGATTATTTTGAATTCATCTCTGAGTTTTTAACAAAGTTAGGATTAAAGCCTTTTAGGTGAATTCAGTGAGTTTACAGCCAAGTATAGAATTTGATGTCCTTGTGCTTGAGGGAAAGGGGGTAATAGGCAAAGCACTTACTCTGGTTTCTATTGTGTTTGATTTGAGGTGTTCAGTTAAAGTATACAGTTGGGTGACTCTTAGCCCTAGGATAAGACACTAGTCCTTTTTCTTGAAGTCATGGTTAACAACCACACAAACACAAACATCATTTGATAAATCTTTAACAATCTTGTATTGAATATAGTAGCATATTGTTTTAGACTCCTTTAGAGAAGTGAGTCAAGGGTACACGCACCCGAGCACTGAAGCTCAAAGTGTAGAAGGATCATTTGATCCTTATCAGTTGGCTCTCTTCCTTGTGGACTTTGGAGTGGTGATAGAGTCATGATTTTATTTGAATTATCCATCAAAGTGTAAATCTGCAAGTTGAAGATCAAAGGAAATAATCCACAACCAACAAAATGGTGACTCTGTTGGGGAGGACAGCTATGAAGATATGCATTTGTTAAGAGTCATTGATTCTACTAGGGAGAGTCTAAAGAGAAAGGTTATAGTTCTGTTCTTGTTTTCCTGAGTGTTTTGAAGATTTCCCATCTAGGTGGGTGGTAGCTCAAAGGTTGAAAGAGTGCAACATATTGAAGAACCATGGAAAAAAGAAGAAATACTAAGTCATATGTTAAAAAGAATCTGGAGGTCACTCTGGAGCAATTACCTAGATAGGGAAACAAGAGCTAGATTAGAAGGAATGGTGAATCTACCAGTGCTCCCATGAGAGAATAGAGAAATGCTAGAGCCAGAAGACCACATTTATCCTCAAGTGAGGATGGTTCACAGAACAGAGTTTCTAGATCAGAGGGTGGTCACTCTGAAGAGAGATTTCATGATACCACTGAGGCTACATTTTAGGATAAACGTCCATTGCTCACAGGTCAAAATGAAGAAAATAGAGATATGGGTTTAGAGGTTGACTTGGATTTTGAAGAAGAACAATTCAGAGGAGAGCCCATGAGACATAGGCAAGTTCATTTCCCATATCAAAATCTTCCTGATATGGATGTGTCATATGGTTCTGATGACATTATGGTAGATCCTGATGATTTGAATGCACTGAGGTTGCAGTTGGCAGAGCAGGATGCCATACATAAAATATTACAAGAGGAGAGAGAGGCTGAAAATGTAAATGCTTTGATAGAGAGGTAGTCTCTTCTGAGAAAAATAAATGAAATGAAGGAGAGAAACAAGATGCTTGCTTCTGCTCCTAAAACGCTGCAGCATGATGTGTTTGGTGATCTTGATGCCTTGAGGAGTGAGCAAGAATGCTTACTGCAGGATCATGAATTTGAAAATGAGGGCCCTGTGGTTAGACAAGTGCAAAGTTATGTCCCTTTGCCTAAAGATAGGGATGGGCATAGGATTACCAGACCTGTTGTCATCATAAATGAGAAAGGAAAGTAGAAGATGGTGGGTGATCAAGCAAGCAAACCAGTGACAATACTAGGGATCCCACCACTTGATTCAAAGAAGGACACTGAAATGGAGAGAAGGAGAAAGGAAGATAAGGACCTTGCAAGAGAACTAGAGAGAGCTAAGGTTGATGCTGCCATTGTAGAAAAGAAAAGGAAGATCCAATTTTTGTGGGCTTCTTCAGCCAATGCTCTTGGCCCATCTGCTACTGAACTAGGTATGCCATCTATGACTACTACTTTTCCACTTAGTAATGCTACTAGTTCTATTCCTTCTTCATCTTCTAGGATAGGTGCAGATCCTAAGTAGCAGTCAAATGCACAAATAAATGTAGATGCTAATGTTGATCCTAGGGTTAACACTAGTTCAAGCTTTCAAAGAAGACCTATGCAATTAGAGGGTTATATGCAAATAACTTTTGATGGAATTCCTAGCTATCCAAATGCTTTTCCAAGTGATATTAGAGATAAGGTACCTAAGTTTGCTGGTAATAATGCTATTAGTTGTGAAGAGCATCTTAGGTTATTTGTTGACATGCTTAATGATTATGAGGTAGAGCATGAGGATGTTATCATGAAATTGTTTGTTAAATCTCTAATGAAGGATGCTAGAGATTGGTTTAAGAGGCTTCTTGATAAGTGTATTGATACTTGGGAATCTTTTGAGAAATGTTTCAAAGAGCAGTATGGTGATAGGCCTAATGCTAGCTTCATGTTGAATGAATTCAATACCATAAGGAAAAATCAGAATGAGTCTGCAGCTGAGTTCAACATGAGATTTCAGAAAGGTATGCATAAGTTGTTCCAAGTCATGCGGTTGGATGACAATGTCTGTTTGACTACATACTTCAATGCATTTGATGGGAAGATGGGATATTTATTGAGGGATAAAGAACCAAGAACTCCTAGGGATGCTTTTAGGATTGCTGTCAATATTGAGAACAATATGAAAATATTAGTAAAATTGGGTGGAAAGAGAGATGACCCAAAGTTGTTTGGGGATAGGAAAAAAAAATAAAAAATGATAAGAATGTTGGATCTAGGAGGCAAGAAGAAGATAAGTTGGATAAGGTGCTTAATGCATTGAAGGATTTGAAGGCACCTACAAATAGGAACATCAATGCTCCTACCAATGAGAGGCCTCGGTTCAGCAACAATTTTAGTAAGTAGAATAGACTGCAGAATTACCCCTACAACACCCAATGGAAGGATGGCAAGCCTATTGTCCCTGCTGCAAGAGGAAACAATGACAAAGGTGTCCCTGACCCTCTACATAAAGCTTCAGTGAATGTCATGGAGAATGTACCTTGGTGTGTTGCATGCCAGTCCCCTCATTCTGTAGAGCATTGGGTGGTTGCACAATCTATGGCTGCAAATCAAGATTGTGGTGATGAGGAGATAGAGCAAGAAGAAGAACAAGATGATGTTGGATGCAACATGGCTTCTTCATGTCTAGGATATGAAGATGACTCTGATTTTGATGAAGAGGTAGATGTGAATGTGAGGAGACATAATTAGGCTCTTTTTCATCAAGAGGTTTTTTTTGATCGTGAGTGCATTGATCAGAAAACATGTAACATGAACTCTTCTCCCAAGCCAGTAAGTTTGAGAAGACCTTCCAGAGAGGAGATGGAGAGGATTACTGCAAAAATGATTGCCCAGGTGCAAAATAGAGGCATGGTGGCAAGGAACATAAATAAGAAAGCTGCAAGAATATTTATAAAGAGTACCAACTCCGGAGAACCTGATGAGAACAAATCAAAGGCTGATCACATGGTGAAATTAAAGAATGTAAAAAGTAAACATTGTGAGCCTAGGGGAGTTGGAATTGAAAAGATCTCTTGTGAGATTGAGAAGCTAATTAACACAATGGCTAAGCTTGAAAAAATGAAGGTGGTCAATACACCTAATATGTCAGACAAGCAAAAAGATGTTAAGGCAGTATAGATTGAGATTCTTGCTTCTGCCCTTGTTGACATGCTATCTGTATTGTCACAAATTACAGTTAAGGTTCCATTGTCAGAATTGTTGAGGATCCCTGAACATAAAGATAAAGCTATTGCATGGGTTGGTAATACTCACAAAAATGATACTTCATGCAGTGGATTTTAGGATAAAGCTTTGAAGGATGTTGCTTCTTAGGGAATTGTGTCTCAAATTCCTCCAATATATTTGGACAATTCTATCAATACCAACCTTGAAAATATTGACCCATTCTTCTTGAGTGTTCTTGTGAATGGGATGAAGTTAAGAAATTGTATGATTGATAGTGGTGCCTCTAATACTATCATGCATTTCAAAATCATGGAGAGGTTGGGCCTTAAAGTTGATACAGTGTAGGGTAGGTGTTGTGCAATGGATCAGAGGGAGGTACCAGTCATTGGGACTATCAATGCAATGCCATATAGGTTGGCAGCATATCCAGAGAAGGAGCTAACAATGAGTGTTTTGGTGGTGGATATTCCCCCTCATTATGGGATGTTGCTATCAAGAAAATGGAGTGCTACCATGGGTGGAAGTTTACAGTGTGATTTGTCCTATGCAAATTTCAAGATTGATGATCAGTTTGTCAAAATTGAACGAGAGCCAAGAGTATGCCACATGATTGATAGAAACATAGATAATGAAACTACATGTTTTGTGGATACTGATGTAAATGCTTTTAGGGAAGAGATCCCTGTATTTGAAAATGGGCATATTTTGTCACCTATTTCTACTGAGGTAGGTGCTGACTCTATGAAGGGTGATTTGTGGGTCATGTACTTTGATGGTGCAAACTGCAAAGATGGTGCAGGAGTAGGTATTTTTCTTATTTCTCCTGATGGAAACACCTACAAGTTCTCTTTCACATTGAATTTCTTTTGTACCAACAATTAGAAGAATATGAGGCCTTGTTGTTAGGACTGAGGTTGGCACAAAAGCATGGTATAAAATGCATAAGTGTTATTGGTGATTCTGAGTTGGTGGTGTCCCAAGTCAGGTCAGTATATGCTTCCAAAAATAGAAGGTTGAAACAATATAGGAATGCAGTGTGGGATTTGATTGAGCATTTTGATGCCTTCAATATTGAGTGGAGGGATAGGAGCAACAACAAGATGGCTGACTTGTTGGCCAATATTGCAATCAATCCTAATGATGTTACATTCTTTGGTATTTCTAAAGTTGAAATTTAGGCTAGGCCTAGTATACCAGACAATATTGAGAATTGGCAAATTTTTGATGATGATGATGATATTTTGAAGTTTATGGATTGCAAGGATCAGTATCATGGTCAGGAACTTGATTTTTCAGCCTTGGTTGAGTCAATAGAAGAAAGGGAGGTTGTGTCAGGCAATGAGGTTATTCAGCTTAGAACTAACAAGGTACCCAAGGGGCTTGTTGTTTTGGAGACTATTTTTGACAACCAAGATAGAGTTCAAAAGAATACCAAAGGAGAAGATCATGCTGATCTTGTGGAGATAAATCTTGGATCACATGAGGCACCTAAGAAAGTGTACATTGGTAGAGATATATCTCAAAAGGTAAGGAAACCTTTGATTGAATTATTGAGGAAATTCGGGCATGTTTTTGCATGGTCATATGATGACTTAAAGGTTTATAGAGAGGATTTATTTCAGCATGTTATTCCATTAAGAGAAGATGCTAAACCTTTCTGGCAAAAGCAAAGGCCTATTAATCCTACTTTGGCACCCAAGATGCAGGAAGAATTAATGAAGTTGAGAGATGCTGGCATTATCAAGCCTGTAAGGCATTCTTCTTGGGTGTCAAACCTTGTTCCTATAAGAAAAAATAATGGTGACATTAGGCTTTGTGTGGACTTTAGAAATTTGAACATCAGCTCATTGAAAGATAATTATTGTTTGCCCAATATGGAGGCTATGTTACAGAGAGTAACTAGATTAGAATTGATGTCAATGATGGATGGTTTCTTTGGCTACAATCAGGTCATTATTAAGGAATTAGAATAATTCAAGACAGCCTTTACAACACCTTGGGGAACATATGTTTATGTGAGAATGCCTTTTGGTCTCACAAATGTTGGTGCTACTTTTCAGAGGGCAATGGATGTTGCCTTTTCAGATTTCATTAATGATTTCCTTGTTGTGTATCAGGATGATTTAACTACCTATTCCAAGAAGGAAGAGGGCCATTGTGCTCATTTAGAGAAAATATTTATGAGGGCCTTAGAATTTGGCATTTCATTAAACCCAAGGAAATGTGCTTTTGGTGTCACAGAAGGTAAGTTGCTTGGCCACTTAGTTGGGAAGAAAGGAGTGAGAATTGACCCAGAGAGGGTAGCAGCAATTGATAAAATTCAGAGGCCAAAGAATGTTAAAGGGATTCAATCTTTCTTTGGTCAGGTCAATTTTCTAAGAAGGTTTGTGACAAACTTTGTAGAGGTTACTAGACCTATTTCCAAGATGTTGAAGAAGGGATCTGTCATCAATTGGGAGGGTGACCCTGATGAGGCTTTCAAGAGTATCAAGAAGGCTATCAAAGATGCACTAGTGCTAAAGGCACCTGATTATAGTGTCCCAATGCATATCTTTTCTTTTGCATCCTTTCACACTATTGCTGCAATTTTGTTACAAAAGAATAAGGATGGTTTTGAACAACCTATTGCATTTTTTAGTAAATCTTTGTAGGCTATAGAATTAAAGTATGACATAAATGAGAAACAGGCTTATGCACTTGTGAAGGCAATTAAGGCTTTTAGATGTTACTTGATGGGAGCAGTTGTGATTGCTTTTGTGCCAAGTGCAGCTGTGAAGGACATTTTCTCATAGAAAGAGGTGTCTGGAAGAAGATGCAGATGGATCAATAGGATCCAGGAATTCAATGTTGAGATCCAGATCACTAAATTGGTTAGAGGACAGGGATTGGCAAAGTTGATGGCTCAATCCAATCTAGATGCAAACTAGGTAAATCATTCTGAAATTGACTATACATGTGATATGGATGATTATATTTGGTATCAGGATATTATTTACTATTTGAGAAACATGAGGTGCCCAGATAGTATGAATGATAATCAAAAGAGGACATTGAAGTTACAGGCCATCAAGAATGTAATTGTGAAATGTAAGTTGTATAGAAAAAATCTGGATTGCATACTATTGAAATGTGTAGATGAGAATCAGGCTAATCTATTGTTGAAGGAGATGCATGAGGGAGTTTGTGGTGGACAATACAAGGGTAAAACAACTACTCATAAGATCTTGAGAGCGGGATTTTGGTGGCCCACAATCTTCAGGGATGTAGAGCAGTTGGTAAGGAGGTGTGATGCTTGTCAAAGGTTCTCTAGTAAGCTTAAATTTTTAGGTAATGTACCATTAAAACCAGTAAAAGTTTAGGCTCCCTTCTAGCAGTGGGGAATTGATTTCATAGGGGAGATACCAAACAAGTCAAGTGGAGGTCATTCATGGATCTTAGTTGCCACTGATTATTTTATAAAGTGGGTAGAAGTTGTACCTACAAGGAATGCAACTAGCAGGGTGGTAATTGATTTCTTGATGAACAATATTGTTACAAGGTTCGGGTGCCCTGAGAGGATAGTGAGTGAAAATTCTATGTGCTTCAGGTCTGCCGAATATAAGGACTTTTGCAAAGGTTTGGGAATTCAGATTTCTAATTCCTCACCTTATCATCCGCAAGGAAATGGTCAGGCAAAATATACTAATAAGAGCTTGATTACAATCTTGAAGAGAATTCTAGAGAAGAATAAGAGGGCATGGAATTCAAAGCTGCCATTAGCTTTATGGGCTGATAGGGTAACTGTGAAGAAGGCAATTGGTTGTGCACCATTTGACCTAGTGTATGGAATTCATGCTAGGATGCCTCAGAATAATTTGTTAGAGATGTACAAGTTTGTGCAGTTGTATGATGATGACATTGATGATGAGATGCAATTGAGAATGGAGGACCTCATTAGGCTAGATGAAACTAGAAGAGAATCAGTTGCAAGGAATGCCAAATTGTAGTTGTAGGTTAAGAATCTATATGATAAAAAGACTATTGATAGAAAGTTTGAGCCTGGTGATTTGGTGTTAATTTGGAATGCCAGATTGGAGGATAAGGAGAAACATGGTAAATTTGATCACATCTGGTTAGGGCCATATCTGATTCATGAGAAATGGGGCCAAGATTCTTACATCATCAAAGATTTTGACGGTGATCTTTAGGAGTTGCCAGTTCATGGACAATTCTTGAAGCAGTACTTCATTTGAAGTACTCTGTTTTCCATGAACAGTAGTTAGGGTTGTACATCTTGTAAATTCTTGTATATAGGTTGCTTTCCCCTACCCTATTTTTCCCTGGTCTGTTGGTTTTTGGTTTTGTTCCTTGGCCTTGCCCTGCTTGCTCCTTGCTCTCTGCATTTTTGTCCTATGGGATGGTCTGCTTTAACTAGTGATTCTAAGTTCTTGCTATGCCTGCAGGAGGCATACATCCCCAGACAGAGCCACTGTTAGGCCAATTTTCTATCATTGCAAAATCCTTTGTAATTGGCATGTTCCCTACAATGTTTTTGTTTTGCTATCCTGCCGTGCCTGCAATCTCAGTCTTGACTTGCGATAAAAATCCTTAGTGTTTGATGGTATGCGTGTCCTGCCCCTGGTAGTTTATGTTGTCACCTGGCCCTGGTTCAAATTGCATCTCCTAATGTGCAAAACCCAGTAAGATTGTCAAATTTCAAGGTCCACGAGAAGCATTTTTAAAGTTTTGCCTCAGTGTCGAAAACCCATAGTGTTTTTGAAAAACCTGTGATGTTTTCAACTTCCTTGCTATCTTTCAGTCTGTTGAAAATTTCTTGTGTGTTTTCGATCTTTTGTTGAAAACCTACATTGTTTTTGACCCTTTGCCTTTAGGCTTTGTGCACTTGTCTTATGGTGCTGAAAACTTTGTGTTTTTGATGTTCCCTCAACTGCGCAAGCCTGATGTGGATGGTGGGGCCCAGTCTTTGTAGGGTGTTAGTCATGCTTTCTCCAAGTCTCTGGGTGGTTACATTTTCTATCTAGTGACCTAGAAATTGTGTAGTCATGTGGTCTCTTTATTCTTGGCATTTAGTGGCTGACATCTCACAACTTGGTAGACGGTTAAGTTTTCCACAGTTGTGTAGTCACTGAATGCTTGGCGGTTTATCTCTTCTTATGCTTCTTACACGGTTATAGTTTGGACAAGATCGATGGTTGCTACAAGTTCACATGGTGAAGATGCACAAGGTTTATTTCTTGTGCTTTCACGACAACCGTCTGATCCTCCGAAGGGACGAGGCTTCTTTGGTGTGGTCCCGATGACAGACATGTGGCAGCTTGTGATAGGCTATCGCATGGTCGCATAACCCAATTTTTGGCTATTTGATCATGCGATTGCTTGCCATGTGTCCATGGTGGTATGCATTCTGTGTGGTGGGTCCTATTTCCTAGGTAGTTCTTATGTGCCACGATGATCTAGGTTGGTGGGTTTTCATTTGTCCACGTGGTGATGGCTTGGCTTATGTCGGGGGGGCCCGCATTGAAAGTTTTAATCAATGGTCGGTGTATAATCTCAAGGAATATTCTTGGCCTTTGAGATCATGCGCCATCCGTCAATTTTATTCCACCTTGCCTGGTTGTCTATTATCCGCAGTGGGTCTGGTGTCACATGTCTGCGCAGGTGGAGATTTCTTATTGGTTGATGTGGATGTGCTCAGGTGTGGGGCCATTGTCAAAGGGGTCTGTGACGATGATGGATCCTACGGTTGGCATAAATTCTCATGGAATTTGTCAGAGCCATGAGATCTTATGCTAGTCATTCATTTTCAAAGGCTCGTGGAAGGTGGGTCCTGTGTCAGTATGACCGGGCGTGGATCAGCAAATGGTTTAGCGACATGTGGCTTCGGGTGGGCCCGATTGGAGTCTAGTGTTTGGTAGTCCAGATAAAAGGTGGCAGTGCTGATAAGATATAGTCTTGTCATGCATTCACGTGAAGATTTGGCGATTCACTAGTTTGTCTGGCAATTGTGTGAACAGTGGTCACGGAGTCGCTAGATTTTTAGTAAAGGGTGCAAAGCATTTCACAAATTGGTAGGAGTTCTTTGGTTGCCAGTTCACCAGATAAAATGGGGCTGGTATTTTTGGTGACTTTGCACCAACGTGGAAGCTTGTCGCATGTTTGCAAAGCCTAGTGTTCAGGCTATGCGATCATGTGACCACTGATGGTATCACAGTTATGGAGTTATAAAGTGGGGCCACTAGGTTTATAAAGTCACTAAAAGCTCAACAGATCTTGTGGTTGTCATATTACCACCGGGGCAAGGTGTGAGGAAGATAGTTTGGTGATGTGGCGACAACGGTTGATCATGTTTAAAATATGGAACCCGCGAAGGAGATTGATCTGATGGCTGTGATATAAAGTTGATGAAGGTTTACATGTGGACCATTGTTTCTCTGTAGGCACCATTGATTTAGCTGTTGGTATTCAAATTAAAATTTCTCTGAGAGCTTCCAGTGCTAGAATGTACCAAATTACCAGAATTGAATGCAAAAAAGACCCTATTCAGTGAGAAATGACTGGTTTTCTATTTTCCGTGTGGTCTAGGGTGTGGTTGGATCATTTGGAGGGCTTGTACCATGGTGGTTGTGTGCTCAAGGCTTGTTGTACAGTGTCCTTTTGAGCCTAGTTTTGTGATCCCTTGTACTTGCAGAGTAGAGTTTCATGATTAGGGATCAGTTTGGGTTTCCTCTTTTCTGGTTCCCTATGTTTCCTACACCTGTAATAACTTTTAGACTATTTCTAGCAGGTTGGGTGGTTGAAACCCTAACTCTAGTCATCCATAGCTTGTTGCAAATTTTCAAGATGACTAGGGGGTATAAGTTTGAGAGTTTTTGATTTTTGAAGGGTTCCAAAATCTTGTTGCTTTTGGTCCCTAGTTTTTGACTCTAATACACTAATGGAGGTCTGATTTGGTGTCTTTTTCTCAGCTTTGTGTCATGCTAATTGTATGGTGATTCTGGATTTGTTAATGAAAACATTCTTGAATCCCAATTTTGCATCTTGTGTATGTCTTCTTGCTTGTCTCTGAGCTCATATATGTTAATATCACAAAGTGTGTTAATGTATGGTAAATAAAGAGTATTTTGAATTCATCTCTGAGTTTCTAACAAAGTTAGGATTAAATCCTTTTAGGTGAATTCAGTGAGTTTACAGCCAAGTATAGAATTTTATGTCCTTGTGCTTGAGGGAAAGGGGGTAATAAGCAAAGCACTTACTCTGGTTTCCATTGTGTTTGATTTGAGGTGTTCAGTTGAAGTATACGGTTGGGTGACTCTTAGCCCTAGGATAAGACACTGGTCCTTTCTCTTGAAGTCATGGTTAACAACCACACAAACACAAACATCATTTGATAAATCTTTAACAATATTGTATTGAATATAGTAGCATATTGTTTTAGATTTCTTTAGAGAAGTGAGTCAAGGGTACACCCATCTGAGCACTGAAGCTCAAAGTGTAGAAGGATCCTTTGATCCTTGTCAATTGGCCCTCTTCCTTGTGGACTTTGGAGTGGTGATAGAGTCAGGGTTTTATTTGAATTATCCATCAAAGTGTAAATTTCCAAGTTGAAGATCAAAGGGAATAATCCACAACCAATAGTATGAATTCCTCAGAGAGGAATTACAATGAATGAATTAGCATCTTGCTCAACTTGCAATAGAAAAGGAACCTTCAAAGGTCTCTTTTGTAGAATCTATTTGTGCTCTTTCCTTTGGCAGGAGTCTATACATGGTCCCATTTCCTAGGGATATTGAGGTTCCCAAATATGATAAGTATGATGGAAATTGTGATCTTGTGACCATGTGCATCATTTTTATGCTCTTAGCATGGACTTCCTTCATGAAGACACATTTCTACTATGGTTGTTCCCTAGGAGTTTAAGAGGACAAGCTCTAGAATGGTTCACGAAATTGACACTCCCTCTCAAGACCTTTGATGAGTTGGCTAGGTGTTTCATTCAATATTATTTGTACAACATTAAGTATCCTATTACCATGATAGATCTGGGTGCTCTCAAGAAAAATCAAGGGGAACCATTCACTACCTACTTGCAATGTTAGAGGTCATTATATTCTAGATATCCTCACCAACTACCTGAGAGGGAAAAGATCGACATCTTTATCAACACTTTTGTACCTGAATTATATTAAGATCTAAGGAAACAACTATTTTCCTCTTTCAATGACATGGTTGAAAGTGCATACCATATTGAGTATGTTGCCATAAGGAAAGGGGATATTATCATCAAAAAAGATACTAGAGGTAATGGAAAGGACAAAAACAAAACCTGGAATAGAAACAAATATGTTGTCAATGATGGGGTTGTGGATGTTCCTAAAGCTAAAGAGCCCACTTTCCACCTCTCCAATGCTATCTACATAGCTAAACAACAAGAGGCTTCCAATGCTCAAAATGCACCTAAACCTCACTATGTAGACAAACCCAAGAAGTCATATCAACGACGAGTCTACACCAAGTTGGCTGAACCTTATGATGTGATTCTTAAGACCTTGGTTGCCAACAAGTATCTTACACTTCCTAAAAATTCTCATCCCTTCAATCCACCAGTTAAGCCTGATTGGTGGAAAGAGGATCATTTCTATAACTACCATAGAAATAAGGGATAGAAAATGGATAATTGTTTCAAGCTCAAAGATGCTATCCAAGATCTTATTGATGGAGGTGTAGTTCTCACAAATGGCTTAGTTAAGAATTTTGATCACAAGGCCTTCAAAGCCCCTCTACCTAAGTATGAAAAGGGGGAGTCCTCTCAAGCGAATAAGAAAAATAATGATGCTAAGATCAATTATACATATACTAACAATTGGCCTATGGTCAACATGGTAGAGCCCATTGAGAGCATTTTTATGATGAGATCTCAAGGTAATAGTGACACTAATCATGATATGCCTATGTTGGTCTTGCAAACACTTGATGGTTCATCTTCCCAAAGTGAGACACTAAATGCTGTTACCAAGGGCAAGCTAAAATCATCCTTAAAACTGCTCATGATCCCAAACAAGCCTCGTCTTCTAAACAAGAGGATCTTGTAGCCACATCTAGCTATGATCTTGTTCACCAATTGCAACAAACACCAGCCCAAATATCCATTTTTGAGTTGCTTGAGCTATCCCCCTTGCACAAAGAGATCCTTGAAAAGGCTCTATGCATAGCAAATGTCCCTAATAACATTGATCCAGATAGGTTCTAGGCTATGGTCAATCATATCTCATCTCCTCACTATCTCTCATTTTCCACAAAGGATGACATGTCCCTTAGTCACCCACATAATATTTCTTTACATGTTGAGGTCCAAGTCTACCATATTTGATTCTGCCAAGTCTTGATAGACAATGGTGCAGGGTTGAATATTGTTTCCTTTCATGTTGTGCAACAATTGAGATTGTCTGAATTTTCTCTAGATCCTAGGCAAAAGATCATTATAAAAGCATATGATGAAGTGGAGAGGTCTTCAAAGGGTCTTATTGTGCTACTTGTCTGAGTGGGTCTAGTTGTGAAAGATATTGTGTTTCAAGTATTAGACATCCCACTCGCATACAACATTCTTCTGGGTCATCCTTGGATCCATGACATGAAAGCTATTCCTTCTACCTACCATCAATGCATCAAGTTTCCATACAATGGAGCTGAAATTGTGATTCCTGGGGACAATGCTATTGCTATTAATAATCTCACTACCACTGAAACATTTGTCCTACACAATAAACCTTCTCATGATCCTAGTGCATCCCTTATTGCTGCTAAGTAGAAATTAAAAATGATGAGTATTGGTATGGGAAAACACACATTGGATTCTATTGCTGCTATGCCTACCTCTCCTAAGTCATATGGTAGATCTTAAAACAAGGTGAAGCCTTCCAATTCTGCTATGATAGTTTTTGGTACCTTTGTTCACTCGTCCATACCCTTAAAGGTAGAAAAAGAAGAACAAGCTATTAGGGATTGGATCTGTAAAGAGGAAGAAGACAATATGACTGTTGCTACTCCCATCTCCCCTAGACACTATGATAAAGGCTACACATTCATGTAGAAAATGGACTATCAAGGTCAAGGACCTTTGAGTAGTAATGGACACACTCTAGTTGAACCTTTGAGTCATATCGATAGTTGACATGCTAAGGATACCACGGGTCTAGGATACGATGCTGAAGATGACCCCCCTGAATGTTCCAGAAATGCTCCCATGATTAGTGACTCAGATACAGATATGGATGAATCACCACTATACACTATGGCTCAAATGGGAGATGGTCTCCCTTCTACTTCACTCCTTTGGGGAGAAGAATGCATACCTAATGATGACACAACTGAAGCCTCTATGTCTAGAGACAATGTGCATATTGAATTTAACCCTAGAGATAAACAACGTAGAAATATCATGTGGTTACTAGAAAGAGAAGATCTCACAAATAATGGTGTGGGTGCCTCTACTTCTTGATGTCCTAAACCTTCTTGGTGCAAACAGTCTAGTAGAAGTTCACCAATAGATTCAAATGAGTATGAATAGGACACTCTCTCAGACGGATCTTCCACAATGGATATAGAAGTTGATGTGATTCATACTTATAGTGCCCAATCTGATGTAGTTGATGAGTCTCACATAGGGTCTGATGAGTTTGGTCCATGTCTTTCTTTAGTGAGCCATGCTGGTCCTTTTATGCCAAATCTAGATCTTGATACTTTTGGAGCCTACTCTATAGGCTTGACTTCTCTCATCACCAGAGATGATACCTATCGCTTCAATAACCTTGAACTAGTCACTTTGCTTCCTCTCATACACTCAGATCTCATAGATTGGTCTACCTAGGATCAAAGACCTACATTTCCTTCCTTCCAAACTGACTATGAGATCGCTTATTACCTCAATGTCATTGAACCTATCACCTCTTCCACCAGTGAACTAGCAACAAATATGACAAAGTCAGATATCAAGTACCTCATTCATAAAATCAAAAGAAAAAATAAATGGTTAGATGGTGAAAACCACATTATGGTGGTGTTTGAACCTCAAAATAGTAAAAATAAAGATGTATCTAAGGGTGAAAACCTCTCCGAGGTGCCCGAGGATGAGGTACTTGGTAGTCAGCCCAGCTACTTCTAGGAAAGATCTTTAGTTTTGATAGAGCCTAAACAACCAATCAAATTAGGGATGGAGGAGTCTCCTAAGATAATCCATGTATCTTAGTCCCTCTCAACAAAGGAGAAAGAACAATTCACCACATTTTTTTAGGAGAAAAAGATCAACTTTGCATGGACATATTTAGACGTGCCTAGTTTGGATGCTGAGCTCATTATGCACCACCTCTCTATTGCTCCAGAGGTAAAACCTATCAAATAGAAACTTAGAAAGATGCATCCTCATGTGGCATTATTGGTTAAAGTTGAACTTGAGAAGCTTCTAAAAGCTAACTTCATAAGAGCTATTGATTACGCTGAATAGATTTCCAATATTGTTCCTATTTCTAAACATGATAAGTCCATTCGTGTATGCACTGACTTCAGAGATCTAAATGAAGCATGCCCTAAGGATGATTTTCCACTTCCAAATATCAATATGATAGTGGACATGATAGCGGGCTATGAAATGTATTCCCTTATGGATGGCTTCTCCAAAAATAACCAGATCAAGATCGCCCTTGAAGACCAAGAGAAGACAACTTTCACATGTGCATGGGGTACCTTTTTTGGAATGTCATGCCATTTGGTCTTAAGAATGCTGGTGCAACCTATTAGGGAGCTATGACTACAATATTCCATGATATGATGCATAAAAACATGGAAGACTATGTTGATGACACACTTGCTAAATCACAACAAAGAAGCACTCATTTATCCAATTTGAGTTTGATATTGGACCACATGGAAAGATTTAAACTCAGATTGAATCCTAAGAAATGTGCTTTTGGTGTCACTTCTAGGAAATTGCTAGGCTATATCATATCAACAAAAGGAATAGAGGTAGACTTGGAAAATGTGCAAGCAATCATGGAGATGCCACCTCCTTGCAACATAAAACAATTAAGGGGTCTCCAAGGCCATCTCCAATCTATTAGGTGGTTCATTTCTCAATTAGCTGATAGAGCTCAACCTTTTAGCAAAAATTTGCATAAAGGGGCTACTTGCATATGGAATGAGGAGTGTCAAAAGAACTTGGACCAAATAAGGGATTACCTAGAAAAACCTCCTATTCTTATGCCACCTATCCAAGGGAAACCTTTGATACTCTACATATCTACTACAACAAATTCTTTAGGAGCTCTCCTTGCACAACAAGATGATATGGGCAAAGAATGAGCTATCTATTACATCAGTCACACCTTGGTTTCTTATGAGCTCAATTATACCAGCATCGAAAAATCTTGTCTAGCAGTAGTGTTTGCATACCAAAAACTCAGACATTACATGCTCGCACATACTATGTAGCTGATCACCAAAATTGATCCTTTAAAGTACCTTTTAAGTAAATCTATGCTTACTAGATGACTTGCTAAATGGATGTGGATTCTTTTAGAATTTGACATTCAATACATCAAAAGGAAAGCCATTAAAGGACAAGTAATCATAGATCAATTGGCCAAATTTCCCATGACTGATGATGCTCCTCTTCAAATAGACTTCCCAGATGCTTCGATCATGAATGTCATAGGGCATATGTGAAAAATGTTCTTTGATGGTTCTCATACATAGAATGGGGCTGGCACTGGAATCTTATTTGTTACACCTCATGGATACATGATTCCTAAATCATATAAACTTATCTTTCCATGCACCAATAATATAGTTGAATATGAAGCCCTTCTCAATGGTGTTAAGCTTTCCCTAGAATGGAGGATTATAGAATTGCATATCTTTGGTGATTCATAGCTTGTCATAAATCAAGTAAACAATGATTACCAAACAAAGGATGACAAGTTGATTCCCTACAAGTTGATGATAGACTCACTTAGGAATTATTTCACATTTGTAACATTCCAAAAAATTCCTAGAGCTGAGAACAATGTTGTTGATGCCATGGCTACTTTGGCATCCATTCTATAGTTGGAAGAACATGAGTCATTCTTTGAGTTCTTGGTGGAAAATTTACATCACCCTGCCTATGATTCCCTTGATGACCATGTCATTTACACTATGATCAGTCAAGATTCATCCCGCTATGCTACTATATTTTCATATCTCTAAGATTAGATTATTCTTGAAAATATAACATGCAATGAGAAGCACCAACTCATTCGCAATACCTCACATTTTACCCTCATCTCTGGTGACTTGTATAGGAAGGGTCTAGATGAAACTTACCTTAGGTGTCTAGAAATAGAGGAGTTAGAAAAAACACTAGCTGAAGTCCACGATGGCATATGTGGTTCACACTCTAATGGTCTTGCGTTAGCTCATAAATTGCTTAGGGTTGGTTACTATTGGCCTACTATGCAAGCTAATGCTGTTCGATATGCCAAGTATTGCAAGAAATTTTAGCTACATGGGAATCTCATTCATGCTCTGAGATGCGAGCTTATTCCCTCTGTTACATACTGGCCATTTCAGTAATGGGCCTTTGACTTAGTAGGCAAGATTCATCCTAGTTCTTCAAGTGGGCATAAGTTCATCATTACAGCTACTGAATATTTTACCAAATGGGTTGAAGTTGTCGCACTATCTACAGCAATAGGAAAACATGTTGCCTTGTTTATCCTGAATCACATCATTTTCTGCTATGGTATTCCTTCTTCCATAGTCCCAGATAATGGCGGTCAATTCAAGAATAAAGACCTGAAACACTTGTGCAAAAAATTGAAAATTAAACAACATTGGTCTTCTATTTACTACCCTCAAGGGAATGGCCAAGCTGAGGCCTCGAATAAAATATTACTAAAAATCCTTCATAGGACAGTGCACAAATCAGGCAAGGATTGGCATCTGTAGATCAATCCTGGGCTATGGGATTATAGAAATTCTATTTGCACTCCTACATGTGCCACACCTTTTTCCTTGGTTTATGGTTCTAAGGTTGTCTTACCATTAGAGGTAGAAATACCATCACTGAGAGTCTCTCTACATGGTTTGATTATTGATGAAGACCATAGGGCCATGAGTGTTCATGAGCTTACTACTTTAGAGGAACATCGCAAGACCACCTTTGATCACATGCACACTTATCAAAAGAGAATGTATGTTTCTTATAATAAGAAGGTTCAGCCTAGAGAGTTCCAAGTGGGTGAACTAGTCCTAAGAGAAAATCCTAAGAATCAACAAAATAGAGAGGAGAAAGGAAAGTTCAAGTTGAATTGGCTAGGGCCTTACATCATCACAATAGCATTTGGGTTTGGGGCCTATCATTTATCTACACAAGAGGGAGAAGAGCTTGGCAAACCTATTAATGTTCTACATGTGAAGAAGTTTTATGCCTAAGGTTCTTGAAGTCTTTGTATATATCTTATTGATCTTGAAAAAATTCCAAAAAATTCATATATGATGCTGAAAAAATCCTAAAAAGCATATAAAGTCCTGAAAAAAGAGCATCCTAGTGAAAACATAGCAATAGGCGCTTTGATGTCTCACCAAAAAAATAAAAAATTCAAAAAATTCAAAAAAATAGAAAAAGTGCCTTGGTGAAAACCTGGAAACGGGCACCTTGGTAGAAAAAAATACAAAAAAATTAATCTACCAAGTGGTGAAAACTTGGAAACAAGCACTATTTGGGACCCTTGCATCTATGTTTATCAGTCTTGTGTAGCACTCATTCATTCCACTTCTCGCCTTGTCTCTCCTAGCCTGGAACTGACTCTTGTCTTCATCTATGGGGCATACATTGTTTTAGCTTATGTTGGGTCTCTTTGTGTGTCGAGGTTTCTTGGGAAACTTGGTTCAAACAATGTTTCTGAACACTTTCCAACTGTGTTTTTTAACGCTTCCCTAGCATCAAAGTGTTTCTCAACACTTATCAGATATCCTACCCGCAGTCTAGAATGATATGATATTTCTCACCGATAGATACGATACTCAAAGTTTGACTCTATGACCTACACACATGCACTTAAACACTTGACTCAATGAGACTTGTTTGACTTTATTTCTTTTTGTTTTGTCTATGATGATTTCTTTTGATGAGTGTTCTCTCCCTAATAGTTTTTGAAGATGCATAGCTAGAAGACTAGGGACATGAGGACATGTTTTTATCTATTTTTCTGCCTGTAGGTATATCTTGTTGATCCCAACTATCATGAACATTTATGCTTGACACTGGGGATCTACAATGTAATATCCTTGACTATTTCCCCAAGTGCATCCTTATGGTCATCTTGACTTTCTTGTGTCTCAATGCGAGCATAATCTTGCTATACTAAACTTAGGGAACTTCACTGCACTAGTCATCTTCACCTACATGTTTTTTATGCTTAGGTGGGATTCCTACACACCTATCTAATACAGATCATATTCATATACCCATAGTTATACTAGTGCATATTGTATGATCTTGTTACACTACCAATAAAGCTTGATGATGATTATTAGAGTCTAACAGCCTTGTAACCTTGCAAGTAAACCACTTTTCATAGTAGCTTGCATTCTTAGGTTCATGTTAGTTTAGTTTTGCATCTTGCATATGGAGAGAGCTCTCCTTTCATCTTTCACAGACTTGTCAGTCAACCCTTGGCTAATTTTGATGTCCTGGATCCATTTTTAGCATCAAAATCAAAACTTGAGTTCATCTTGATGGTCAAAATTGCATTTTAAATTTCTTCTTCTTCTGTGCAGTTGGCTGACCATTTGAGGCCTAGTCCTTCGATCTTTGCTAGGGCATCTTCATTTCTTCATCACCATCTCTCTCACCCTTCTATTCTTTCATTCATTTCCTTCACTTCATCTCTCTGAGGTTTTGAATTTATCTTTATCTCATATCCTTCTCAGTCAAACCTAGTCAATTGAGGCATATTTTCACTACTTGATGGTTATTCTATTATCTCTCATCTTCGATTATGATTTCTGGTGATTTGATCATGTTTCTCTCATCTTGCTTCTGCATTCCCTCTACCTCATTTCGATTTCAATCCTAAGGAGGTAGGCATATCCTATCAGCTATTCTCCAAAGCATATGCTTGACCATTCCATTTTCTCTGATCTATCTATCAATCTATTGCACTTGACATTTTAGTTCTCATCTCAAGTTCTGATACTATCCATCTCTTTCCTAAGTGTTCAGTACTGTCGCTACCAGGATGACCATGATGGATGATTCTTGCTCCAACAAGTCTAGTATAGAAAAGACAACTTGGTGGACATTATTTACAGCTTCCTTAGACAAGAAGTTCCCATACTGATGAAGAGTTTCCTTAATTGGGTGAAACGATTGCCTTTCCAACCCCTTTTTAATACTTTCTAAAACCATGTATACACTATGATTATGGAGAACTGCATGATGATGAAATAGACTACCAATTAGTGCAGCCCCACCTCATAAATCATATTTTTGAAGGGATATAGAAATTTTGTTTCCCTCTAGAAACTTTGGCTTAACATATCTGCTGCAAATCAACTCAAGATAGAAGGGGGACTGAAACAAGTCTAGTGTATTGGAGAGAAAAAATGATAGGATCTAAGAAGCATGGATAATGCATTTTCCTAAAGGAAATAGAACATCAAATCTAATGATACACTTAATACCACGCTGAATGTGTGGGAAATCACACATGAAGATGGTGGCTAACAGATCATCTTTGATGAAACCAAGAAATGACTTCTCACATTCCTCAACTACTAGTGGCACTCTAAAATTCTTTGGATAATAATCCATATGAAGTGAAGAGCAAGTCAAGCATAAATCCACAACCAAACTCACACCAACCAAAAATCTTGGGCAACTTATCATAATATAGCAAATAGAGGACTGTGAGCAAGAGCTAGGGCTAGAGGATTCAATTGAGAACATGACTGAGGAGAGCTATGCTTGAAACATAACAAAGAGACAAATATAAGAAGGATGAAATACAACTATGGTTTAAATGTGGCCATTAATAATCAATAATGCCACCTAAAGGAGAAAAGATATGTAATCCCAACTGATGGCCAAAGGACGCAGCCAACACGAGGGAAACGTCAGATTTGAGAGTTAGTGCAGATTGCTCACATTACCAAAAGATATGCCAAAGAGAATTAGAATGAATAAGAACAATGACTAAACCATCAAATGACTCCATAAAAATCTTCCAATTTACACAAGAAATCTACCTACCAATAAAGAAATCACAAAATAAACATGAAATTATACAAACAAGCACCCATTTTGATTTATCTCCATTGGTCTTCTCAACCTTTGTAATTTGAATGATTGTTGCTCTCAAAATCAAATGTGCACTAATTCTAGTCATCCCATGAAAGCTCAAAAGATCATAATTTGCAATGGCTTTGAAGATAATGGTTAGATTTTAATGAGGATGAAGATAGCTTTTACAGATGATGTGATATTGAACAATAGTGCAGACCAAAAAAAAGATTGACAATGGATATTTGATTATGGAATATGGACAGAAAGTTGCCATTCGAGAAGTGGAGGAAAATAGGAGAGAGGCATGTTAAGAAAAGAGGGAAATGAAATAAGTAAAAAAAAAAATATGACAAGTGAAAATAAATAAATAAATATTATTTTTTGAACAAAATGAATTGTTAAATAAATTGATGCATTTATTTATAGAAGAATTTAAGAATTAAATAATTGGAGTAATTATGTTTATTGATTATCTTTTGTCATTTTGTAAATTGCAATATTTTCTATCTATGGTCCTTCAAATGTCTTGGCATTGTAAGGACCATAGACATTTGCCAAGACATTGTAAGGACCACAGACATTTGAAGGACAATGTTTAGTTTTGTCTAATGTCCTTCAAATGTCTTGGCATTGTAAGGACCATAGGCATTGTAATAAATAAATATGTTTGATATTAAATAAATTGCAATATTTTCTGTCTATGGTCCTTCAAATATCTAAACTGGGCAGATGGACCCAAGCGCTAGTGTATGAGAATGCTACCCTATTTTTCCACAACTGTGATAATAGAGGTCACTCTAGTGATACTTGTAAGACCTCCCAGTCAGGAAACAAAAAAGGGAACAAGGATAAAGGAATGACTGGGGTTCCTCCCTTGACAGAAGAAGTGGAAAAGGAGGAGACTAGCCCACCCTTGGTGGCTAATGAGACAAAAAATCTAGCAAAGGAAAATTTGGTGCTTGAGGAAGGTGAGATCGCTCCCCCTCCGAAGAACAAAGTGGGGAACTCTATTCTCAACTCTCCAGAATCTCTATCTACAAAGGAACCCATCCTCCAGCCTATGGTGGACCGAGTGAAGAACCCTCTGATGACCCCCCTGGAGAGGAGGAAGATTAGCCATACTGAGGTGGAACAACCTACCATTGTGGTAGCTCTAGAGCTAAAATTCCCAAAATCTTATCCTAAACCTACCCCACAAATTGTGAGGAAGAACTCTTCCAGCTCCCTCGATGTTGATTATGGTGTGGAGGAAGATGATGGGGAATGGAAAATGTAGAAAAAGAAAACCAAGCCCAAGAAGGCTGATGTGGGAATGGAAACACCCATGGGAAGGCCATCAGTTCATGCAAGGAAATTGAGAGGGACCATAAGGGATGTTGCAGTAGGTAAGAAGAAAACCTTGGAATCTAGTTTTAAAAGTAAGAAATGATTTGCCTTTCTTGGAATGGTAGGGGTTTGAATAGCTACCTCAAAAAAAGTGTTGTTAAACACTACATTTTTTTATCATAACCTAGATGTTCTTCTCATTGAAGAAGTTAAAATGTCTGCTAGTAATTTTGCCACCCTGGCATCCAATATTTGGCTGGGTGTTGCATTCCTTTACTCTAAAGCTACAGGTGCTTCCGAAGGCATTGCTATGCTCTAGAACCCCAATAAGATAATTGGCCATCAGGTTGCCTCCTCTCTAAATTTCCTTGCTGTTACCTTTAGGAAGGATGTGCTTGACTGGATCACTTTCAATATGTATGCCCCTAATACCAGGTCTAGCAGGGCCTCCCTTTGGTTTGACCTATCCCTTTGGATAGATCGAGACACTTCTATGGATTATTTGTTGGATGACAACTTCAACACCCCTCTTTATCCCTCAGAAAAGTGTTGTGGATTAATGGATTACTCTGATAGCATGGGGGAGCTAGTAGATTTTATTTCTTCCACTGATCTTCTTAACATCACTTTGAAAGGGAACCCCTTCACTTGGACCAACAATAGGAAGGGACCCCATCTCATCCAAGTGCGGCTCAATCATTTCCTTGCCTACCTAGAACTATCTCCAATCATAACCCCTCATTCTCTTTTTGCATGACTCCCCTAAGGTTGGCCCAGCCCCCTTTAGATTCAAAATCATGTGGTGTTCTCACCTATCCTTTAGAGATCAAGTGAAGTTCTAGTGGTCCACTAACATCAAGGGAACTACCATGTTCAAAATTGCCCAAAAGCTAGAAATTATTAGAAGGGAGGTTAAAGGCTAGAGAAAACATAACTTTGGTGATTTTTGAAAAGAGAAAAAGGAGCTGACTGAAACTTTAGGGTCCCTCGAGGCCCAATTGGCTTCTAGAAGCCACCTACCCTAGATATAGGTGGAGGAGGAGTAGACTCGACATAAATGGCAGGAAACTCTAAAAAAAAAGGAAATCTACTGGAAGCAATGATCTAGAATCTAGTGCCTTGCTGAAGGGGATAGGAACATGACTTTCTTCCATAGGTCTGCCAACAACCATAAAAGAAGAAATACCATCATTTCTATTAAGGATGAGGAAGGCAATGAAGTCATGAAGAAGGACAAAATCAATCAGGTTGTGACAAATTACTTTAAGGGGCTATACTCAAATGAGGGACAAATGTGCCTGAGCTGTATCCAAAATCAACTCCTAGACCACATCCAGAGTGATATAACTCATAGTGATAATGACCAGCTAACAAAGCTTGTTTTTGATGAGGAGGTCAAGAATGTGGTCTTCGTTATGGGAGCTTACAAAGCCCTGGGGCTTGATGACTTTCCCTTGGCGTTCTTTTGGGAATATTAGGACATCATGGGGACTGATGTTATTCATGCTACCAAACATTTCTTCAAGATAGGGCATCTCCTCAAATAGCATAATAGAACCTTTATTATGCTTGTCAAAAATCATGACAACCCCACCTCTATGCTAGATTTCAGGCCCATCAGCCTCTGCAACACTTTGTACAAGATCCTTACTAAGATCCTAGTTGGTAGAATGAAGCCACTTCTAGATAAGATTATCAATGCTACTTAGAAAGGTTTTGTGTCGGCAAGATATATCCTTGATGTGGCCATAGCCACTCATGAAATTGTCCACTCTATGGAAAAGAGAAAGGTCCTAGGTATGGCCTTTAAACTGGATATCTCTAAAGCTTATGACAAAGTTAATTTGTCATTTCTGCTTAAAATTCTCGCTAAAATAGGCTTTAATGAGAAGGTTGTTCAGATTATACAAGAATGTACCCAAATAGTTAGCTTCTCTATGCTTGTCAATGCCACCCCTGGTGGTCTCTTTAAACCTAAAAAGGGTCTCAAATAGGGAGACCTTCTCTCCCCCTACCTTTTTATTATGGCGGTTGATGTTCTTAGCAGGAATTTGACTATGCTTTCCTCCATGGGAAGAATAAAAGGTGTCAAACCTACTTCCACTCTTCATTAGGTGGTGTTAGAGCAATTTATGGATGGCACCTTCCTCTTTGGGTATTCTTCAGTGATTGAGGCCAGACAGTGGAAACAAATGCTGGAAAATTATGCCTGAGCTTCTGGACAGTGTATTAACTATCACAAAAGATGGTTCTTCTTCAATACCCCCATGGAGATACAAAAAAGAGTGCTTCAAATTCTGGGTTGTCTATCAGCTTTGCTCCCTTCTACCTACCTTGGCCTCCCCCTCATGGTTAAGGAGGTGTCCCAGGACTTCTAGAACTCTATCCTGAAAAGAAACCTAAGGAAACTCACTGGATGGAAAGGGAAGATTCTAAGCAATGTTGGTAAACTTCAGCTAGTGGCCTCCACTCTCCAAGGGATCCTAGTTTACTTCTTGTCCCTCTTCAAGATCAAAAGAAACATGGAAGACAAACTTGAAAGAATTCAAAGAACTTTCTTGTGGGCTGGTTCTCAAGAAAAAAGAGGATGTCTCTGGTCAATTGGGACACTATCTGCCTCCTGAAAATATTGGGTGGCCTGGGCCTAAGGAGAATTCGCTTTCTGAATAGAGCCCTTACCATGAAAGTGGCCTAGAAACTCATAGAAGGAAAAGTGGATTGGTGCAAAATAATGGAAGCTAAGTACCTCCAAGGACATCCCTATAGGAGGATGTACCATGATTGTGACCTCCCCAATGGATCCAAACTCTGGGTGAACATCTGTAAATGCAAGACATTGTTGTCTAATGGAGATTTTTGGTAGCTTGGAAATGGGAGATCCATCAGATTCTGGAATAACTATTGGATCTTGAACTACCCTAACCTAGGCTTTAGATTCAAACCTCTTATGGACTACCTTAGACCTATCCTTGGTAATAGAACCTCCAACTACATTATGGGCAGGAACTGCAAATATATACCTAATCTAGTAAGAGACAGATTAGACCTTCAATATTTGGCCAAGGAGCTCATGGAAACCTTGACTGATGTTAGAATCCTGGGGCTAGGTGGCCAAGACTCCATTTTCTGGGCCCCTACCCAAGCTAGTACCTTCTCGGTAAAATCTACTTATAACCTGCTTGTGAAGGAAGAGAATAGCTTGGGGGACTGGAAGAAAGTGTGGATCCCTTAGCTTATGCCAAAAATGAATTTCTTTTGGTTGACCCTTATGCATGGTAAAGTCCTAACCTAGTATAATCTTATAAAGAGGGGCTTCTCCATAGTGAATAGGTGTGTCCAATGTAAAAAGGAAGAGGAAATGATGAACCACCTATTTATACATTGTGACTATGCTAAGAGCATTTGGCAAGAGGTCATCGGCAAGTTGGGTATCTCATACACTCTGGGTAGTGATGTGCATCAATTTACTAATTGGAGATCTCCCTCCAATCACCCCCTTCTCCAAATCCTTTGGAAAATTCTACCCCCACATATCTACTAGACTATTTGGAAGGAAAGGAACAATAGGATATTCAGGGAGGCTAGTAATCAGTCCAAGAGTTGTCTCTATATTGGTACCAAGCTCCTTTGTGATAATGCCAATGTGGCTAAGTGGAAGCTTCCCTCTATACCTCCTCTATGTAGGAAGTCAAAATAGCTAACAATTGGACCCTGCTAGCTAGGTTCTCCAGGTGTTGGTACTCTCAAATTTGACTCAAATTTGGAGTGACCAATTCAAAATTTTCTAAAGGCAAGTGTATGTCCGGTTGAATGGTTGGAAAATTAATGAAAATGTGGAAGATAAGTAGAGAATCATAGGTTGACATATGAAGGAGAATCTTCTTCAAAGTTTCAGAACCAAATACCATGGGATCCCATAGAATAAATTTTTGCAAACACAGATTTGTAGAAGATAGAAAAATAGTCATATTGCAAGGGGCATAACTTTTTATTGAACCATTGGATCAAGCTTTATTTTGGATATGTTGTCACAAATGTAGTTATCTATATTCTCACTAGAGATATTTTCAAAATTCATCATGGTTCATAAGATTTAGGCAACTGAGTAGAGCACTGTCAAAACTGCCCATAAAAATTTCATAACATTTATCCCACATTGCTCCCAATTTCAAAATTTGAAGTGTTTATATGGAATACTCCAAACATATGAAGTAAATCAAAGTGCTAGAAGATATGCTTTCCTAGGCTTGTGTTTCCACCTTGGTTTCCATGCCAGCAGGCCAAGAAGAAATTTTGCAGAAAGGGACACTTGTCAAGAGATCTCCAAGTCTCCAAATGATTATGAGACTTAGAGACCTAGTCTCCAAGTCTCTAGATAATGTTAGTCTCCAAGTCTCCAAATGATTATGAGACTTAGAGACTTAGTCTCCAAGTCTCTAGATAATGTTAGTCTCTAAGTCTCCAAATGATTATGAGGCTTAGAGACTTGGTCTCCAAGTCTCTAGATACAGAAGTCTCCAAGTCTCCAAATGATTCAGAGACTTAGAGACTTAGTCTCCAAGTCTCTAGATAATGTTAGTCTCCAAGTCTCCAAATGATTTAGAGACTTAGTCTCCAAGTCTCTAGATGGTCATTTAGAGACTTAGAGACTAAAGACATTCTCCAAATCTTATAAGGAAATCACAAAGGAAAGAATGATTTAGAGACTTAGAGACTTAGTCTCCAAGTCTCCAGATAAAGAAGTCTCATAAAGAAAGGAAATGATTTAGAGACTTAGTCTCCAAGTCTCCAAATGGTTTAGAGACTTAGAGAATTAGTCTCCAAGTCTCCAGATGAAGATTCAGTGACCTAGAGACTAAAGGGAATTCTCCAAGTCTCCAAAAGAAACCATGGTCAAGAAAATGCTTCAGAGACTTAGAGATTAATGTAGTCTCCAGATCTCCAGATGGACTAGGGTTAAAAGTGAGTTTGTCTAAGCATCCAATGAAATGGTGACAAGTGGCAAGTTCTGGTGGCATGTGTAAATTTTAAAAGTTATAAAAGATTTAAAAATCATAAAGTTCAAACATTAGAGAAATTTCAAAAAATTTCATGACAAAACTGCTCATGGGAAAATGTCTGCGAAATCCATTTTTTGTCCAAATATGGTAGTATAATATGTTTTTGAAAATGCCAGAAGATGATAGATGCAATGATCATAGTTAGAATTAGATCAAATCAAGTTGCTGAGAGTAGTAAAGGATTTTTCATCCGCGATCAGATTTTGGGGAGACTTTTTTAATTCTAAACTTGATTGATTTTGGCATATCCAACAAAGGGAATGAATCAGATTTTCAGTAGATGAAAAGAGGGTACAGAGGATTAAATCATATTTCAGGGAGTAAAGGACAAAGAAATCAGATTTTCGGTAGATGAGCAGATTTTATGCAAAAAAGGACAAAGTAGATCAGATTTTGGAGGTGCCTGAGAAGATCATATTTTCAGAGAAGCAAGAAGACAAATGAGATTAGATTGCAGAGTGGATAGGTGTTGATCAAGTATTGATTTTAGTGTTTCTTCTTCTTCTTTTTATTCTCTTCTCTTCTCAGTTGTAATGGTTCTTGGTTCCTATTCCTTTTTTGGGTTCCAGTTCTTGTGGTTGCTCTGTTGTGAGCAGACCCCTAAATGGTGAATATGAATATCTTGCTGTAGAGAAAATTTCCCAATCCTGTGTCTAAATTCTAGAAATTTCAAGCTTTGTATGTATTAAGACAGGCTCATTTTCAATAAGATACAGTGCAATTTCTATCTTACATGGTTATTGTCTCTTAGCTTTGTGTTCTATTGTTGTACGTTTCATTTGTGGGGCATTTAAAACATACTAGTTGTAAGGCAACTAATATAATTTCCTGTGAGTTTCTTTCAAGGAAAGGATTAAATCCTCATATGCAATTTCAAAGAGTAGACATATGTGTTAAGATTTTGATGATAGCAACATAGGATTGACAAGATAGCTTGTAAGGCATCCTATCCAGATTGCATGTAGTTTGTAAGGCATTCTACTGTATTTCCTTGAGATCTTCCTGTGGATTTACATTCAGACTATTTTGCCCAATGGAATAGGCACTGGTTGGCTATTTGTGATGTAGTTATCTTTAAGTCATCAAACACAAAATTTCATCACCAGTTCTTTTATATTTTTTTAAGTTCATGCATATTGTGAAAGGACTATATCCTGGTGATATAGTTCATATTTAGTGATTCCTTAAAGAGAGAATCTATAGGTTAACCTTCCTTGAGTTATACTCAGAAAAAGAAGAAAGATTCACATCCTTATCCCATTGTTCATGCTATTACATTTGTAATTTCCTTTGTCATATCCTGTAACAAGTTGTTCTCAGCTATTTACAGAATCATCTTTCATTGAAGTAGATTTGAGTAACACATTAGCATGACAGTGAAGAACCTAATCCACTAATCAAAAGCTTACTTGAAATATAGTAACCTATTCATAGGCAATACCCACTTGAGTCCTGTGGAGCTCGAAGTAGAAGGAGGATCTTATCCAATCCTCATCAATTAGGGTTTTCTTGAAAACTTGGAGCCCCTTTTAATTGAGAACCAATCCCATTACTTGCCAAGTTTGATCCTACAAGAAAAATCCGTAACAAATTGGTGACTCTACTAGGGATATGTTAATGTGAAGATAGAATAATGTGGGTACGAGTAGAGCTAGACTCCTGGCCAACTTATTCATTAATCCAGTCATCTTCCATATCCAGTTGAGGGTAGAGTTATAAATCTTTGTAAATCTGAAAGTCATTCAGTTCATATTTACCAGCTTAGTTTTTGTTGTTGATTAAGGTGATTCTGAGTATCTTCTTGGTAGAAGAAATGTGTCAAATCCTATTGACTTGCTGAAAGTCTATTGTCTTTGTTGAAACCCAACTTGTACTTGTTCTATTAAAGTTCTATACATTCTCACAACGGTGGGTGGCAACTCTAAAAGATCTCTACACCAGTGTGCACTTAGATGAAAGAAGATTTATGATCAGTTGGGAACACTTGCAGTAAGGATCCAAAAGATGCTCAAAAAGATTCAGTGGTGAGTGACAAAATCAAAATGAGGTTTAGAAGGACAACAAAAAAATATTTTCCCAGGTATTCCTCAAAGTTTTATGAAATAAATTGTTTCCTTTCCAAGTGAAGAAGTCACTGAAAGAAGGAATATAGATTAGAAGTCTTTGGTCATACTTCTGGTTTTACCTATTTCAATCATCAGATTCAAAAGTATGGTATGATTTTATGTGAAGTGATTGCATAATCAAATAAAATTCTTTGTGAATAAGAAGATGTGTTGTTGATAAATAGTGCAATGGAGATTCTAGATCCAATAGATTAGGATATGTTGTCTATATCGGAGAGTTATCCACCAGATCTTCAAGAAATTCAAAAGGATATTGCATTGTTAAGTTAGAAAATACAAGACCAAGCTATATTATTTTTGAAAAGACATGTAGGAGAAATAAGTGAAGAATCCATATATGTATTTTATGAAAGGTTTTCCAATGCATATGATAAGTTTCTGGAAGGGATGCAAATCCAAGAGTCTGCATATTTTCATTTATTCTTAGAAATTTATATGCCTAAGTTAGTAGAATAGTCTGCAAAGTGTAAAAAGGAAGGCATTGAACTTGTCAAAAAATGGATAAATGAGTTTGAAGAATGTAAATCTGAAAATATTAGTGATGCTGACTCTAGTTATGATGAAAATATTGACTATGATGCTGATAGTGAAGTAGATGAATGTCAAGATGTCACAGAAGAAAATCTAGTTGCGAGTGATTCTGTTGGATCCAAAGATGTGTTTTATTATTAGCATGGTAGAATATACCTCTGTTCTCAGTTTAGGGAAGAATCTTGTGATCAGCAAGAGAGCAATTATTATGCGGATGAGAGTGACTATGATGACTCTTTTGCTCAAAATAGTGTGAGCCAAGAGACTTCAATTTTTGTTCCTAATGAACAAGATATTTGCAACAACAAAGAAGAGGTTAAAGCTAATGAAAGTGAAGTCCAAGGTTCATTGATCAGTGAAGAAATATCAAAACTACTAGCTTCTGATTTTCAGAAGTATGCACCAAATGTAGACCCTATTTTGCAATGCCCAGTTGATATATGCTTTGATAGTGAAGACATGCAAGTAGATGCAAAGTATGAAACTTATACTGATTTTATTTTTCCTACTTCTGAAGCAAATAATGAGCAATATGGAAATGCATATGACTAGGAAAATTTTGATTATGTTAGGTATGATGAATATGATGACTCATATGCTGCTATGAATTTCATTTTTTATGAGTCTCATATGGATGATTCTTGTCTACATCAGAATGTTGATTACTCTCTTGACGAGAGTGAGAAAACTAAATGTGTTTTCAGATTTTCCAATGACAAATGAATTGTTATTTGATGATCCATTTTCAGATTTAGAGGATGCTTGTAAAGGCTCTAATCAACAAGCTATATCAGGTCTTATGCAATCAAATGTTTGTGTGAAACAGTTCCATCCTAGTTTGCAAATCAGTATTATCAATGAAGTTTATGTTTTGGTGCAAACTAGTGTTCATGAGGAGTTTGATTTCTTCCATGAAAAGGAGCCAGAATGTTTTCTTTTTAAGTTTGTCAAAAATGGTCAAGGGTGTGATGTTTTGATATCAAATAATGATCAGCATTCATAGTATTTCGATGACTCTTTTTTGCAAAGTGATAATGAGTTTTTTGATTATCTTTTGTTTGATGTGCTGAAAGAAAGTGACGGTATGTTCAATCAAACACATGAAAGCAATAATTTCAGTTTGCCTTTGATCTATGGAGATGAAAACCAAATGTATGATAGAGGTAAGAGCTAAATCCAGTTTGGAGGCTTTGGTCCTTTTGTAAATAATTTCCTTGTATGTACAGTTGCTTTGCTTTCAGTTGTGTATTTGCTTTTAGTAGAGGTTCCCATTTTTTGAGAGAAGTGTCAGGAGGGAAAGGTGAAAAGACAAGAAGGGAAAGTCTGATTTGATTTTATGAGTGGTCTGCTTCAACCATGAGATTCTACAGTTCTCTGCATGCCCGCATGGGGCATGCATCCACAGTCAGAGCCACTATTGGTACTCTCAAATTTGGCTCAAATTTGGAGTGACCAATTCAAAAATTTCTAAAGGCAAGTGTATGTCCAGTTGAATGGTTGGAAAATTAATGCAAATGTGGAAGACAAATAGAGAAGCCCAGGTTGACATATGAAGGAGAATCTTCTTCAAAGTTTTAGAACCAAATACCATGGGATCCCACAAAATAAATTTTTGTAAACATGGATTTGTAGAAGCAGCGTAATTTTTAGTGGTGAATATTCACCTTTTGGCAAATTTTGGACATATACGTTTCATGAAATTGGCGAATTGCGTAGGTATAGGCTAGAAAATATTCTCCCAATCTTGACAAAGTGACGGCTAAATATTAATTGGAATCACCAATTAGATTTGGTGTTTGACGTTGTTGACCATCATATTCACCTATAATTAATGTGACGTGGTTCTTTTAATGGTCTCTTATTCACCAGTGATATTAATTATGAATTGCATATAAAATTTGAAATAGCCATATGGTTTCTATTTTTTTATTGGTCCACAACGTATTTTGCCACCCTGCTAATTAATTGTTTTATTGGTCCACGATGTATTTCACCAACCCGTTAATTAATTATTTTATTGACCACCACGTTATATTTATTTTTTCACCAAAAATAGCATTGATCAGGTCAACACTCGGCACATTTCGCCAAAAGCCCGAGAATTTGAAAATAAGTAAAAATTAGAAATTTGGAATTTGGATTCATGGATTGATATAAATTCAAATCAAGTTTAGAAAACTTAAAAGTAGTCTTATCATGTGTCGTTACAAATTTTTGGAGCCAGATCCCGGAGGGCCAGATTTACAAATAACAATCTTGCAACAGTAAATAGAGGATTCAACATTTCAGAGAGTTGAAAATCAGAGGAAGCAGGACAAAGGTAAACAATTATTTGTTCACATTTCACAGTATTGCTATTAATTTTAATTCCTAGAGGCTAGAATCCTAGTGACTAGTGAGAGGTCATTGGGTAAAGATGTCAGACAAGGGTGACTGTCCTAAGATTGAGTATCCTCAGGCTACTACTACTAAAGGGATTCAGATATCAGGTGAGGTTGACACTCAAACTTCTCATTGTGCTCAGGGCAGTGAAGAGATTGGAAAGCTAGACAAGGGTAAGACTCCTCGGGGCAGTGAAGGGCCTAGGAGGCCATCAAAATTCCCAAAACTTAAAGATACTACCATAAAGGATTTCTTTGGAGTTAGAAATGTTTCTTCTCCATCAACATCTGTAATTGCGAGTGCAAAATCTATTCATAGTAGCTCACCAGTACCAGTACCACAAGTTGGGGTTGTCATTAAGTTAAATGAAAATCAAAATGCATCAAATGAGGATAACAATGGTGGCATGAGAGAAGATGTTATATGGGATATGCAGAACCAATTGGAAGAAAATGCTAGCAATGAAGATAATAATAATGTTGTTAGGAAGAAAAGAAAAAGGGAAGTAAAAATGAGGCGGGAGTGGGAAATGGCAAGAAATTTTAAGGTTGATTAGGTAGCAAAGTACTGGTTCATTGAACTAGTCCTAAGCAATGATGAACAACCAATAGAATGCAGGTGTAAGATTTGTACTTGGAAACTTAAAAGAGAGAAGAAGTTGCAGCTAAAGCTTGACACTATAGAAAAGCATATTGGTAAGGTTTATGAAAAATAGACCATAGATGGACAAGAAATATCAGTAGTGAGATGGAAATCAAAGGAAGAATGTCTTCATGTTAAGTATGCCATAGAATATGAAGAGCATAACAAGAGAATGGCAGTAATTGCTAGTAGTGAAAATCCAATCAAGGTTGGGTTTAAACATGCAGCCAATGAAGAAAACCTGGCAAAGACCATTCAGATGAGTGTTGTTTTTCATATTATGTCCAAAGAGTGTCCTATGAGAGACTTTTTAGAATATGGAAATTTATTATCTTTTTTGAAAGTTCCTCACTATCCCATGTCACACTGGTCAACAAACATTGGATGGGAAATGGAAAACTATCTTTCTGAGGTGGAAAAACAAAATTTATAGGAGAAAGTAAAATAGTCTAGATTCATTTCATTATCCATAGATGAAGTTACTGTAGTAGATAACACTACTTGGGTTTGTATGCATGTGTATACAGTAAAAGAACATGTCCGTCAAGCTCATCTACTCTGCATTCATAAAATGAGGGGCAATTCAATAGTAGAAAACTTATATTTTAAAGTGAAGAATGCTTTGAATGAAGTTGCTGGTATGGATGATTTGACAATTGGAAAGAAGTTAGTGTGTGTTGGAGCTGATGGAGATGCAATAATGTAATGCCAAAGGAATGGTCTTTGTGCAAGATTACAAACTAGTATTGCACCTTACATGCTTGGCATACATTGCATGGCCCATCAAATGAATTTAGCATCTAAAATTGTAAGTGATTTTCCTACAGTGTCAAAAGTTGAAGATCTAGCTCATGACATATACTTTTACTTCTGTAGAAGTCCTAAATGTTTTGCAGAATTTAAGATTTTCTCAGAGGGAGTTACACCAGGAAACAAGCTTCTCAAGGATGTTGAGACCAGATGGATCTCTTTGCATGGACCAGTAGAAAGAGTTCTAACAGAATATCAATCCTGGATTGGAGTAATATATGAGCAACACCTCATAGTAGACAAAGCTCCTAATTTGTTACATAAGTTAAGTGATATAGAGACTCTGTTAACTTTAGTTAGTCTTCTCCCCATGTTGGATTAAATGAACAAGCTCGTTAAGAAAGCCCAAGATAGGACTATGTATATCCATGAGTACTCAGATTTACATAGAATGACATGCCTTGCCCTAGATAATTTATACTCAAATATGATAACACTTCAAAGCCCAAAGTTTTTCAGGTGGCAAATAATTACATATTTGAACCATGCTGAGAATTTTTTACAATTCAATGCAAAAAATTATTTATGTGTCTTTGTGAAAGGATATGAAATACCAATGCACCAATCTAAGACGGGCAAGCGAGACAGACTACTTCCAGTTAAAAGGGCTAATTTTGACATGTTTGTTTAATCTGTTAGTGAGAATTTGAAGTCAATTTCCTACCAACTTTCAAGTGAGATTCATGAAAGATTCCCTAGAGAAGAAATTCTTGAGGCCATGGGTTGTGTGTTTCCTTATTTTTGGAAAAACATCAGACATAGACAACTTGATGCTCATATGTTTCATAAAAAGATTGATGAATTGATCAAAGATTTTTGAAAACATGTAGATTGCAATGGACAACCAATTGATGGAATTATAGATTCAGCTAATCTTAAAAAACAATGTAAACAATTTGCATCATGTATGAAATTGCAGTTAAAAAACTTGGAGAATCCATTTCAACCTGGTGCAATAACCAAGCTTTGGAAAAGGATAGAGAAGAGTGAAGTACTGCATGATTCAATATTAGAATATTTCAAACTTGTTGATTTATGTCAAACAATGACCTTGGGGTCAGTGGAAGATGAAAGAGTTTTCAGTGCATTGGGGTTTTTGAAATCAAAGATCAAAAACAAACTAGACAAAAATTTGGAAAATTGCTTGAGGTTGTTTGTAACTTAGTACAATGTTACAGACTTTCCTTATGACAGGGCATTGGCAATTTGGAATTCCTTGCATGAAAGACAAGGGCTTTTGAACACTAGTTCAAAACATGGTGGTTCAGAGACAAATGATGGATCTTGGTCCCAGACTCATAATGAAGATGAAGAGTTTTTTGATTTTGAATACCCAACTCAGAATGAAGAAGAACCTCTTGCTAGTAGTAGTAGTAGTCAATTTCAGGAGCTAGATTCCATGTGGAATATAGAAGAGGGTGAGGAAGACTGCTCACTAACGCTGAGTGAAGAGTGAACTGTGAAGTGATTTAGAATTAGCATTCGATTAATAGGTATTTATAATTCTATACTTTGTATACTCATTACTATACTTGTTGGATAAATTGATAATGGAATTGGACTTGATTCTAAATATTTATTAATTTATTGACAATTTATTAATTGACTCATATTCAGCTACAAGCCTATGGGTACAAGTAATAAGTGTTGTTCATGATTTTTGTAATTTTGATTTTGATTTTTGTAATTTCAATTTTGATTTTTGTAATTTGTAATTTGAAATTTTGAATTCATGATTTTTGTAATGTAGATTGTAGAAACTAGAATGTCCCTCTTTGTCCACAATAGTAGGTGCCAGGGATATATATGATTTTTGTAATTGTAGAATGTTCAAGAAATTTGTAATTGGATATAACCTTGTGAAGTCCCACACAAAACCTTTCGTAACCTCTCAGCTATTTAATCTTGTAACTGATTAACCTTTTCGAAGTTATGCCTTTCTACCAGATGCTTCATTGTAGCTTCGTAACCACCAACACTAATGGACAACAAACCCTCACAAAGCTCCATAAACTAACTGTTCCTAACAAAGTGTTATGAAGTTACGCATGCCATTAGTCGGGAGTCCTTCGAAAGTTCAAAACCCATTAGCATCCTAACCACTTAACCGTGGAGAAGTTACGATACAACCCAGCATTGCTTCGGAACATTGTCGGTGGTCTGTTAGTAATGCACACATGCTTAAAGGTTCTTTTAAGTGACTTGAAATTTTGAAAAAGTAACGACGAAATAGAACCGACCTGAGCCTTTCTAGGGTTTAATGGATTTTTAGAGCATATCTCAACCTAGCACTTAGGGTTTTAACATTTTGATTGAAATTGAGGCCTTCAGGAGGAAAATTGCAGGAAATTCTCAAAACAATTGTGAAAACTAAAAATACTACCAACATGGTCAATTTATTATTTTCCAATTACCTAATTTCCTAATACTAAGTATTTACTTAATTAGAATTGAGATTCTTGACTTGAGCCAATGAGCTCTGTTAGGGATTTTTCTTGCATGAATCCAATGTTTGAAAGGTTACCTGAGACTGTGCTTCTTGAGACTAATTCAAAAAAGAGAAAGACCTAATTGCTAACTCTGAGGATTGGATAGGATACTCCTTCATTTTTGAGATCCACATACTTAGGAAGGTATTGCCTTCTAATGATTACTGATTTACATAGTATTATATAAGTGGACACTGATTTGCTATTTATCCTTCTAATGCATAAATCTATAAAACACTCTGTTGGTTCTTGGATAGGATTTTACACTCCATGAGATACCAATATGCTTATGATGGATGTTAAGGAATGGTTAGCTCCAAATATAGGTAATCTATAGGCAACTGGATCAACTATAGGGATAAAACTAGCCTCTTCACTTCTGGCTCTGCAAAACCAAGGCGGGTGCACCTAATCCAATAGTATCAATTCCGTCCCTTTACTAAATATTAGATCTTACAATAGATGACAGTGAGAAAGTACTAAGCAAAAACCTATTGTGCATTGACTCTCCATCACTGGGTAGAATAACATATAAAGTAAATAAAAGTAAAAGACTAGTAATAATTAAATGTTTTTTAGGATTACAAGATTCCAATCATTCCATACAAAGATAATATAGGAAGATCAAGGCTAGTGCCTTATTCATTGGACAATAGAGTCAGAAAACAAAATGAATACAACAGTGTTTGATGAAAGGTGGGTCTTGAATCATAAACACAAACTAATTCAAATCTTTCCTACTTTCAGAGATCCTTGAATAGATTCAGTAAACATGCATCCAACTCAAAGCAATTTTAATCCAATCCTAGATCAGACCTGAAAGTTCAAATACATACATATAAACCTCTGAGAGACTTAAAAATTTATTGAACAAACTCATAGGAGAGACAAAGATCCAAGATTCATATTAAGTTTTCCCTTTAAATGTTGCATACATCAAATCCTGAACAAAGCTTGCAAAATAACAATAGCAACCTGTACTTCTTCTCTATTTCTCTGATAAAATGATACAAAATTTGCAATCCTTGACTGAGTGTTAGGTTTCAAAATTATTATCTTTTTCTCCTAAGCTCTCAATACCTAGAATGATCATGAAAAATCCTTTTTATAAGGAAATGCAACAAGCTACAGATCATTCTAGGGTTACAAAATTTGACCTAAAAGACCTTTACAACAACTTCAAAAGTTTACAATAAATACACTTGGTGAAGTAGATGAGATATTTGATCAGGCAGCTAGGATATTTGTAGATGAGCCACCTTTCTTTTTGTCTTCAATGTTGTCTTTGGCTTTCTTCGGCAAATTTGATCTGCAACATCACGTTGTCCATCTTGAAATAAATGTCTTCATATATCTCACCAACTTTTAAAAGACTCAAAAATATCTATCTTTATTCTCTCTAAGAGATGGGTGGAGTATTGACCTTTTCCACATGAGGTATGTACTGATACCTCCACTTATCAAACACCTCTTCACTTGGGAACTCAAAATTGGAAAACTTGACCCTTTTCTTTGATAATTGTTCCCACACATTTTCAATCTGAGTAACTCTATGCTGAAAATTGTCAAACGTTGATTTAGCATTTATTAACAACTTGATAGTAGTGCTAAATGAATAAGTGTTACTTAGGACACCAATCACCCTCTCTGATAAAAGTGCATCCATCTCTTCCCTCCACTAATATGCCTCTTTGAATTTCCCTTTATCTGTGAAAATAGTAGGCACCAGTTCATAGTTTGAAAGCATCAATTCAGCTTTCAGCATGCTTAATTTTTTGATATAATTATCTAGAATGATACCATACTATACCATTCTCTTCACAACCTGATGCACTAGCTTAATCAGTGGATTAGGGTCCTCTTGTACTTTTGACAAAATATGAAATAACTTTACATTAGGAGACCTTTCAATCCACTTCTTCAAAATTGGGGACATCTCTATCTTCTCCTTATTCAAGGTTTCAAGTAAAGAAAATAATTTATAGGCATGACTGTGGAAAATAGAGGGATTTAAATCAATAGAAAACTACATAACTACATCTGTTATCTTTTCCTCATACTTTTGGTTTGCTGAAGCTATGGCCTTTTTGCTTTCCTCTTTTTCTTTCTCCAACTGTACCCTTATTTCCCTCAGCATATTTTTTTCTTATGTCAGTCTTTGCTTCTCCCAGATAACCCTTGCATCCAAATTTGTCTCTAGGTAGGGGGATGGTGGTAACTCAATTATTGGGCTTGAAGATGAAGCCACTGTAGGCTTTTTAGAAATCACCAACTAATGAGACCTATGGTCTAAGGGTCCTAACAATTGTGCAATTAATTTGTCCTTCTAAATTAGCTCAACCTTGAGCTCATTATAGGATTTGAGAACCATTTCAAATTTGAGCCTAAGCTCTTCCTTCTCTCTAGAATCTTTCTCTACCACTTGGGCATTAAATTTGGCAATTTCTAAAATCAAATTTGAAGCTTCAACTATAGATGTCTCTCCTACTCTTTGAACTAACAAACTGTATGTATATCCTGCAGAGAGATCCTTTCTCTTTCCTTTATTTTCATCTTTATTTAAAGACCACATCACAAGAGAAGCATGATCTTTAGAAAAAGCAAATCCTCTTGTAGCCTATTCAGCCTATTCTACTGTAGCAAGAGTCCTCACTTTTCTCTTTCTAACCTAATAAAAAACAATTGCATCTACAATGTCCCACTCTGGTAGATTAGTACCCCTGTTGTATGAACCATGGCCCTCCCTTCCTCTGGAGTAATTTTCTCAAATTGTTTGATCATTTCTGCCTTGGTCTCATTTTCTATTTCTATGATATCCCTAGCAGGGGACTCTTCTTTCTTCTTTTCACATATCTCCTTAAATTGATTTATTTTCATTCTCTAAAGAAATTGGGAGAATGCCTTGGTTTTAACAAACTTATCATCAACAAGGAAAGAATCTATGGCCTATTTTAGAATAGGGTCCATCTATTTACCCTCAAACTCTTCTATTGAAAAATCCATGGCCACCTCCTTAGGTGCCTCAGGCATTCCTTCCTACAAATCTTCATTAGAAAAAAAAAAGTTTCCCTCATTCCTCAACTATACAGGTTGTTCTACCACCCCATGTCCATCCAATTGGATAGGTGATTGAGAAGGAGAATAGGCCTCCTCTCCTGGTCTTACTTCTTCTTGTTTCTGCCACTTTGGAGAGGGTCCTTACACCACTGGATCATCAATGGGTCTTTTCCCTCTTGAAGTAGAAGGGATATCTTCATTTCTTTTTTGTGGTGGTAGGAGAACAGTGCAACCACTCCTTCTTTGCATTGTGTAAATTCCCCTTGGGGTTAATTTCATGTATTTAGGTTGGCTCAAAATCTACCTAGCCTTCTCAGGGTCTATCTTTCTCACAGTTGCCCTCTTTTCATTAACTGCATGCATGATGCCTTCAAAATATTCCATAAGGGCATCCACTTTTCTTGCCCACGGTTCAAACCCCTTCAATGGGTCATAAGCTCTATCAAAATTCTAAATAAAATCTAGAGTCTTCTTATAGATGACCCACTTTTCTTTCTTGATCTCCTAAGTTTGAAGATGAAACTCATTCCTAATTACATCCTCAGGAAAATTATATTGATGCTCAATAAGAGCACACCTCACCTTATCTCTAAAAAATCCTGAGAGAAAACCCTCAGTATCTGCACATCTCACCTTTGCTTTGGACATTCTATAGGATTGCAAGACCTTATTCAAATGCACCCATCCTCCTTTTGTAATCAAATATTGATGTGCAATAGTTATATCTAGGAAAAAGGTTCCCCTTCCTTTACCAGTAAGAGTGGAATTTTGCAAGTCTCCAATCTATCTTAGAATTTTTGCATATCCCAACTTCAATGGGACTTGATAAGGTAAAATATAAGGTGCTACCTTGTAGCCATACACTTTGAAAACTATGGAAACTAGATATAAGATAATATCCCAAAAATTGTGGACAATAGTAATATCCTAGCAAAACTCCTTTGGCCTAATTAGCCTCAACAACTCTCTTGGAATCCTTGGATTATCAAAATGTAAAATATTTCTAAGTCTAGAGGCAAAATCTCTATTGAAAATAATATATCTTGAATCAATTCTGTCCAATGATAGAGTTGTAGTCCAAAACTATACTGGAAGAATTTCTTCATTCCTTTCCTTCACAATATCTATTGTTGTACCAAAATATTTATCATCCTTGTATAGAAACATATGTATGAGCATTGAGTACCACCCAAAAGGTCTAGACACCTTCCTATTTTTGATTCCCATCAGCCCTTCATGGATTAGATCATCTAAATGAGATGCAAAGTAAAAAATAAGAGCTAATTGGGGGTGCAGTGACTGTACCATCATGAACATATAAGGTACTAGCATATGAGTTGCCTCATCATGCCCTAGAATCAAAGTCAAAGATTTATAAACTTCTTGTGCCCTTCTACTGAATAAGTCTATTCTAAAAGGCTCTGGTGTGCTTGCACTAACAACACACATTGATCCAATTTGATCAAACAATTGCCTCAAAGGCCCTATCCTTAGATAATCCTTTTGTGCTTCATAGATTTCAGTAAACTCTATGAAATCTATCTTCTCTAACCCCACAGATGGGTTTTTCAATGAAAATACTTCCCTAATCTCATCCTCTTTGATGTTGATTAGGTCTCTACCATTTATATCCTTGCCACACTTTGTCATAGGATCATAGCATTTAGCTATCTGAATTAATAATTCAACATCCATAAAAACACTAGGGACAACCAACTTTCCAATATCAAATTGCCATATATTACTTAAGGGGGCACAAGCATTCCTTTGTGAATAAGCTGACTTGAATAGAATAAGCTCGTTATGCTTGTCACCCACCTTGGCATCTCTCATCCAATTTCACCTATCATGGAGACCTTCTGCAACTAAATCTCTAGGGTTTCTTGGAACTAGTTCCCTCATCCTAGCTACCCCATTGTCTGAATGTGGAAGTAACTGCATTAAATCCTTAAAAATACCTCTCTTGATATACTCTGTTTGACCAGATAGATTCCCCTTGGGCATCATCTTGAAACTAGGGATTTTACGACAATATATGAGCACTTCAAGAAAAACCCTAAAATACTGACCAGTAACACAAAACCTTTACAAATCTTCACAGTCCTCAAGAAATTCTCAAGAAATAGAAAATTAGACCTACCAGGCACCTGTAGATACTTTGCTTGAAATCACCTCGAGAGAAAAATGAGCTCACCAGAAATGCTTATGAGAATGGTGAATAGAAACAAATTACAATGATTTAAATTTGATGTATAGCACCGGCAGCTGCCTACAATCTATCCCCACATAACACATTAAATCCACCGTTACTGAAAGTTGGCAGCCTTAGTTATTCACAGGATAGGAAAAATGTCACTGAGAAAAAATTTGAAATTAGGCCATTGATCTATTTCTTTTCTGGCACATCATATGGTTGGCAAGTTGACTAGCAAAAACCTTGTTTACTTCCCCAAGTTAGTTCTCGAGCAATGAGAACATTTCAAAATTGCCATGTGGGGAAACAAAATAACTTATCTTCACTTCACCCAGAATAGACAGGTGTCATCTTGTCGCTAAAGCGCAAACCAAAACTTGTTAGAAGAACCAACTCAAGATATAATGAGCACCATAGATGCACTTTGATCAGATGATCACCATAGATGCACTTTGATCAAACGATCACCAAAATTTAATAAAACCTCAGCCCCACTGAATATTTTAAAAAAACTTCGACAAATTAGGAGATGGCACCTCAGAATAGCCAACAAGCCAAAAAAATCCCATGTCATCTATGGTGTCATAAACACCTGGCAATCAAAAGTCATCATTAGCACCATGGGCCAATAAAAAAGAAACACATCATTAAAATTTTTGACAACCAAGGACCCACTGAATAGTTCATATCCTTGGGCAAGATTGATGGTCATCACTATACTGTGATGCATAAAAGACTTGCACCTCACTTCAATAGTATAACAATAGCCGTAACATCTTTCCACACTTTAATCTTCATACTACTCAGGTCCCATGGTGACACATCATCCAACTGAAAATCAAACCAAAAAAAAACATGTTGCAGAAAAATGACAATTGGAAGACATGTCATCTTTAATATCAAATTGGAAAGAACCTGACAACCACCACGTCAATACTGCTGACAACCAATAAAAATTTTACACGAGAATACAACCTGACAGTGTCAGGACCTACCGTGATGCACAAAAGACATGCATCTTGGTCCAACGATATAACAACAACCATGGATTAGATTCATTCATTAAAGGCCAGCACATTACAAAATCAAACAGGCCTGCCAAGATAGGTGTCGCGTGGTCACCATTTCTCATGTCAGGGATTCTGACAAAGAGTAGTCTTATGGTGCAATGACAACCGCACAATTTTAAAAGGCTTTCCTTTATGAAAAATTTATCTAAAACTTAGGCTTTCATAGATTTAATTAAATAAAAGGGGAAGATAGTTCGAAAGCCTAACCACTTTGACACATAAGAAAATGAACAAAGTGAGTCGATATATTAGCACATGTTTTATGAAAAGATTAATGACTCAAAAAGGTAACGTGAAAACATAACATGACCTAGGATGAGTTAGGGCTTCGGATAAAACTTAGGGTTAATACCTTGAAGAATATTACCATTATGTCAATAATCTTAGACTACTTTGAAACCTTATCACATAGCTAAAAAATTTTATATGGTGATAACACACTCTGCATATGACCAAAATCAATTTGATGCAGAGTTTAACTAGGAAAGATTAAGACTATAAGAAACAAATACTAAACCAGTGCCTTATCTAATGGGCAAAAGAAATTCAAATGCAAATCAACTAGACAATTTTAAAAGAAATACAATAGTATTCCTTACATACTATCTACAAATTCAAGTAGATTGACTTACAAACTACTCTATTAACCAAACACTATTATTATCAACAATCCTTACAGATATGTCTACTCTTTGAAATGAATTATGAGAAGTTTAATTGTTTCCTTGAAAGAAACTCATAATCAATTTAAACAAGTTGTGTTACAATTGGTATATTTTAAATGTCTGACATGTAAAACATACAAGAGTACAACATAAAAGTAAAGAGACAATAAAAATATATGGAAAAATTTGTAGTGTATTTGTATTAAAATCAACTCGCTAATTACATTCAAAATTCAATTACTCAGAAGGTCAGACACATAACTTAGAAGTTTGCTTAAAAGAAATTATGTTCAAATTTTTCTATTATCTTTCAACTCTCTCCCAAAAATGAGTCTTCAACTCTATTTATACCTCATTTCAACCATCTTGAAATTCCCTCATGAATGGGAATGCAACAAGCTTCAGATGGTTGAAAACCCTAAACCTAAAAAGCATAAGAAATAAAGCAATAAAAGACAAAATACAATGAGCCCTTACGCGGTGGAAAGACAAAATTGTTTTGGCTTGTTCTGCATCCTGGATCACTGATAACTAACATCTTTGTCTATGAGTATTCATGATAGCTATTGTTATAACAAGATATGGTGACTGCCATTCTAGCTAACTTACACCATTCTTAAATGATAGCTTATCATCCCTATATTCTGAGCTCAGGTGTCAGGTGCTCCAGAGTCTAGATGTCCTCCTTACTCATCATCCAAAATGTCCAAGTTAAATGCAATGGATTTAACTTTCTTGGCCTTTTTTAGCTCATCCCATGCAATTACTTCTTCCTTTGATGACCAATTGAAGTCCTGGATGAGTTGCAGTTTTCCTTTTTGTCTTCCCCACCTGGCATCTTTAATTGCTTTGCAATCTATACAAACCTGGTGAGATCTGTCTCTACCTTAATAGCTTCATCTAGGGTTTTATTGAAGCTCTCCAAATCAAAATTGTTCCCCTCACCTAAAAATGCCTCCTTCCTAGGCAATAAAAGATCAATGTCTGACCTCCACTAATCAAGGCTTTTTATGGCTCCATCCCCATTCTTAATGGAAGGGATAAACTTGTTGGAATAGGAGTTGAGCATGGCTATCTTAGCCTCTATCAAATTTACCTTACCCTTAAAAAGTGGTAATATGGATTTAATTCTATCTATCTCCTCACCAACCCTCACAACTATCTCTGGAATATCACTTCACAAAGATTGAGCAAATTCCAATCTCTCAAAAAGTGGTGCTCTAGTAGACCAAGTTGCATGATACTAGCTTAAAATTTGTACATAGCTATCCACTTCTTTCTCTAATTCTGGCAACTTGCCATAAGCATTAAAAACAAGATCAAATTTATCTTTAATTACATTTATTCTGTGCTGCAAAATATCTAACAGGGCCTATAAGATGGCCTCATTCTTCTCCTCATTTATCTTTTCTATTGCAAGTTCTGTAGCTAAGCCCCCCTCATGCTCAGTTTGGACCCCTGCATCACAGACCTCTGTAAATGCCCTCGAATGATTTTTTAAAGTATTTATTTCATCTTTTAGCTCCTTCATAGTCTTATCCAACAAATAATTCTTCTTCAGTTCCTCTTCAAACTTTTTTCTAGTTTCCACATAATCTCTAAATGTCCTAGCTAGCCTATTCTCCAAGTCCTCAACCACTGCTTTATTCATGGAGGATGCATGGTGTAAGAGATTTTCTAACTTTGATCTTGTAGTGTCCTGCAACCTCCATATTAATTGGCTACCCTGTGCAGTGTCTTGGATGTCAACCAATCTGGGCTTACTAGATTCTAGGGCCACACACCATATTGCTAGTGTCTTAGTGTCCATATTGAATCCAAAAACCCTCGTGAGTCCATCAGGGCCAAAAGCTTCATAAGCTACAACTTTATCTTGCCTCTTGATTTGGTCAATTAGGAATGAGGACTCCAAGTCCCATCCAGGGATTAGCAACATGCCACTTCTCTTTACAAGATCTCTTGCCTCCTCCACACTTAATGTTTCACTATTAGGATCATAGCCCTATAATTTTTCAATCATTTGAATAGTTTTTTCCTTTGATTCCCATGGTTTCAAAGATAGTATTAATTCATTCTTCTTAACTCTAAAGAGAAAACTTCTAAACTCAATGGACTTGATGAATTCATCATCATCTATAAACTCTTTAGCTTGGATGACCCTATCATCCAATCTAGCTGTAGCCAATTCTAACTCATCTACAACCTTTTCTCCCTCATCTTCCATTGATGTCAAAAATTATTGTCTTAAGTCAACAAATTAATGGCTATTACCTAGTAGGATTTGTAGTGCCTTTTGCCTTTCCTTTTTTGGTACATTCATCAAATTTTGTTTCTTTGATGGCCCCTACTCAGATGTGGATGGCTCAGCTTGTTCTATTTCTCCCATAAACTCCACATCAGGTTCAACTTCTTTAGGGTTTATTTTGTCCTCCTCCTTCTCCTCGGGGATGTCTGGCAATTTAGACATAATATCTTTGTAATTCTCTATACACATTTTAATTTTCTTAATGTATTTGAGATCAGGAAAGAAACTGGGGAAGGTAGGGTCTGCCTTTTTCAATTGTTCCTCTACCCTTACAATATTTTCCCATTTACAAGTTCTCTATTGATAGGTAACTTTGCTAAAAATATTTCTAATAACATCCTCCTCTGCCATAGGCTGATTTAGAGACAAATTGTGATTCCTCATTTCTCTCAATGCTCCTCTAACAAAGTCTTCAAGGTCATACATCCTTGCTTTACCAGAGGGCAATCTGAATTGTTAGAGGAATTCATGGATTTGGTCCACAACATCTTTACCTATAGAGAAATCCCCTATTTAGAACCTCCTTGCCAGAAAGGTTCCCTTATGTCTTTGTTTGCCTAATTTTCCTTCCATTCAAATTTGGCCTTGGTTTTTATGTCAGACCTTCATCTCCTTCATCCTATGGGAAGCTCCAAAAATTTCATGGCTTTATGTATTCCCCCCTGGTTTCTACAACTATTTTTGGGTCCTTGGTTAGGTGAAAAGTCCTTAAAATATTCATAAAACTAGTCATTGTGTTAAAAAAAAAAACCCTAAGCTTGTTATAATTCTTTGTTACTTTATTGGCCACTTTAATCCCCAAAATGTATGTGCATTTTTAATTCCTTTAGTCACCAAATCTCTAATTCCCAGTGATCAAAGCTCTAACATTGAGTGATCTGGCAAATGATTACCTTTTGAGTCAGTGGTCTCTACTTAGTGGCTAAAATCAAGATTCTTCATTCGACGGTTATCGCATGATCTCATGGCCTTAAAAGATTCCATGAGATCTTGTGACGACCATCAATCTTCCTATTTGCAGAGTGCATTTGTCAGTGGGTCTGGCCACATTGTTCAAGCTGTACACCTTTGATTGCTCAAGACTTGTGATTCGGTGCCATGTGAGCCCGGGCCTGGCGGTTGTGATTCGATGATGATCTAACGGTTGGAGCATGATCTAAAGGAGCTTTTCTAACACATGAGATCATGTGCCCACCATTGATCTTACTTTATCTTTTGGCTCTGTCAGGTGGTTCCTCAGTTTTTGACATGCTTTTTCATTATTGGTTGGTCGGATGATAGCTTGGATCTGTTAGTGGGACCGTGTAAGAAGGTCTGCAGATGTGTCAGAAAGGCTTAGATCTATGGTGGTCATATGATCTCATAGCATCTTCTGACCCTATGAGATCATGTGACAACTGTCCGATGAGAATCTTTGGGTCGTGGGTCCGATGTGCTACCTGGCGTTGATGTGCTCACATTTGATTGGCTGCAGTGTGCTGAGGTGGTTTTTGAATTTTCAGCAAGGTTTTATAACTTTTCCAAGTTGATCTGAGCCATTCATCTATTGGGAAACATTAGATATCAATGGACATGTTTTAAAATGACTGGCTAACCATTATAATTCAAATTCAAATATCTCTGTAGAGGGTTTTCTACCAGCGATTGATTTAAACAAGCTCTGAGCGGTGAGGTAGCTAGGAAATTTATGTCTACAGGATGTTTGCAATTGGAAAAGATGATGAGGAAGCTTGGGTGGCCATCATGAGTCATTTCTTGTCCCTGTAAGGTACCATTTGAGAATTCATGGTGAGTTCAGGTTGTAGAAAGGTAGTTGGATCAAGTCAGTTGTGCCTGTAGGTGGACTCAGTAAGGAGATGTACATGCAAAGATATAGACATATCTCATCTACTAGGATATTTTTAGAATTACATGAGGTAATTGTGCTGGAAAGGTAGTTAGGGTTTGATTATTCTTATGTAAAAAATCTTGTAACCCTAGTTAGGTTTTTGACTCCTACCTGCATGCAATTGAGTATGTATATATTGTATTTTTAGAGCTTTTGAGTGGAGAGAGTTCACATTTTGTAAAGGAGAGAGTCCACTTTTGAAAGAAGGTCATCCTTTCTCAGAAGGCTATCTGTGGTATCTTCTCTACCCTTTGGTCTTCTACTCTTTGTATCTTCCATTGATTATTCAAACATTGCAGAGGTATTTTGTGACAATTCTTCATGTCCCCATGCTTCCTTGTTTGGATCATCTCTTAATGAATTAAAGTCTATGCATGTTTTCAATGATAACTTAGGGTTCTTGAGCCCTCTTACTTTCTGTAATTGTGTGTGTTATCGTATTTGATCTGATTTAGATGTTTTTGTGGGTATACTTCAGCCCCCTAATAGTCTTGTCTCAATCCTACACCGAGTTGCAGAAGTGAATGTGTTCTTGCAGGTCATAGGTTATGTCTCATGTTTAGGCCCTCCTATGAAACACTTATGAAAGCCTATTTAGTAATTTGTGACCTACTAGACCTAAGCCTTTCATTGATTCTATCCCTCTATGTTGCAATTCATACCCTAATTTTAGTGTATCACCTAGTAGGTAGTTTTCTTTCAGTTATTTCCCTTTCCAAGCATTCCTTCTATCCCTTTCGCTCAAAATTTTACTTTTCCTATCAAGAAGAAAATTAAGGTGATTATCCAAGAGGAACTAGCCTAGAACTTGGAGGTCTCATCTTAGTTAGCATAGGTCCCACACCTGGAGATGATTCCCATGTTATACTAGGTTATCAAGACTATGAGAGCTTGAAACAAGGGTGCAAACTTAGTGTATAACAATTCTGGCAGTCTGAGTGGGACAAAAGATTAGATTGAAGTCCAAATGTGCTCTTGGTGGTTCACCTGCAAAAGGATTAAAGAAGTTCAATATGCAAGGACTATTAGTATAGACTCAAGCTCAAGGATACCCCACCTTGGTGCCAGTGTATAACAATTCTGGCATGCCCAATGGAACAAAAGATTAGATTGAAGTCCAAAGGTGCTCCTAGTGGTTCACTTGCAAAAGGATTAAATAATTTCAATACACAAGGACTATTAGTATAGACTCAAGCTCAAGGATACCCCACCTTGGTGCCAGTGTATAACAATTCTGGCACACTTGGTGGGACTACAAAAGAAATTATTGTTTGAAGATTATGTTATCTCTGATATACAGATTGCATAACACAAACTTTTAAAATTCATTATATCAAGGATATCTGGCAACTCCACTGATTTTAAAGATCTAGACCAACCTTGTTTAAGGTTTATGAAAAAGATTGAGACTAGAAACTCAAGGCCTGCTGAATTTTTAGATTTGCCCTAAAAAAGAAGTCATAAAGGTAGGTCAACTCAAAGAACATCCCCTACAAGGAGAGTTCAATCAACACCACCAGATACCTCAGAAAGGAGACCTGTTCCCTTTCATTCCAAAAGAAGAGGCAGATCTCTAACTAGAGATCTAGAGGAGGATTCAAATCCAGCAGCAAATACAACCCACATAGTTGTTAATCTTTAGATTCCAACTCCTACAATGGCTAGGCAATTTGCGTTTGCACCTTTCAACCAAGGGAGTCCATTAGCCTTTGCTCAATATCATGATATGCCCTTGGTGGCACTAAAGAGTATACTTGATTTGATAGGTGAAGGGCGGATGACTACTTTTGAACACATAAGGGATGTGACCACCATATGCAGCATTCACAATATTAATCAAGAGGATGTGGCCACAAAATTATTAGCAGCCTCTCTAAAAGGTAAGGCTCTTGAATGGTTTAGAACTCTAACTGTTGGTTCAATTACTTCATGGGATGAGTTAGGAGATGCATTAAGTAAACATTTTGAGGATAAATTAGATAACTTGTCTCTAGTTGAGCAGTTGACAACTATTAAGAGAGACCCTCAAGAAAAAATGACAGATTACAATAGTAGGTTCCTCAAAATATGGAATAGAATTCTAGTTTCTATAAGACCATCAGCTGACCATGCTTTTCTATATTACTTACAAAGTTTGAATGGTCAAATTTCTATCATGATCCAGTCTATGGGTGGTACTTCTTTACCCCAAGCTTTTGACATAGCTGTCAGTGCTGAAAATTGTTTAATCCAAGTAGGCATGATTGCTAGAAGGCCTCTAATGCCCATCTTCCCTAGCCTTCAGCCCATTGCACCTGCACAAGTACCCCCATTTACCCCTATTCCCACCATACTAGCACCTCAGGCCTGTACCAGTGGTCAAGAGCTAATAGCTAGTTTCTCTCAAGAGGTACATGAAATAAAGAATAGCCAACAGAGCAGTCAACAAGAAATGACAAACTTGTTGTAGACCTTGATTAAAGAGGTCACAAATTTGAAGAAACAAGGTCAAGGAATTGTACCACCATTAAAGCCACAAGGCCAAGGTCCTAATCAATAATATTAGAATCAAGGATAGCCTTACCAACAAAATAGGCCACCATACCAAGGAGGGTATCAAGGACAAAGGAAAATTTTTAATCAAAGACCATTCCAACCATATAACCCTGCACCCCTCAATTCTACAAATCTGATTAGGGATATGGTTCCTAGTCAAAATAATATGGCCATAGAAAATGAATGGTGCTTTCCTTGTAATCAGCCTCACAATCAGGCTACATGTTCAAATGGATGGATGAACCAAGCTCTAATGGTTCAAAATGCCTCCCAAGCTCAATTAGAGGTTTCATCTAGTGTATCAGTTCCCCAACAAGAGTCACAAGAAAAAGAGACTGCTCTCTTTAATTGGGAGCAACCAGACTTCAATGGAGTCAATGATGAAGTTGCTTTTGTTTCTTATACAAGAGAAAAAAGAAGAGCTCAAGACATGGAAAGAGTAGATTCCAATGCCAAAGCTACTACATCTATAGAGCCGCTATAGGAGGCCACTCCCACCATACCAAAGAAGGCTCCTGCGATTACAAGTAAAGAAGATCAAACCTTCATAGAGATGGAGCCCATCATATTAAAGACACAACAAAGAGTACACACTGTGACACCTTTCAATATTTTAGACAACATGAAGAAGGTGAACATTACAATGTCTATGTGGGACTCTTTGGCTCTTCTAGGAGAACCTAAAATTCTGAAGAAAGCTATGACTAAAGTGTCAACTCGTCAGCCTACAAAAGAAGCTGCAAAGCCAGTGTTGGTCAACACTGATCAAGAAAAGGAGGCTCCAAGTAGCAACTCCAAGGCCAATGCCACACAAGGTAGGAATTCAAAGCCACCTCCCTTTTATGTATCTCTAATTATTGGAAAATCTTTTGTACATAATTGTATGGTAGATAGTGGAGCTACTAGCACTGTAATGCCCAAGAAAGTAGCTGACCAATTAGGACTGAAATATGAGCCCTTTCAAAAGAAATTTACACAACTTGATGGGTCCTCGGTTAATACTATAGGTGTGGCCAAGGATACTAGTCTAATCCTTCATGCTAGTCCTAATTTTTCCATGCTCCTTGATATATATATATATATATATATATATATATATATATATATATATATATATATATATATATATATATATATATATATATATATATATATATATATATATATATATATATATATATATATATATATATATATATATCCTTGCCCTATTTTCTATATATCTTTCAAGGGAGTTTATAGCCAAGATAGGAGGCTACCTATCTTTTGATTGGTATCACATGCTATTTCATACAAGGTATGGGACCAAGGTCACCATTAAGTTAGAACCATTGGCAGCACACCATATAGAGCCATATGTATCCAATGCCATCAATGTAAATTGCCCTATATTTGATAACAGTGACTTCCAAACCATTAGTGAAGTAGACACAAAGATAGAAAGTATCCTTGATATTTTTCTAGATGAAAGAGCTTCAGAGGTCCAAGAAAACCTTGTTTGGGATTTTGGTTTGGGAAGTTATTTGATGCAAGAAAATGGATCCATAGAGCTAAGCCTTCTCAAAGAAGACACTGATTCAGAGGATCAGAACAATCAGGTTTGGGAACTATTTTTTGATGGAGCTAGAAGTAGACATGGTTCTAGTGGTGGTGCTATGTTAGTGTCCCCAAAAGGAGAAAGGTATTATACTGCCTTTAGATTTAGTTTCTCCTACACTAGCAACACTGTAGAGTATAAAAGTCTAGTCAATGGACTAGGGTGGGCTAGAAAAAGAGGGCTTAAGGCCTTAAAAGTGTATGGTGATAGTGAGTTAGTTGTCAACCAAGTGAGAGGGATAAGTGCAACAAAAAATGGCACCTTGAGAGCATACATGCATAGAGTTTGGGATGCAATTGAAGATTTTTGTGCTTTGAACATTGTTGCTATCCCTAGGAAGCACAACCAAAATGTAGATAGGTTAGCTACTGTTGGATCTCAGTATGACATTCCAAATAGCATTTCAAAAGAGGTAGATCAATAGCATATCAAGGTGATTGTCAAACCATCTATTCCTGATAATGGTGTCAATTGGCAAGTGTTTGACAATGATGAGCAAATTTTGCAATTCTTGTTTGAAGAAGATGTTTTTTCAGAGCATAATCAAGATAGGTTATCACAAAATTATGGTGATCAAGTGATACAACTCAAGTCTAATAAGATGCCTAGAGGTCTTGTCACCCTACAGAGTATCTTCAACAAGGATGATGAAGTTAAGAGAAGAAAAGTTGGCCTGGTAGTCCAACAAGAACATTGTGTTGAATTAGAGTTGGAACCAGGTAAGAGCTTACAATTTGGAAAAGTAAACACTGAATTGGAAAAGCAAGCTTATACCCAATTATTTAAAGAATTCAGTGATGTTTTTGCATGGCAGTATGAAGACCACAAGGGTTTTGATCCTGCCCTTGCTCAACACACTATTGAATTAGAAGCTAATGCCAAACTAGTGAGGTAGAAGAAAAGGCCTATTGATCCCAAGCTTGAGCCACTCATGCATAAAGAAGTACTCAAATTGATAGAAAGTGGTATCATCTACCCCATCAAGCATACTAGTTGGGTTTCCAACCTTGTTCCTATCAGGAAGAAGAATGGGGAGCTAAGGTTATGTGTTGACTTTAGGGATCTTAACAAAGCTTCATTAAAAGACTGCCATCCATTACCCTTTATGGAACAAATCTTATAGCGTGTCTCTGGATCTGAGAGATTTTCATTATTGGATGGCTATTCAAGATACAATCAGATTCTGGTTAATGAAGAGGATCAATATAAGACTGCATTTACAACCAAGTGGGGAACCATGGCTTATCAAAAGATGCTCTTTGGTTTGTCAAATGTAGGTGCTACATTTAAAAGGCAATGGATATGGCCTTTAAAAGCCTCATGTACAAATTTTTACTAGTCTACTTAGATGACATAACTATCTATTCAAAACATGCAGCAAACCATATCAAACATTTGAGGAAGATCTTTGAAAGGTGTAGTGAATTTGGGATATCTCTTAATCCCAAGAAATGTGTGTTTTCAGTTCATGAAGGAAAATTCTTGGGATATGTAGTATCCAAAGAAGGTATCATAGTAGATCCTAAGAGAATTGTAGCTATCCTAGAGCTACCATTGCCACATCATAAGAAAGGTCTCCAATCTTTCATAGGAAAGATTAACTTTGTTAGGAGGTTCTTGCCTAACATTGTAGATTTACTAAAGTGTTTGACAACCATGTTAAAGAAGAGTTCAAATTTTAGCTAGACTAAGGAAGGGAAAGCCAATTTCCAAGCTATCAAAGAGGCCTTAACAGAAGCCCCTGCTCTCCTAAACCCAAATTTTAGTAAGGATTTTATCCTTTATGCTTATGGAGGTCATGATGCTATATTTGCAATGCTGACTCAAGAAAATTCAAATGGATTGGAACAAACCATTGCTTTCTTTAGCAAAGGTTTAGAAGAATATGAATAGAGATACTCTTTTGTAGAGAAACATGTAATTGTTGTGGTGAAGAGCTTTAAAAAGTTTAGATATTTGTTAACCCATAGTAGGGTACATTTAAAAGTTACTCATCCAAGTGTCAAAGAATTTTTGCTTTCCAAGGACCTAAATGAGAAAAGAGCTGGTTGGATCACCAAGGTGATGGAATATGACATAGATATTCAAACTACCAAGCTGGTTAGAGGAAGAGGTCTTTGCGAGCATTTGGCATCAAATGAGAGTTCAAAGAAATCAGAGCAAATGGATGCATCTCTGGTGGTGCATTCTACAAAAGAACAAGCCAAGGCAACAAGCTGGTTGCCTAATATGATCAATTATTTGAAGATAGGACAATGTCCTACAGGTTTGGATTCAGCAAAAAGGAGGTATTATAGATTGCAATCTGTTCCTTTTGTGCTGATAGATGAAGTTCTTTTTAGAAAGGATCACAATGGTGTCCTTTTGAGATGCATTGATTCAGAAAAGATAGCTGATGTTCTATTTGAGTTTCATGATGGACCCTCTAGAGGTCACTTTACTCCTAGGACTACTGCTTTTAAAATCATGAGGGCTAGATACTATTGGCCATCTATCTTTAAGGATAGTCATGATTATGTGAGAAAATGCATCAAGTGTGCCATGTTTGTAGGAAAAGAAAGGCTTGCAGCCTTGCCCCTACAGCCAGTCCAAATAGAGCAACCTTTCTTGAAATGGGGTATAGACTTCATTTGCATGATTAATCCTCCATCTAGTGTAGGCCATAAATGGATAATTACTACAATTGATTATTTCACTAGGTGGACAGAAGCATTTGCATTAAAAGAAGCCAATGAGAGTGCTATCCTAAGTTTTTATGATGATATAATTCATAGATTTGGCACTCTAGACTCTATAATATCAGATAATGCATTAGCATTCATAGGCCTCAAAGTCTGAGAGTGGGTAGTCAAGAATGGCATCTATCTAAATACAAGTTCAAATTATTACCCTCAAGATAATGGCTTGGTTGAATCAACAAATAAGAACTTGATTAGGATAATCAAGAAGACTCTGCAAGACAACCAAAGAGATTGACATACCAAACTAAAGTCTACCTTATGGTTAGACAAGATCACCCCAAAGAAGATCATTAGGAATTCTCCTTATGTGGTAGTGTGTGGCAGAGAGGCTAGGTTGTCCATTTCAACTGAATTACCAGCTTTGGACTTGGCCACTCAATATGCTCTATTTGAAGAAGGAGATCCCTTACAGATCGGACATGCTCAGCTCATGGAATTAGAAGAATTTAGAGACAAATCTATGAAAGATATGGAATTTCATTAGATCCAAACAAAGAAAAGCTTTGATAAAAGAGCCAGGATCATAAATTTCAAAGTTCAAGATGTAGTCCTCAAATGGGATGAATTCAAATCCGAGCCTGGCTGACATACCAAATTTGACTCATTTTGGGGTGGACCATTTGTTATAATAGAGTGCAAGGGGTCTAATTATTTTCAACTATCAAGCCTTGAAGAAGTTCCCTTGCCTATCTTAGTAAATGGATTCCACTTGAAGCCCTACTTTGAGGTTAATCCCTCTCTGTAAATTCTATAAATATGTTTTCCGCTTTGTTTCCCTATTTTCTAGGTTAGTTTCCTTCTTTTCAAGAAGTGCCTATGCACAATTTTGTCTCTCTAGTCCCAGTTTGTCTTTGTCAAAGTTTTGTGTTCCTATACTGACCCCATGCCCAATGGATTGTTTATAGGCCACTGATCTATGTCTAGCAGGCTGACAACCAGCAAAAATCACCAAAATGTTGCCCTAATTTTCCTTCCATTCAAATTTGGCCTTGGTTTTTATGTCAGACCTTCATCTCCTCAGTCCTATGGGAACCTCCAAAAATTTCATGGCTTTATCTATTCCCCCTGGTCTCTGCAACTATTTTTGGGTCCTTGGCTAGGTGAAAAGTCCTTAAAATATTCATAAAACTAGCCATTGTGTTAAAAAAACAAACCCTAAGCCTATTATAATTCTTTCTTACTTTATCGGCCACTTAAATCCCCAAAACACATGTGAATTTTTAATTCCTTCAGTCACCAAATCTATGATTCCCAGCGGTCAAAGCTCTAACATTTAGTGATTCGGTGAATGGTTACCTTTTGAGTTGGCAGTCTCTGCTTAGTGGCTAAAATCAAGATTCTTCATCCGACAATTGTCGCATGATCTCATGGCCTTAGAAGATTCCATGAGATCTTGTGACAACTGTCAATCTTCCTATTTATAGAGTACATTTGTCAGTGGGTTTGGCCACATTGTCTGAGCTGTACACCTTTGACTGGTCAAGACTTATGATTCGGTGCCATGTCAGCACGGGCCTGATGGTTGTCAATTGATGATGATCTAATGGATGGAACATGATCTGAAGGAGCTTTTTGACACATGAGATCATGCACCCACCATTGATCTTACTTTATCTCTGAGCTTTGTCAAGTGGGTCCTTGATTTCTAACGTGCTTGTTTGTTATTGGTTGGCTAGATGACAACTTGGATCTGTCAGTGGGACCATGTCAGAAGGTTTGCAGATGTATCAGAAAGGCTTAGATCTACGGTGGTCATATGATCTCATAGAATATTTTGACCCTATGAGATCATGTGACAACTATTCGATGAGAATCTCTGGGTCGTGGGTCCGATGTGCTACCTAGCACTAATGTGCTCGCATTTGATTGGTTGTAGTGTGCTGAGGTGGTTTTTGACTTTTCAAGAAGGTTTTATAAATTTTCCAAGTTGATCTGAGTCATTCATCTATTGGGAAACATTAGATATTGATGGACACATTTTAAAATGACCAGCTAGCCATTATAATTCAAATTCAAATATCTCTGCAGAGGGTTTCCTGCCAGTGATTGATTCAAACAAGCTGCGAGCGGCGAGGTCGCTAGGAAATTTATGTCTATAGGATGTTTGCAATTGGAAAAGATGATGAGGAAGCATGGGTGGCCATCACGAGTCATTTCTTGTCCTTGTAAGGTACCATTTGAGCATTCATGGTGAGTTCAGGTTGCAGAAAGGTAGTTGGATCAAGTCGGTTGTGCCTGCAGGTGGACTCAGTAAGGAGATGTACACGCAAAGATATAGGCATATTCGATTTGCTAGGATATTTTAAGAATTACATGATGTAATTGTGCTGGAAAGGTAGTTAGGGTTTGATTATTCTGATGTAAAAAATCTTGTAACCCTAGTTAGGTTTTTGACTCTTGCCTGCGTGCAATTGAGTATGTATATATTGTATTTTTAGAGCTTTTGAGTGGAGAGAGTTCACATTTTTTAAAGGAGAGAGTCCACTTTTGAAAGAAGGTCATCCTTTCTCAGAAGGCTATCTGTGGTATCTTCTCTACCATTTGGTCTTCTACTCTTTGTAATCTCCCATTGATTATTCAAACATTGCACAGGTATTTTGTGACAATTCTTCATGTCCCCATGCTTCCTTGTTTGGATCATCTCTTAATGAATTGAAGTCCATGCATGTTTTCAATGACAACTTAGGGTTCCTGATCCCTCTTACTTTCTGTAATTGTGTGTGTTATTGTATTTGATTTGATTTAGATGTTTTTGTGGGTATACTTTAGCCCCCTAATAGTCTTGTCTCAATCCTACACCGACCTGTAGAAGTGAATGTCTTCTTGTAGGTCATAGGTTGTGTCTCATGTCCAGGCCCTCCTATGAAACACATATGCAAGCCTATTTAGTAAGTTGTGACCTACTAGACCTAAGCCTTTCATTGATTCTATCCCTCTATGCTACAATTCGTACCGTAATTTTGGTGTATCACCTAGTAGGTAGTTTCCTTTCAGTCATTTCCCTTTCCAAGCATTTCTTCTATCTCTTTCCCTCACAATTTTACTTTTCCTATCAAGAAGAAAATTAAGGTGATTATCCAAGAGAAACTAGCCTAGAACCTGGAGGTCTCATCTTAGTTAGCATAGGTCCCACACCTGGAGATGATTCCCATGTTATACTAGGTTATCAAGACTACGAGAGCTTGAAACAAGGGTGCAAACTTAGTTTATAATAGTCTTTTAGGGGCTAAGTGCTCTTTATCCATCATGATAAGCTGCCACAAGAATTCTACTATTGCCAATCTTTCTGGGACAAATTTTGGTAGTATGTGTGGAGGTTGAGGGAAAGCATACACTCTTATAAGAGTAAAATTCTGAAGAAAAAAAAACATATCACCCCAATTGTGCTTGATGTCATTTTCATAATTGTCATCGTGAATATTAAATGATAAGGGTCTAAGAAATTTTCTAACAAGTAAAGGAAATCTACCCCTCACAATACCTAACATGTTCAGTACTGCATCCACAAAATCACTAAAAAAAGCAATGGAATTAGAGAAAGAGTAAGTTCTATACCATAACCTAGTCCATAGCTAAATCGGAACAGTTCATCCCTCATTCTTGGTCTCATCAATGAACCCTAGGTTGATGTAGCCAATATTGAAATAGAGGATCAGGTGCATAAGCATGGAGTAGTGATTGAACTTGAAGCTTTTCAAATCAGTCTTTGCATTCATCAACTCAGAGTGCATTACATTGATTATGTGCCCCACATAATCAAACTCCTTGTTGGTGTATGAATCCTAAACATCTATAGCCATGAAACAAATTTCAGGAGTCACTGTCAAACCTCCATCTAGTCCAATAACTTTGTGTAGACCATAGATGCTATTCTAGAAATAGGGAAAGAAAAGCTCAATATCAAATGAATCTGCAACCTTCTTGGGTAACAACCCTGCCTCTTTGTTTTCTCTAGGAATATGCCTCCTCATAACCTTTCCATGGTAGTAATTTATCTATCTATTAAATAGGCTCTCCTCTCCTGCTAGGTCCATATCCACGCTCATAGGTCCCTGAAGGTCGAAAGCTTGAGTAAAAGATGCTCTATCTAACATGCAGAGTATAGACTTGTCATGGTTATGGAAAGCTTGTGTCACTGGATTGTATGCTTGAATTAGTGCTTTCATGAGGTCTACATCCAAAAATACCTTAGGTACTATCAACTTTGCCAAGTTCCTATCCCATGGGTTTGAAATTGGAGGGCCTCTAATTCTATGGTTATAGAAAAACATGAAGAGCTCATACCCAATTGTGTTTGGGCATTCAACATCCCTGCAGAATGCATAAGGGTCCCTCCATTCATAAGCATTAGCTGATTAAAAATTTGAGGATCTAGGCAATAGTTTCATCCATTCTTCAGTGTATATATTTGGCCTCTTTGTTCTTGAATGTACAATGGCACTCTTTTCTGATACTACAACAACATCAGAAGATCCTTGTTTTGCCATTCTTTTAAGTACTAAACTCTTTGGTTGCTCTTTGACTCTGGAAATTATGGATGGTCTAAAGTGTGAACTATATTTAATAACTAATAAGTAACAAGAAACTCACAAGTACAACCAGGGTACCAGCCACCAGGCCACCTACTATATTAAAAATTAAAATCTCAATGTCTCATCAAGCACAATCACACACGCATGAAATTAGTAATTACCTTTTTCATAAAAGTGTCACTGTCAATGGTACATCTAAGTTTCTAAGTTTCTAACCCTAGGTCCCTAATACCCTATCTCAACTGTGCTAAATTGCTACCTGCAAATCAGGGGCCTTGGCCCTTAGCCATTTGAATTTTAAATCCGAAAACTTTGAGACTTGCAAAATCACGCAACACCTTTTCAAAACTTCGAGACTATTAAACTAGCCAAAAAAATGAAACCTTGAGATGTTACGACACAGCCTGGCATGCCGCATGCGGCATGAATGATGACACTTGTACTTCCCACTTTCCATGTGGCATGAAACTTAGTCTCCGTCATACCGTCTCTCACTTTTCAACCCCTTATGAAGTTATGCAACAGCCATGTATTACTTCGTAACCCCTAACAATCATAATAAATTAATCATTGAGAAGCTATGAAATAGCCAGGCATAACTTCAGAACCATCATAATAAATTAAAGTTTTAATCATTGAGAAGCTACGAAACAGTCAGGCGTAACTACAAAAGTGGAACCATCATAATAAATTAAAGTTTTAAATGTTGAGAAGCTATGAAACAGGTAGGTGTAACTTTGGAACACATCACCACATATTAAATTCAACGTTGAGAAGTTACACAACAGCCAAGTGTTACTTCTGAACCCCTAACCATCATAATAAATTAACTATTGAGAAGCTACGAAATAGCCAGGTGTAACTTTGGAACCATCATAATAAATTAAAGTTTTAAATGTATAGGCAGGCGTAACTTTGGAACCATCATAATAAATTAAAGTTTTAAACATTGAGAAGATATGAAACAGGTAGGCGTAACTTTGGAACACATCACCATCATATTAAATTAAATGTTGAGAAGTTACAAAATAGCCGAGCATTACTTTAGAACCCCTAACCATCATAATAAATTAACCGTTGAGAAGTTAGGAAACGACCAGGCATAACTTCAGAAGTATCATAACAAATTAAAGTTTTAAATGTTGAGAAGCTATGAAATAGGTAGGCGTAACTTCAAAACTAGTAACACTATTTGAAAAAGAGTCGCCTAACTTCTCATTGTTTCATTTGTATACTACTATATAGTATTACAAATTTACAGACTACACTATTACTATTTAATTGAAAAACTGGTATACAATATATTACATACATAATACTTATTACTGGTAACTTAAACTGATTCACTAATTCAACATTTCACTAAAGTTCTGAATGACTGTGGACCAACCATTTTCAAAACCAAAATGAAAACTACATTCAATTATTTTGTATTTACAAATTACAACTTACAATTAACTACTAACAATTAACAAAAAATTTCGTAATGGTAAGATCCACATTGCACAAAGAAAAAAAGATTAGTTAGATTAGTCAATGTGTAGAGCAGAAAATAACGGGATCATCTGATGCATCTCCTCCTGGAACACCTCCTGGTTGAAGCCATGATCATCAAAAATGGTGCGAATCTCCACCTTGTCATGTTCTACTTCAAGTTCAAGCATGTCACTCAGGTAACCGGCGTAACTGGTAGCATGATGATGATCCCTTACTGTAGACATTAGATGACTGAGGACATCTTGTTGAATCTCCTCCTCCATATCCAAAGTTGGTTGGATAACAGGTTCTAGGTTCTCATTTGATGATCCCTCAACTACTAGAAGACCCATTCTGTGAAAGCACCGAGAAAATACAAATAATCACCAACTTGTCATCCAAATTTAGAAATTTAGAAAGCTCCTATGCTCTGCAATTCCACTACCGAGGAGTATATAGAGAAAATAATCACCAACTTGCCAGCCGTAATAAATTTTGAAGGAATGTTTCACGTCAGGTGGTAATCAAGATGAAATTAATGAATATCGGTAAAGAAAAATTGCAAACGTTGTAATGTCCTGTGTAACTTGGCTCCGAAGTCGAAAAGAAGAATAATAAATGTTGAATCATAGCTCATATCTCCTAAAATTATCCTTTTTAATGTCTAATCAAAATCTTGGCCTAGATAATGGATAATCGTACCACTCAAGTTATGCAAACTATCGGCGTTGCCTCAGAAACACCATATCCTAGCTGTGATTTTAAATTTTGAATTGACAACTTGACAGCCGCATTAAACTTTCACGTAATGTGACTTCGCTCCAAAAAGAAAGATAATGAATGTTTACGATTCATAGCTGAGATTTTGTACAAATTTAATTAACCTTTTTTTACATCTAATCAAAATCTTATCATTGTTAATTCTCATTAATTTTACTTCAGTGATCAATGTCACTGCAACTTTATAGCTAAGTTACGCAGACTGCCAACGTGGCCTCGAAACCCCCATATCTTACCTATAATCATAACTTTCAAAGTCACGTACACTGTAAACCTGTCCTTTGCATATCTTCATGGCCTTCAACTACAACCTACCAGCATAACCACCGAAGTCATGCACGTCATGAACCTGACCATTACGTATCTTTGTAACTGTCAGCATGGACCCTCCTTTTAGCCTGCCGAAACTATGCACACGCCACATTGTTATCAGTCACCACAACTATTCACCAATTTATATTTTTTATAATATAAATACTCTTTTATATTCACCAATTTATATTTATTATAATATAAATACTATTTTCTATTCACCAATGTATTTTTTTTATAATATAAATATTATTTTATATTCACCAATTTATATTTATTTTATTATAAATACTATTTTCTATTCACCAATGTATTTTTTTATAATATAAATACTATTTTATATTCGCCAAGATAGTTCCACCTACTTTCATGGAACATCAATGATTCACCAATTTAAATTATTATTTTTTTCTTTGAAAAGAAAATAATTTTGCCAAAATTTTTTTTTTCCCCTTCTCACTTTCACCACTTTTTTACACCTTTCTTAAAGGGGGGGTTTCTTAAAAATTACCCTATGTAGAAGACAGAAAAATAGTCATATTGGGGGGGCATAAATTTTTATTGAACTATTGGATCAAGCTCATTTTCAGATATGTTGTCGCAAATGTAGTTATCTAAATTCTCGCTGGAGCGATTTTCAAACTTCATCCTGGTTCATGAGATACAGGTGACTGAGTGTAGTACTATCAAAACTGCCCATAAAAATTTCATAACATTTATCCCACATTGCTCCCAATTTCAAAATTTGAAGTGTTTATATGGAATGCTCCAAACCTATGAAGTAAATCAAAGTGCTAGAAGCTATGCTTGCCCAGCCTTGTGCGTCCACCTTAGCTTCCATGCCAACGGGCCCAAATTTTTTTTTGCAGAAAGGGACACTTGTCAAGAGATCTCCAAGTCTCCAAATGATTATGAGACTTAGAGACTTAGTCTCCAAGTCTCTAGATAATGGTAGTCTCCAAATGATTATGAGACTTAGTCTCCAAGTCTCTAGATAATGTTAGTCTCCAAGTCTCCAAATTATTATGAGGCTTAGAGACTTAGTCTCCAAGTCTTTAGATAATGTTAGTCTCCAAGTCTCCAGATGGTGATTCAAAGATTTAGAGACTAAAGACATTCTCCAAATCTCATAAGGAAATCACAAAGGAAAGAATGATTCAGAGACTTAGAGACTTAGTCTCCAAGTCTCCAGATAAAGAAGTCTCATAAAGAAAGGAAATGATTTAGAGACTTACAGACTTAGTCTCCAAGTCTCCAAATGGTTTAGAGACTTAGAGACTTAGTCTCCAAGTCTCCAGATGAAGATTCAGAGACCTAGAGACTAAAGGGAATTCTCCAAGTCTCTAAAAGAAACCATGGCCAAAAAAATGCTTCAGAGATTTAGAGATTAATGTAGTCTCTAGATCTCCAAATGGACTAGGGTTAAAAGTGAGTTTTTCTGAGCATCCAATGAAATGGTGACAAGTGGCAAGTTCTGGTGGCATGTGTAGATTTTAAAAGTTATAAAAGATTTAAAAATCATAAAGTTCAAACATTAGAGAAATTTCAAAAAATTTCATCACAGATCTGCTCACGGGAAAATATTTGGAAAATCCATTTTTTGTCCAAATATGGCAGTATAATATCTTTTCTGAAATGCCAGAAGATGACTGATGCAATGATTGTAGTTAGAATCAGATCATATAATATCTTTTCTAAACTTGATTTATTTTGGCATATCCGACAGAGGGAATGAATCAGATTTTCAATAGATGAAAAGAGGGTATAGAGAATTAAATCATATTTCAGGGAGGAGTAAAGGACACAGAAATCAGATTTCTAGTAGATGAGTAGATTTTATGGAAAAAAGGACAAAGTAGATCAGATTTTGGAGGTGCCCCGAGAAGATCATATTTTCAGAGAAGCAAGAAGACAAATGAGATCAGATTGCAGAGTGGACAAGTGTTGATCAAGTATTGATTTTAGGGTTTCTTCTTCTTCTTTTTATTCTCTTCTCTTCTTAGTTGTAATGGTTTTTGGTTCTTGTTCCTTTTTTGGGTTCCAGTTCCTGTGGTTTCTCTGTTGTGAGTAGACCCCTAAATGGTGAATATTGAATATCTTGTTGTAGAGCAAATTTCCCTGTCCTGTGTCTAAATTTCAAAAATTTCAAGCTTTGTATGTATTGAGACAGGCTCATTTTCAATAAGATACAGTGCAATTTCTATCTTACATGGTTATTGTCACTTAGGTTTGTGTTCTATTCTTGTATGTTTCATTTGTGAGGCATTTAAAACATACTAGTTGTAAGGCAACTAATCTAATTTCCTATGAGTTTCTTTCAAGGAAAGGATTAAATCCTTATATGGAATTTTAGAGAGTAGACATATGTGTTAAGATTTTGATGATAGCAACATAGGATTGACAGGATAGCTTGTAAGGCATCCTATCCAGATTGCATGTAGTTTGTAAGGCATTCTATTGTGTTTCCTTGAGATCTTCCTGTGGATTTAGATTCAGACTCTTCTGCCCAATGGGATAGGCACTGGTTGGCTATTTGTGATGCAATTATCTTTAAGTCATCAAACAAAAAATTTCATCACTAGTTCTTTTATGTTTTTTAAGTTCATGCATATTGTGAAAGGACTGTATCCTGGTGATATAGTTCATATTTAGTGATTCCTTAAAGAGAGAATCTAGAGGTTAACCTTCCTTGAGTTGTACTCACAAAAAGAAGGATTCATATCCTTATCTCATTGTTCATGTTGTTACATTTGTAGTTTCCTTTGTATATTTTGTAACAGGTTGTTGTTAGCTAGTTACAGTATCATCTTTCATTGAAGTAGATTTGAGTAACACAATAGCATGACAGTGAGGAACCTAATCCACTAATCAAAAGCTTACTTGAAATATAGTAACCTATTCATAGGCAATACCTGCCTGAGTCCTATGGAGCTCGAAGCAGAAGGATGATCTTATCCAATCCTCATCAATTAGGCTTTTCTGGCAAACTTGGAGCCCCTTTTAACTAAGAATCAGGCTGACAACTTGCCAAGTTTGATCCTACAAGAAAAATACCTAACACCAGGTTCAATGATGCTAAGCTGATGGCTAGAAAAGTTACTAGATGGGTTGTCCCACTCAGAGGATGGACCAAATTAAACTTCAATGGGGAAGCTAATAACACTGCTCAGGGTGGGGGAGGTGTGCTGAGAGACCATAAAGGCACTTGCCTCTTGGCTTATGCTGGGTCACTCAATAATTTCATTGTTAACCAAGTGGAGGGAATGGCTCTTCTATGGGGGATTAATTTTGTAACCCAAATGAACATTAGATTGCTGGAAATCGAGGGGGATTCCAAAGTGGTGGTGGAGGCTATCAAAAGAGGAGCTAATGTGGGATGGAGGGTTAGCTCCATTTTGCTAGAGATCCATGAGCTTCTCAACAACTTCCAATGCATGAAAATTGGCCACACATAAAGAGAGCGAAATTTAGTGGTTGAATTGATGGCAACTATTGGCCTAAAGAAAACCAAACTTAACAATTGGAGGGTGGTCAGTGAACTACCTAAGGTGACACAACAACTCACCGGAGGGGAAATGAATATTACCACTAATATTTAAATGAGCCAAGCTATCATATTTATTATGAATCCTACCTTGATCATGTGCTGGATTAATTTGGTGATTTTTATGATTATGAAAAGGAATACCCAAAACCCCATAAAGAATCATAATTTCCTTTCAAGCATGTGGAGAAATAGTTTTCTGAATCGACGGGCTTACATGGCTAACAAGGATATTAAGTGCAGCCCTAGCATTATTGTTAACAATGGCACCTAGAGATTCATTAGATATTGGACCGTACGGAGCCCGTATCCCAAAAGTTCACCCAAGGCTAGCATTTTGAGAATAACCTTCTCTCGAAATGGCCAAACCAAAATAATTGGTTTTATACTATCTATCAAGAAGCTCGATGCTTTGGTTCTCATGATATTTTGATGTAGGTAATGTAGAGAAATACATGGGAGGCAACACCCTTTACATCGAACCAGACAAGATCAATGAGACCTTCACCTCTGGCCCTTTGGTGAACCACTATTGCAGAGAGAGCGGTATTGGGGGTTTTATGGAGCTCATTAAAGGTGGGTACGACGGGCGAATATCCAAATAATTCGTGTCATCCTCGAATAATAGGAGTGCCTTGGTTGGTGGCATCCATTTCTAGATCAATGAGGAGGTCATTTCTAAGGTGAGGGGACTCTCTATCGAAGGGAGAAAGTATAAAAAGACTAGTTGGACGCCTGACCCTACCAGTCTCAACCACTTCTTCAGGGAGGGAGAGAATCGTATCAAGAAGCAAGGGGATTTCAAAAACAAAGAGCTTCCAGACTTTTAGCCCAAGCTTTGTCTCATTGTGATGAAATATTTCACCCTCGAAGGTAAGTTTATGGTGTTCTACTACTACACCCTTACCTTTTCTGAATCACATTAGAAATAAGGACTTAATTTCCATTCCCTTCTACCTCCTACATTCCATAGAAAGTAATATTTTGGATATTAAGGAGAACCCTAAAAAATCAATCCCTATTCTCCATTAGGGCCTCCTCTATATTTACCACTTCCACAAGGCTATCTTCCCTCCGCCCCAACCCCCCCGATTATCCAAGAGGTTGGCCAGGAGGATTCCCCATCCAAAACTAAAAACACCACTCACTTCACCTCCCATTCCATCCAAGTTATCCAGGAGTCTAATCTTGTTCCTAAAGAGGGTAGAACCCACAAAAAATGTGTAAACAATCCTTTCACTAGGAGGGAAGAGTAGGAGGAGTCTCATGTCTCTGAATCTTTAGAGACTAAAGATCGAAAGGAGCCTGACAGTACTCCTGAGACTGAATAGAAGCCAAAAAAATGGAGGTTTTTGGAGAACCAGGTCAAGCTAGAGGTGGACTTAGGTGGCTCGGGTCACCAAAGGTCTAACAGAATTGTGAAGGAGTAGTGTAAAACCAGAATCTTGGAAGTGGTCTCTAGAGAGCAATCCCTGTCGAAAAAAGATTCTCACTCCACTGAGTCCATGAGGGGCTCTTCTGATGATCACATGAGTCCAATTAGGACTGGTAACACTCCCTCTCCCAACCCTAAGAAAACCATGTAGACTCCCCACCCTACCCCACCTTTAACTTTACCCCATGATCACTAGAACAAGCCCCCCACTACCAAGCACAAACGCAGGGTTCTGGCTGGAAAAAATAGTCTTAAAGGCACCCTCAAGCTAAGGTTTTCTGATTTGGACAAAGAGATTGCTGACATCAAGAAGGACTTGCAAGAACTAAAGCATCACTGTATGATGACTAATAAATTTGTGCTAAAGGTCATGCATGCTTTGGCTATGACCCTCTACACTATGCTGGAAAAACTACCAGGCGATAGTCTGGAGGTGGATGAGGACAATAAGGATCTCTTCCCATTCCTGCAGGAGGAGTGGGATAGGACCCTGATATCCAAACATCTGGGTGGAAAGAACTAGTCGCTGGTGTTCATGAGGTTTTTATTATTGTCTGGGCATGGCCCTCAGTTCCCCTGTTTTGATTCTGGTTTTAAGGTTATTTTTCCTAGTCCTTGGTATAGCCTTGTGTGGCTTATAATTGTTATTTTAATTGCTAGTATTCACTTCAGATACTCTAGTTTAATCTTTTTTAAAAGTACTGTGGTATTTGTTTTTTATAGAGGCAGATTAAACCTGGTTTTTTCTGCTGTTAAACTACTCTTGAAATGCTTATAACTAGTGCCATTAATATGATGTTAATGCGCCTCTAGCCCCTTTGTACCTCAGGCCAACACCCTATTGCTGCTTTTTTCTATCAAAAACAATAAATTGCATGATTAATATCTTTTAAGTGGAATGGTACTTGAATGAACACAACTAATATCTATAAATTAGAAGGAAAAAAAGGAAGTTAAATACAAAATAAACATTACCCATGAAATCAAAAATATAATATTTACCTGTTTTAGAGTTGAACATTAAATTATAAATAAACATTAAAAATCATAAATAAATCATTAATAATCATCTCATAGGATCCTATAAAAAAAATTCAATAAAACACAATAACAACCCCATACATGGGCATCATGTGAAAATGACATCAATCCAACCCTACCATTGTTGGTTGGGAGTATTTGAATGGAGTCTTGATTTCTTCAATCATCTTCATAATTTTTATGAAAGTTTAATTAGTTAGATAAAAATTAAAATATAAATAAATAAAAATAAGTTAGATAAAAATTAAAAAATTAAAAAATCATGAAGTACTATATAAATTATTGTATCATTTTTAGACTTTATTTAATACAAAAATTCATACTATAAGCACCTAGGTGATACTAAGTTCAAATCTTCTTCAATACAAAAAAAAAAATAGAAAGTAAAACTAGTTGTAAATCTAACACTAATCTATAAATTAAATCTACTAGGTGTACATTAAATTTTCCACTTATAACAAGATACAAACAAAAATCATACTCTATATTGAGTATTCCACAAAGGAGAAAGTAATTCTCCCTATTGAGCATTCCATTTCAAAAATAATCATGAGTTATGTGTAGAAGAACATCAATAATTTAAATTATTTTTCATCTTGAGATCATAATCGTAAACTCCTCCATCATCCCAGGTTATTATAAACTCCTCTCTTAATTTAAGCCAAATAAGCTTAGTTAAATGTATCGCTCCTACTCTTTAATGGAGATTCTAAAGGAAACCCAAGCCCCTCTCCGATTGGCACACCTATTTATAATTTAGGTGGGAAATTTTTATCAACAACATAAGAAAAGGTGGAGGATGAGACAAATAATAAGGAAAAATTTGAAGCCCTAGAATTGGACCTTGAGATGGATTAAAAATTTAAAATTCAAGGTCTTTTGAATTAATGTGCCTCGAGATTGATTACAATTTTGTAATAAAAAGTGTTTTTCCTCTTGGAATTTCAATTATTTTCTTGGACCCATGCTTAAAAAAATCATCTTTTCAACTCTTTTGAAATATCACACTACTTTAGGGAGGCAAACTCTTTAGTAGATTGGCTAGCTAACAAGACCTTGGAAGGTAATTTTAGATATTGGTAATTTCATGAATCTAAAATTCTCGTTCAATATCTTACTTGATTATGGGTTTTACTTGCTTGATTCATTGTTGCCCATACAATTCATTTCTATTGATCTCTCTCTAACTACTTCAACCCCTATTTTTCATTGTTGTCTTGGGTTTCTCAAGATTTATTTTTTAGGTGGCTCTTTGTCCTAGTTGGTTGTAGGTCTATGTTTGGTTTTTTTTTAATTTCTTAAGAATTGATTTTGCTAAATAGTTTTAAAACTATGTGGCTTTCTTTTCCCCCATCTCCTTTCTCTAGGTAGTTGGAGCTTATTTGCATTCCTTAATTGGTTGTGTTCTACTTCTCTTTGGTTGATTACATTGTCTTTTTGGTTGGGCTCTTCTAAGATTTCTCCAAAGGGACCCTTTTAAAAATTAATTTGAGTTCCAATATCACTTTTCTATTTGTGGTTGAGTTTCTTTGGTTCTTGCATGTCTCTCGATCATCATATTTCCAAGTGGCTTCCTTTTGTCTCTTATGTTTACTCTACATTAGTTAATTTAGTTTACCCAATGTATTGTGTTAGCTAGCTCCAATCTAGTTTTTGTACTCTTGTCATGGATTTTATTTTGATTAATTTCTCTGTCATTTCTAGGTTTTGCATTTGAGGGTATTGACATAGTACCTGTTTCAAATAATTTATAGGTGAAATCTGTTAATCTCTTAGAGGAGATTCCATAAATATTTCTCTCTTTTGGTGAGCTTTCCTAGTTCCATTTTATCTCATGGGACTAAATAGCTCATTATTTTAGGATACATCTTGATTTGGACATGCTCCTCGAAGCTTTTCTTTCAAAGTTTTGTATTTGGTTGACATTTTTCTCTTCTTTTATATCTTTACTCCTTTAAAGAAATGTCTCCCAAAGTTGGGGATCATTTCCTTAGTCGAGGGGTTTAATTGATTAGACAAATATTAATATGCTTATATTTCATTTTCCCTTCTCACTTAAAGGCCATATGGTGATTTATTACAGTTATATGCATCGTTATTTTTTTGTTCATATTGTAGTTGATATTAATGGTTGTATTTTGTTCTTATTTGGTTTTAGTGATGAACCTCTTATTGCTTCATTTTGTTGGACTAATTATATTGTTAATTGTAGTTTTATGCATGGAATACAGGGTTAGTACTCCCATCTAGCCTTGGGAATGAAGAGACATCTTTGAGTATGACATACACAAATTGGGCACAATATACAAGGTTACTACCCAAAAATTTAATAACCAATCAGACTAATTTTGGATAAGAATTATATTCATTTGAATCATACTACGCTTTTTATTAAAGTGGCTTTTAGATTTTTAACTATTTATGTGAATATTTTGTAGGATCGTCATATGGTCAAAGGATTTTCATTCACATATTTGTAGAGATATATTATTTCTCCATCCATTCTTGATATTGCATTTCAATGTACAAAATCATATTATTCTTATTCCTTTTAGGGGTTTCTTTGATTTCTCTGATATTGAAATCAATGGTATCCTTATAGTGCTTCTCTGTGCTTTTTAGTTTGATCTTTTTATATGATCAATATCAAGGTAATTAAATCACTTGTAGAACACTTGACTATTAACTATGTGGTTATTCCTCTTGATCAATGTCAATGAATCTACAAACTTTCCACCCTTCAAAAGAAAGTTGAAGAGCCTTTGATTTCGGTTTGACCTGTTATCCACGCTCGTCACAAGATCAACTCAAGCTCTTTGTGGTTGGATCTTTATTTGATCTAGGAAGCATATGAGTAGCCTGAATTGGTTCTTCACATTCCTTCTACTCTCTACCTTCTCTTCAATATCCCTTTCTTCTAGTGTTGTATGGCTCTAGATGCCACTTTTTTTGTATAGACAAGAGTGATCTTTCTAATCAAGTTTTTTTCTCTGGGGTCTTAATTTTTGTATCTTTGGTCAAGATTAAAATTTTATTTTAAATTGTAAACATTTTATGCTATTTTTGCTGCCAACTCTAGATTTTGGATTTGAGGTTTCATCTCTTTTTCTATATATTTTAGAGCGTGGTAATGCAGATGATCTAGACCTTTCCATTATAATCCTTCTCCTCTATACCACTTTCTTTTTAATTTCAATAAAATTCATTTAATGACTACACAACTTATTGAAAAAATTAAAATAAATCATTATTTTTCTCCAAATATAGAGCTTCATGCTCTTATTACGCATTTTATGTATATTTTAACATTTCATGTTCTAATATAAGAACAAAAAAAATTGAAATCCAATGATGAGATGACTGTAGAAGGATGAGGACAAGGATTTCATCAAGAAGGATGAGTCTAGAAAGGATAATGTTGGCATTCTCGTGGATTATCACAAGACAATTTCAGATTATCCTTTGTAATCTTCTATAAGAAATTTTTAGATCCCCTCAAAACCTCTTTTTTCCTTAACCCAAAACATTCCATATTCTGATATCTATACTCACCGCTGTCAATTACTAATATAAATCAATTTATGCGTACGCCTATACAGTTTACTGCTGGTACCTAATTTTCTTCCCAACATCATTTTGTTTCTTTCCAGATTCTTAGTTCGAATAGATATCCTTATATATTTCAAACCTTTACTCAAATCAAATTTAAGACATGGAAAGTCGATAATTAACGAGTTTTCCCCTCAACATGACATTACAGTGATTTCAAGAAAAAAAACATGCCACAAGTGGCCAAAGTTCTATTTATTATTCATGCTTTACAACAACGATGAGGATTCTTACCATATACGATCTGAAAAGGAGATTTTCCAGTTGATATGTTAACAAAACTATTGTAAGCAAACTTTGCTTGAGGCAATGCTAAGTCCCACTACTTGGGCTTTTCACCAACAATACACCGTAACAGGTTTCCGAAACTCCGATTGACTACCTTAGTTTGCCCATCAGTTTGGGGATGATAGGCACTGCTGAACTGCAACTGTGTTCCCATCTTCTTCCATAAGGTCCTCCAGAAATGACTCAAAAACTTAGTATCCCTGTCAAAAGTGATAGTCTTCAGAATGCCATGGAGTCTAACAACTTCTGAGAAAAATAAGTTGGCTATCCATGCGCATAGAGCACCAAGAAAATAATGAGCAGATGGCTGCTAGATATATGAATGGCCTAAAATTCTCCATCCAAGATGAGTTGAGCATGCATCGTGTCAACAATATGGAAGAAGCCTACCAATTAGCCTTGAAGGCTGAAGAAAAGTAGAATAGGCAATATATCCAGAGAAATAGAGGTGGTCGAAGGGGTACCTCAACTCCATTTCTGTGTTATTTTTTCCTGTGGACTAGTTCTTTCCTTTTGTGTAAGGTTCTGTTCTGTATGCTGGGTCAATTCTGATAGTTTCTTCTTCTTCAATCAATTTTTTTTTGGTGATTTTATTTGATTATCGTTTGTAATCTTTTATAAGAAATTTCGGAATCCCCTCAAAACCTTTTTTTGTCTTAACCCAAAACATTCCATGTTCTGATATCTATACTCACCGCTGTCAATTACTAATATAAATCAATTTATGCGTACGCCTATACAGTCTACTGCCGGTACCTAATTTTCTTCCCAACATCATTTTGTTTCTTTCCAGATTCTCAGTTCAAATAGATATCCTTATATATTTCAAACCTTTACTCAAATCAAATTTAAGACATGGAAAGTCGATAATTAACGAGTTTTCCCCTCAACATGACATTACAGTGATTTCAAGAAAAAAAACATGCCACAAGTGGCCAAAGTTCTATTTATTATTGATGCTTTACAACAACGATGATCTGAACTAAAAATTTGTGGAAAAAGAAAGCAAGGAACTCCTTTCAGTGACCCCTCAACATTATGGGCGAGCCTCCGTACGCAGAAGTGTAGAAACATGGACCGTAAAGAGAAAAAAGAGAACAATAAGCACTGCGCTTATTTTCATGTCCATCAATGCCCACGAATTTTGTTATGTTTCCAATGAATAATCAACCAGTTTATGAAGATTGATAGCAATATATTTAACTAATATTTTACTAAAAATACGCATTCAAAGTCGTATCGCATAGCGAAGACGATGAAATCCAAGAATCGTAGCCCTAAATCGAGGGAGGAGTCTTTGACAGAATTTAAGAGGCCATTTTTCTAAAACTAAATTTGATTTTGACTATGTAAATGTTTTGACTTATTGTTTGACTGTTGAACTCATGACGTTGAGGTAGAAATATTTCAGGGAAGTTCATTGCCATTTAAAATGTCAAAAAAACATTTGGAAATTCAAATTTAAATTTAAATGATAAGTGAACCTGGGCTCAATTATAAATATCTCAAGATCAAATTTAAGCAAAGTTAAATTCAATTCATGGGAACATAAATTGTGGGATTAAGAATAGATGAAAGGTTAGACTAATAATTATGGTCAATTTGAGAAATTGGTACATGTGGTTAAGATAAAGATTAAATAAATAATAATATGTATATTAAAGTATAAAAAGAGACACTTGTAAATGAAGGGAATAAATCACATAATTCAATAAAAAAAATTAGTTTTCATTACATATTAGGTATGATAATGTGCCATAACAAATTAATTAGTATTATGGTTTACTCAATGATATTGATGTGGTTCTCTCTATGATTACAATGTGCAATTCAATTTCATCAATTTATGAGTATCTATTTTAAAACATCCCATTTGGATACAATGATGAGACTATATATATATATATATATATATATATATATATATATAGACACACACACACACACACACACACACACACACACACACACACACACACATTTCACTATCATAAATATCAACATTAGACTGCAAGTAATAATATATATCCATACATTTTATTACATCAATTGTATGGAAGAAATTTGTGAAAAAGAATAACTTTGCATCTCATAGAATATCCAAATAGCTAAATTAAAAGAATAAATCACACAACTCTAAAAGAGTCACTTTGTCATCACTAAATAACTAATACTTTTAAGTTTTGGCATACAATAGCTAGTTACAAGCTTGATCTTTTAGTCACATTATTAAGAACCTTCAAGATAATTCGAGAATGCAATAGTGAAAACAAAAGAATTATGATGACCAAGATATTATTTATGGCTAGACAAACTATATTTCAAAATGGGTATCTAAAAGTATAATTATCAATAGGGAGTAGGAACTAGGAATACAAGAAATGAAAAAAAGGAGATGAGACTAGTCAAGAATATAAATAAATGAGTAAATTAATTATTTGAAGGTATTAAAAATTATATAAATTCAAATGTGTCAAATTTTGTTACATTGTAAACTAGTGAAAATGAATAAGTTAAGTGATTAATAATATTAGAATTATAGCCTATTTTAAAAAAATGAAGAATGAGTTTTTTATTATCAAATACAACTAGATCCATCTTTCTATTTTTAAATATAAGTTTTAAAATTACTTAGAATTTCACTATTATCATAAGATTTTATGGTCCATGTATATATAAATTTATTCATAACAAATATAAAATAATATTAAAAAATTATTTCTAATTTTTATAGTTCATAAATAAATGTTTTTTTTGTAAATGATGTAGTTTATAGATCAATTTTTTTTATTTACAATGAAGTAAACTTATTTCTTTTGAGTGGGCTAAATTCACTTTGTTAACTTTATTGTAAAATTCATTATCACAATACAAGGTACACAATTAAAGTTAGTGAACCCGCAAGGAATTCTATTTGATTCTTTACATTCAAGTTTCAAAAATGAAAAAAATTAAATATCTAAAAAGTCTTGGAGAAATAATAAATACTATCCAAATTATGTTAGTTAATTTAATTTATTTTGAAAACTATAAATAGAATACTTTATTTTTTATTTTATGAAAAAATTAAAAAGTTTATTCGTGCACACATATCTACTCATTATAAATTCATAAACTAATAAATAAGAACTTAAAATTTTGTAAAAGAATATGCTTGTCTTTCTCATATATCTCTCTTTCTGTTGAGGAAAGAACTATCTATTTCAGTAATTCCTAAAAGGAATAAGTCTTAAAAAAAATTAGAATGAGTTTTGAATGAACATAATTAACATTTTTCTACTTTAAAAAAAATTTAACATCACCTAAGAAATAAGAAAAAAGAAAATGCAATTTTTACTTTTTACTAAAGTCATTCAATTGCATAAATAAACATTGAAAATAATAATTATATTATAATAAAAATAATCTCATTTAATCTTATAAAAAACAATCCAATAGACCATCTTAACAACTCAAATTGTCATCTACTACATTCTATATCTCTACTTTCAAATGAACACCCATAGATATAACTACAATTCAATTGGATAGAAATATTTGAATAGAATCTTAATTTACCTAATAGACTATTTACTTTTCCATAACAACATATTAACAACTCTCCAAATATATTTTGAAATATCATCAATAGTTTTTAATTATAAAACACATGTAAATATAAGTCCTTATATATTTCCCATTTTCACACAAATCAATTTTACCGTAAACGGTCGACCAGCTTTCCTTTAAAAAGGAAATTACAGTGATGCTCAACACGTGGCTGCAGTTTTATTCACTAGCTACAGGATGCTCTTCAACAAAGATGAGTGCAATGAAACATTGGTGAAAAGGGAAAAAAGGAAATGTAGAAATGGAGAGATTTTATTTGTGTGGCGTGACCTTTGCTGAGAGAAAAGTGAGGTTTCAGTTGTGTCCTGAGAAGACAAGCTTGTTGGGGCGTGGTGGGCAGCGAGGGTCTGGAGATGCGCCCGCACAACTTGGAGGTTTTGCCAGCTTCTCCACACTTGTAAGCATGTTGTTATTCTTTGTTGGAGGATTTGGAGCGTAATTATATCGAGCAGAGGTATGGATCGTAAACAGAATCAACACCAACACAAGTATTGTCTTTATTTTCATGCCGATCAAACTCCCCATACTAAAAGGCTGAGAGCTTTTTCTGAAACAAATGCACTGGAATATCTTTCTAGCTTTCAACTGGATACTGAAGAAAGAGATGGAATACAATATAATATGACGTCCACCCATTTATATTGGGAGCCATTGACTTACAGAAATACTTTCTGAGAGTTTCTGCGAAAACAACGCATTCAAAGTGATAGACGTGACGGAGACGGTGAAATTCAGGGAACTTTACCACATTAATGGTTATTTGACCGACTACACAAAAAACCCTAATTTTTTGTGTTCACGTGGCCATTCAAATCAAAGTTTTTCTAAAACCCTAAGTTTTTGTGTTCACGTCGCTATTTCAGATCGATGTTTTTCTCGACTTTTTAAGAAATTAAACAGAATGAATTTTAAATGAGAAGATTTGACTAATTCCATTCATTTTTTGAATTGGTTAATAAGTTGCTAATAGTTAGCCCAGTGTGCTTGTATAATTTATTTCCAGTTTGATAGTTTTGTAGAAGTCGATTAAGAGAAGGGAAATAGCAACTGGCAGCACAATAAGATATAATATATTGATTTGTGTATGTCAATCTGTGTAGACAGTAACGTATAATGAATTTAAATTAATAAGAATTAAAAATAAAAAAATAAATATTTTTAAAAATTAAGTGTAAAGAGATTATAGGGTAGGGTATTTATTTTGGAGAATATTAATAAAAATAATATTGTTGTTATATAAAATCTATTCATTAATATTTTTTTAATATTAATAATCGAGAGTTTAAAATAGGGCACCAAAAAGAAGGGAGGCGAGGCCTCAACCTACCAATCGGAGAGTATCAGTAAACTATCCACATAAAACTAATACATAATAACAAGGTATACACAAGTAAGAAGCAACAAGAGGAGACTAGTCATGCAGAATATCATCAAATTTATCATCCATGTTGTCCATCCAAGCGGTCCTTCCATCTACATTACTTTTTTTTGATCCAGTAGCTGAGAGAAAACATGCAGGTTATCAACTTTGGGATTCTTGTTGTCTTTGATATCTTGCATAAGTTTTGCAAGAGCATCATCAAAAGTCATCTAGTTATCCATGACACTAGCCAGCTCAAATCCATTCTCCATCTCATAGATAAACATCGAAGCATGCCCATCACGAAGGAATCTAAGAAGCTTCCTCTTTTCCAAGTTCAACACACAACAAATATGTGAAGCAATTTTAAAACATGTGAGTTTTCTATAAAACCCAGTAAGAGACCTGCTAGCACCTTGAAATTTAGAATAATTTCTAAGTTTCCAAATATACCAAAGGATGAGAGATGAGAGAATCTGCCAAAACAAGTTAGAATCTTTGTGAAGTCCTTCAATAAAACTAGTAATGATATCAAGAGTATAAACAAATTTAGTAATAGAAACACCAAACATAAGCCAAATTTCTCTAGCAAAGGTACAATCAAAGAAAATATGTCTCATAGTCTCAGGCAATCTGCAAATAGGGCAAATATCAAGGCTGGCTTGATGGTTTCTGATGGGAAGTCTATCCAATAGGGGCTGCCACTTGAAACATTTAATCTTAGGTGGAATGGGAGCTTTCCATAATTTGTCAAAGATTTTCTACCAATCAGTAGTGGTGAAGGTGCAATACCAGATGTTATTGATATGCTGAGTAATAGAAGTATCATGGTTAAGGAATTTGTAGATGGCCTTCGCTTTAATAGAAGTCATGAGGGAACCATTTTGCTATCTGAAGGAGAGAAATCAGTGGGAATCAACATCAGTGTTCTTGGGAAGATTGAGGGGAGCACAAGCCAGCTTAATGAGATTATAAGTATGCTTGTGGGAGACAGGGAGATCAAATTCTCTGGCAAGGTTATCCTAACCGATGAGTTGGTTGTGTTCCATAATATCCATCAAACACTTAATGCCTTTATTAGCCCACATTTTGGCTGAACAACCTTTAGTCAGGGCCAAGGGTTTACCTTGGTGCAAAAGATTCCACCATATGGAGCACTCACCATGCAGGGTATAATTGTAATCAAAAGAGGAATTATCAATATAGCCCCGAATATTCTCCCAGGCCTTCCAAATGGATCTGAAAACCCAAGTTCCCCAAACTATTATGGGGAACTTGCCAGCAATCAGGTCACAAAAAGGAAGGCACTTCCAGGATTTAGCTTCTTTAGGGACACCATTCTGAATATTATTTCTAACAAGCACTTTCCAGGGCCCGTCACCATCTAGAGCTTGGAGAATCCATTTGCTAAGGCCATACCCTGAAGCTTAAGATCCTTTAGGCCAAGACCTCTGAGATTCTTCTCTAGATGGAACTAGCCCCATTTGATTGAATGGGATTTTCTGTTACCTTTACCATCCGACCAAAGGAAATGTCAAATGGCCTTTTGAATTTCCATAATCTGATAATTGCTAAACATCCAAGCAGAGGAATAGTAAATACTATAAGAAGAGAGGATTTTCTGACAGACCTGCACTCTTCCAGCAAGAGAAAGGAATTTATTATTCCATTTGTTAAGTTTCCTGAATGTCAAATGGCCTTTTGAATTTCCATAATCTGATAATTGCTAAACATCCAAGCAGAGGAATAGTAAATACTATAAGAAGAGAGGATTTTCTGACAAACCTGCACTCTTCCAGCAAGAGAAAGGAATCTATTATTCCATTTGTTAAGTTTCCTGATAATTTTATCTTTAACCCAAAGCCACATATCTTTGAGTGAGGGATTCACTGAGAAGGGAATACAAAGGTATCTAACAATTTTGTTGGGGCCTCCCCAGGAGTACCCAAATTGATTAAACCAATCTGGCGGCTTATCTTTCCATCCCAACATAATGGATTTGGAGCTGGAAATATGAGCCCAAGAGGCCTTGCCAAAAAATTCAAGCTTTTTACTAAGGCAGTGCATATTATTCTGATTGAGATCCAAAAATATAGAAGTATCATCCATAAATTGTATGTTAAGAAGCTCAGAGTTATCAAGAAGAGAGATTCCATGCACTCTAGGGGAGATAGTATTATCTTTAAGAATATAAAATAAAGCATTAGAAGCAATAAAAAAAAGGGCAAGAGCTAGAGGAAAGCCTTGTCTAATGGATCAGGAAAGCAGAATGGGATTAGACAGAGTTCCATTGACCTCAACCATGGTAGAGGCATCTTGGAGGAGGATTTGAGTATACTTACAGAAGAGACTGGGGAAGCCAAAAGCTTGTAACATCATACCAATAAAGTCCCATTCAACCCTGTCATAGGCCTTCTCAAAGTCAAGAAGAAGCATAGTGTTGGTGTTTGAAAACTCTTATGCACAAATGGCTGCCAATATACCCTCAAATGGATTTTAGGAATGGTTAACTCCAAAATGCTATGAGGTCTTAGGGTAACTGGACCAACTGTAGGGACTTAAAATGCCCTCTTCTGCTTCTAGCTCTACAAAACCAAGGCGAGTGCACCTAATCAAGGCAAAATTCAAACTCACTACACACCTTATACTTCTGGATTTAAATAGCAGATCATAGTAAAGGATTGCTAAATACTAACCAGGTATTCATTGAATCAACTCTACTATGCAAGATAAAATGGTCTTGTGAAGGGTATTACTGGTGATGGTATTGATATATAGAGATGCAAGAAATAGCCAAAACCCATCAAACATTGGACTCAACTGAATATACTAGCCCTTGATTAGTGCCATTATCCATTGGGCAGACCTCACATATAAACAGTGAAACATGAACCAACTGTTGTCAAAGACTCATAGCCATAAATATAAACACTCCAACCCATCCACTACTTATAAGATCCTTCTGTAGACAACCAAGACTGAATCTATGTCCCCTCTAAAGTATATTTCACCTGATCCTAGACCAAGAACTAAAGACACAAACATATGCAAAGGGAAACCTATGCAATGGATCAGAAAATCCAAGATTCACAGGAATGACACCAAGGAGAGACTTGGAAGCATGAAAAACTTACATTAAGTATAATGAGTCATGTACATGATCAAAGTAAGACAGAGATCAAACCACTTCAATAACCTACAAAAGACTTCCAGGAAAACTATTTAGCTTACATGCAATGTGATAGAGCCTTCTATTTCCCACTAGAACCAAAATAGAATGGAACCCTGAAGAAGTCAAAATTTTGACACTTTATACCACTTGCTGCCATGGGAAGCCAAAATGGGTTGCAACAAGCTACAGATAGCTAGGGTATAGCCTTCACCAACCAGATCAAGAAACAGCCAAAAAACCATAAATTTGGTACCCCTGGTCACTGCAGATCAAAGTTTGAAATCAAACGGTCACCATGCATTTGGTGGGCTTCATATTCCTTAACCATTTGCCCTCAGTCACACAATCACGCGGTCATCAAATTAACCACCACAGGAATTCAGGCTCCAATTTATGCTTGGTCACATGATCGCATAGCCTGGAGATGGGCTATGCAAATATGCAACAACCCGCTATCCTCTACCTTGCCACAACCGCCACTGCCACCGCTAAGCCTGGTGGTTAGTCACATGATCGCATAACCTCAAAATGGGCTATGCGAACATGCGACAACCCGTGAACACTATGTCTCAGCCCTGCTAACAATCTGCCAAGTCATCGCTACATGTCACGCCACTACTTGCCCCTGCTAAAAACTTTAGCGATCTCACGACCACCCCTTCACTGAATCGCCAAATGAACTAGGGCATCACCAAAACACTACGTGAACCAGCGAACAAGGAGAAAAAATGTCAGGCTACCACATTTTATCCATTCCACTGAAACTTAGACCCCACCTGGGCCCGCCCGATGCCACGTGTCACACCACCATTCACTGCAACTACCGAGTTACACCTGCCACAGGATCCACCTACAATCCCCTTGCCACCTCGGTAAACTGGCAGCCAACCAGAACTCAGCACGTCACCATATGCCAATGGGCCCCAAGGACACGTGGCAAGTGCTCCCATGATCACATAGCAAAAAATTGGGCTATGCAACCATGCGACAACCAATCACAGGCTTCCACATGACCACTTCTGACAGCTGGCAAAGCAAAGAACTGGGACCCATGAACCAACTGCCAAGCATTCAGTGACTATGTGACTAACCATTCACCAAGTCATGAGATGTCAGCCGCTAATCACCAAGAATGAAGAGATTACGCGACAACACAGTCGCTATATCGCTGAATAAAAATGTAACCACCCAGAGACTTGGAGAATGCACGACGAACACCTTAGCAAGGACTGGGCCCCACATCGTCGCACTTGCACACTTAAGACAAAGTAGACTGCCAGGCAGCTGAACAGGACTAGGATCCACATGGATAGGTGGCAGGTGGTCGCATGATTACATGTCAAAAGAGTCTGACATGCGGCCATGCGACAACCAATCACTTTGCAACTTTGAAGACCCAGGCCCACCATCCAGTCAAACTTGCGCAATTAAGACCGAGGTCAAGAACACACAAAGTTTTCAACACCAGAAGACAAGTGTACAAAGCTGGAAGGCAAAGGTCGAAAACAATGAGGGTTTTCGGTAAAAGATCAAAAACACACAAGAATATCAACAAATCGAAAGATAGCAGGGAAGCCGAAAACATCACGGGTTTCTGAAAACACTATGGGTTTTCGACACTGTGGCAGACTTTAAAATGTTTCCTGCAGACCACAAAACTTGAATAATTTTCTGGGTTTCGCGATTCAGCACATGTGTATTGGGCTAGAGCTTGGTGACAACATGAAGCACACAGGGAAAGACACAAACCATGAAATATTTGCAAGGAGGAGGCCACTTTCAAAGGATTTTTGCATGACAAAAAAATGGCCTAACACATAGCAGCCTCTTGTTGAGAAGAGTTGGCCCATTACATAGCCTCCCAACTGGTGATAAGGTTTTCAAGAATGTATCTCCCCTTAATAAACCCAGTTTGTGTTGAGAAAATAAACTTAGGGAGAATAGCTTCCAAACTAGAGGCTAGAATTTTGGCAAGGATCTTATAGGAGACTTTGAGCAAGGTAATAGGATGCCAATTTTTAACAAGAGCTCTGTCACCATCCTTAGGGATCAAATTTATAATGCCAGTGTTAATAGATTTCCCAAGAGTGCCATTAGAGAAAGCCTCCAGATAGAGGTCATAGAGATCCTTAGTAATCCATTTGATATTAGTTTTATAAAACTCGGCGGGGAACCCATCTAGACCAAGGGCTTTGTTATCTTTAATTTTTCAGATGGCATCAGCAATTTCTTATTGCAAAACCAAGCTTTGAAGGGCAGGGATCTCACTGTCAGAGATCATCTTAGCAATGAGAGCAATGCACCTTCTTCTAGCAGATTTTGAGTCATTAGTATCCTCAAAAGTGAATAGATTCCTATAGAAATTTTCAAAAGCTAAGGAAATATCTTAAACAGTAAGAAGCTCTTTATCATTATCAATAATTCTATCAATCCTTTCTTTGCTCTATTTCTCCTTGAGGAGATTAAAGAAGAGTTTAGATCCTTTATCTCCAAATTGAAGCCAATGGTTCTGGGTTCTAATAGAAGCACCCTTGATCTTGACTTGCTGATGTTTCCTTAGGGAATCCCTGGCTTGGGAGACTTGTTCAGCAAGAAGAGGAGAGTCAGGCTGGGCTTGAATGCTGGTTTCAACCAATTGGAGCTAGTCAGAAAGGACATTCTCCACACATCTAAAATCTTTGAACTTCTTTTGCCGAAAAGTTTAGAAGATCTTAGTCCAAGAGGAGATATTAAGATTTCATCTACTGGTTTGGGAAAGGGACTTATTTTGCAAATTGATAATTCTAATCATCTTAATAGCAATAAGCACATCTTGATCTCCAAGAAGAGAGGTATTAAGAATAAATTTTTTGTTAGTATGATGGGCAGGTAAGATGAAGTTTCTGAAATTAACTCTAGCTAAAATAGGGGAGTGATCAGATAGAGTAGCAGGGAAAGAGGCAACTAGAGAGCAGAATTGGTTAGGGGAGAATGAGAAAAAATTACTATCAGCATAGAATCTATCAAGTCTAGAGTAAATACGATTTGGCCCTTGTTGAAAATTACACCAAGTAAACCAAAGGGATCCAACATCGGGCTTATTACTTTCAAGAGGGTCAAAAAGATGGAGATGATGTTTAAAATTATCCCAATGAGACTTTTCTGTGCTTTTCTAGTTGAAGGGAGTAACTCCAATCTTGTCCTCAGCATTCTCAATCATGCTAAAATAACCACCAATGAGCCAAGGAATGTTAGGGAGGGAGGTCATCCAATCCCATAGCCTAATTCTTTCATTGTAATCATTAGAAGCATAGAGAGAGAGCAAATTCTAAACTGTGAGTTATTAATATTAAAGGAGACCCAAAAAGCTCTGTTACAGGGTGAAACACCATAGTTAGTAATATACTTAGTATAGTTAGGCCTGATGAGGAGAGAAACACCTCCCTTCCCTTTGGTATGCATAGTAACAATCTTGAAAGCATCCTTCCATATGTAGTTAAGGGTGGTATCAAGCATAAATCCAACTGCCTTAAGCTCTTGTAACATCATGATATCAATTTTAGACTGACAATCCATAAAACTTTTAACCATAAACTTACGATCAAAAGACTCAAGGCCTCTCATATTCCATGAAATAATCTTCATGGAGAAATCTAATTAGTGGAGCTAGTAAGGAGACCAGAGTCCCCACTCTTCTTTTTATTCTTAGAACCAAGGGGTCTACCTTTTTTCCTAGAACCAGAGTTAATCAAAGCATCTTCCTCATCACCACCATCAAAAGAGTCTAAACACAAATCCCTCATGTCCAACATGGATTTATCAGAGGTCAGGTTAGGATTAGCATATATCACTTCAATGAATAGGTTATCTTCTAGTTCCTTGAGGGTGGAGGATGGAGGCTTAGGAGGGTGTTCCTCAGGGATAGGCTCTAGAGGAGGCAAAGGGTCTAGAGTAACTGAGGTAATATTGTTAGTGTCCCTACTGACATCCATGGGAGCATCAATATTATTGAGATCAATAGATCCAAGGGAAGTGTGATAGGGACCGGCTTCAATCATAAGCGGGGAAGGGTTAAGGACTTCAAATCTATTAGCTCTAGGGTTAAAAGAATGAATATGCTCCAAAGTTAGTTATTGAGCATTCTTTCACTGGTGTTTCCTACGAGAAATGAATTGGAATTCATTAGTGGAAGGTGCTTCAGTGGAGGCAAAAATAATCAATTTTGCTGAATTACCAGATGGCAGCCAAGAATTGTCATTCACATTACGTGGGGTTTGAACCGGTATAGATCCAGAAGTAGAGGAACCTTTAGGGTTTTTATTATTATTATTCTTGTTATTATTTTTAGAATTGGATATTTCCATAGTAGATTGAGTTATCTCCATGGGGGTAGCAGGTTTAGGTGCATTTGAAGGGGTACTGGTATTATTAGAGATATCTGGGGTTTCAACCGTGACAGGCTTCTTTTGATTAGCAATAATCAGGAAAGTTTTCCTTTGATGCCCTTCCTTTTTATAGAGAAACAAAGCATTTAAGCCCCCTAAAACCTCAATGGGGAAAATGAACACCTCTCCACCAATATTGAGATTTAAGCTCGAGGGGATGTCAATCCCTGCTTTAATAGATATCAACATTCTGGCATCTAAATTGGGAACTAGGCGAGATTTTTCATCAATACAAATGATTTTCCAAAAGTTGTCCATCAATTGAGGCAAAACTTTCCAAAGAAAGGGTGGAACATCTTTAACAATAATCCACCTAGGGCACGAAAGGGCCAACACTTAATCATTAATCACATCCTACGACCATGCTAGGGAATGAAAGGAAGTCTTCCCTATAGTCCAATAGTGCCTCTTAAGGACTTCTACCTAAGACTCATGGCTATTAAAGAAGATAATGTATAAACCCCTTTGAATTTGCCTATAGAAAGAAATTTTCAAACCAAGTTTCAAATTCCATAAGCTATGAAACCAAGCATCCATAAACTTTTGGGGAGGGCATTTTTCCACATCCACACATGAGAAGAAAATAGAAGTAGATCCTAGCCTAGTCTTTTCCAGTGTAATCTCATTAAGCATATCATCATTTGGTGTAATGAAAATATCTTTCAAGGCATTAGCAGGGCACTTACCTTCGGCTTTGGCTCGCTCGCACTGAGTAGCTAAAACAAATCTTGCAACAGGGGAGACACCATTGCTGGCAGGAGCCATAGTCTCAGCGAAGGTTTTCTTTAGAAGATGGCTAAGGGCATCAGGGTCAGGGGGAATTAAGGGAGGGGCAGCCATTTCAGCCTCCATAAAAATGAAAAAGGAAAAACAAGTTGCAGGGAAATAATAAATGCAATAATGAAACCAAAGTAGAGTAGGGTTAGAAGGTACATCTCGTGGAGGAGAGAACTCTCCTCCATGTCACATCAAAACAAAGAGCTCACTGCATCAACCTCACTCCAATCTTCAGTTAGCCAAATTTCTCTTGTCTCATTCATTAATATTTAGAAAATAATATATAGGGTGTGTTCATTAATGGAGAATTAATATATAGTTGAATTTCTTATAGGTCAATCTCAAGAATAATGTATAGGATATATTCATTATTTTAAAATTAAAATAGAGTTGGATTTCTTATAGGTCAATCTCAAATAGGGCATGGTCAATCCCAAGAAACATTTATCTAATCTAATTGATGAAAAGCATTTTACTTTATTACACTCTAATCTTTTATATCTAAATGTGCATAAAGACTTTTTAAGTTCCTTCACTACAATCTTTTATCTCTAAATGGGCAAAAGGATGGAAAATATTTAAAATTATTTTGAGGAAATTTCTTGGATTTCCATCTTCATTTTCTCCTTTATCAACCACCTTGATATGCTAGATTAATTATATTATCTAACAATTTAAAGATACCCATCTCAAGCATGTAGATGGCCTACATGTAATGTTAATTTGATATTTCCTTCAAAGATATGAATTAAATGTTTCAAAAAATTATTTACTATATATTTTGTAATTTGAATTAACTACATCTTAGAAAAAAATTAATATTTCAACTATTGAAATTTAACTTTTTCATTTTCATCATTTCTTTTCTTTGATCATTTTTTTTTAAAAGAGGGGAAAAAACTTTATTAAATTTTTTCTTTAATAATGCAAAACAAGGGCCCAAGGATAGAACAAGAAAGCTTTTCAACATAGAAGAAGAATTAAATCCATAGAGGGAACACCTACATAACTTTGTTATGTTGGAAAAATCATCAACACTCCCCTCAGGATTCATGACATGGCTTAAGTACCTCTTGTGTCTTCTGTAAGTCTAGTGGTTGTATTAGGCATTAATAGGTTGATCTTTTGGTGCATCAACAACTACTACTTGTAACAAGTGGTAGATTAGAGCTTGGTCATAGGTCTAAATCCTATTGGGTAACGTTGAGGGGGAGATTGTTGTAAAAATGGTGAGTACTCCCCTCAAGATTTATGGCATGGCTTAATTGCCTCTCATGTCTTTTATAAGCCTAGTGGTTGTATTAGGCATTAATAGGTTGATCTTTTGGTGGAACAAAAACTACTACTTGTAACATGCTCTCCATAATTAACCTATCAAACATCTCCTTATACTCTAGCCTCAATGGGCCCTAATAAACCATATCCCACCCATCTAGATTCTCTGAAGCCCATTTTTCTGAGCAACTAGCCATCCTATTCCATTCCCGCCAAATATGATAGAAATAACTATGATCAAGCAAGGAACACAAATTAAGGATCTATTTTACAATTAGCATCCTCTATATGCTGAGCATTCAACATATCAATCACAATTTGAGAGTCAAACTCATAAGGAATACTCTTCCAACCAAGAAAGTGTCATTTTTCTTTAGCACAAGGAATATCCATATCCTTTAAAAGGTTATAAGAGTAAAAACCCTTATATGTAGAGAAGAAGATAATAAAATTTCTACTGACATCCTTACTAATAACTCTAATGCCCACATGCCGAAGAATCCCTCGTAAGGACCCATCAGTATTGACCTTTAAAGTTCCATTAGGAGGAAGGAGCCACCTTCCATCTATAAAATTTTTGTTTGACCTGCATAAATCTCCTTCAAGAAAAGGGGTCAAATCCATTGCCGAATAGATTCAAATTCCTAGTCACAAATAGATCGCTAGGATCCAGAGGTCTATTAAAATCACATTTTGCATAATAATAGTAGTTTCTTAAAGTCTGCAAATATTTTTTCTTCATAAAAGAGCACTTATCATTTCTAAATCTTGAGATATTCTTCTATTCCCTTCCATCTGTAAATTCTAGATGATGATTCAAGTCAGATCAAGATGCCAAGGAACCTATGGAAAAGAAGATTTAGCTAGAGTGTGGTCTAGGCTATCCAAAAACTCCACTAAAGAAGTGGCATGGACACAAGCATGATTTCACACTCCCCATCACATGTGCAAAATCTTTCTAGCATACAAACATTAAAAAATAGATGAGAAACACTCTCTTCACTCTTATTATAAAGGGAACATCTAGATGGGCTGTGGAAGCCTCTCTTCCTTAAATTATCTCAAGTGAAACATCTACTTGGGGAAACCAGTGAATGAAAAATATTGCACTCTGGCCACAAGAAGCCATCCAAAACATGTTTCCACCAAGGTACATCATTTCTACCATGTAGTTACCTATCAAACTCATGGGAGTAAAAGGAAATAGTAAATTTCCCTTCAAGATAAGACCCCAAGCCAAAATATATATATCTTGAAGAGAGTCACAAAATACAATAGATAAAAAATCAACTATCACTAACAATTCTCTTTAGTACTACCACATGACCATTCCTAGGGATTCATCCAACAAGTCAGTTGAACATGCCTCTTAATAGAAATAGTTTCAAAATTGGTCACCCCACTCCAACTAGATATAACAATAGTATCAAAAAGAGGTTGAAGGTGAGGGAACTAGGAGATAATTTGGTGATCAACATCACAAGAATTATGCTAGAAGTAAGCATCTTATACTCTATTAACATTAAAAACATAATTTTTTTCATGATTGTTTCTTCTTTCTTGATGGTGTCCTAGATTTTGGATACTTTCCCAATCAAGTTGCATGAAGGCTCATCCATACTATCAAAATATCTAAGGTACTTTTGAGAAATGATTTTAGTGTAATCTTGATCCTAACAAGTGCACCATCTCCAATATAATTTGGCTTCTAGAACTTGACCCATTAATCCAACAAGCCTAAGACCTAGTCCCCCCTCTTTAGTCAATCCATAAATTGAATCCCATCTAACTAGGATACAGTTGGAAGAATGAAAATCACTAGATAAAATAAATTGATAAGAGAGAGCATCAAATTCTTTCACAAAAATAGGAGCATCCTGCACAAAACATTTGTAGATAGAAAAAGTGTGAACTACTAACTTAAGAAAAGTTACTCTTCCAAATGATGAAATCTATCTACAAGTCCAATGTCAAACCCTCTTATGAAACTGATCTAGAATTTTCTACTGAAAATCCTTGCACTAAGAATCCAAACTAATCAAAAGCCCAAGGTAGAGTAAAGGAAGGGAATCAATAGAAAATATAAGAATCTAGCCAATCCTATTTTTAATAAGCTTAGGAGTATTAAGTAAATAAATAAAATACTTATCCTTATTAATATTATACCTTGAGTCAACCAAATATGTATCGAAAGAATATTATTGAATTAAATAGCTTTGCTGATTTTGCCCCCCCCCCCTCATCAAAGTGGTATCATCCACATACTATAAATAAAAATGAGACAAATTCTCACACGAAATCCACCCTTGAATCAAGAATTTTTTAACCTAAGAAATCGTAAAAATAAAAATAAAGAAGATAACAATTCTCCCTATTGAAGACCCCTAGGTACTATAATACCCCTCCAACCCCTTCAAGTCCGGTTATTCTCACTAGAGATTAGGAAGAGCTATATGTGAGAATGATCCTTCTTGAGATGGTTGCTTAAAATGATCCTCTTCCAACTCACCATCACTTTATATTTTAATGTGGAAAATAATAATATTGCATAGGTATGTTCCTATACATGTTCTTGTGTGTCGGCGATAGTTTAGGACCTTAATGCTAAAAGGATCACCTGATAGACTTATATGCTTTTATGTGAAATGCTCATTATTAATATTTATGTTTACCTTATGTTAATTGATTATAATCACTTAAGGATTAGATGTGTTACCTTCTCTAATAACATTACTTTGGATTAGAAATGATTAATGCATTTAAGGCTATATGATTTGTTTATCTTGATTTGATAATGGGATATTTTGAGTACATTCCTAATGGTAAATGGGTTTGTGAAAGATAATAGATGATTTACATTTACATGAATATGTTATGATGAATTCTTGTTATACAATATGGAAAAGAGATTATTCTGGTACTAACCACACTAATTCAATTATGATTTGTTGATGTCACTGTATGATGTGAGTGTAGGATGAGGGGAGGCAGTCATAGTTACTCCTACAGGAGGTCCACATGATGTCGCACTCTCCCTCCCTATTTGCCACTATATATATAGGTACCAGGCATTGACTCCACCTAGCTACACAAGTTTGAGTGTGCCTTAAAAATCTTTGAACTATTTTTGTGTGGAGATATTAGCAAGATTACTCTCAAGGTTACCCATGGACTTAGATTTCCATTTAGGAGGTTACTCTAGCTGGGGGATTTGAATGCAGTATGTGATGTGGTCTTGTGATTTCGTATGGATTTTTTTCTGAGATTTATGTTGTGAGTTGGAATTATCCTTATCTATATATATCTACATTATTTATTTTATAACTATGTTATAATTGATTGTAAGTTATATAGGTATGTGTATATGTGGGTGCACACGCATATACCCATGCTTATATAAATAATAATATTTGTACATTTGTATTGATTGTGTAAATGGTATGTTATTTTAGTTAAATATGGTGAATTAAATAAAGTGTATTTAATGAAATGTATTAAATAAAAGTAAAAATAATAGTAATAACAAAATAAATGCTCTTTTTAGTAAAACTAGCTATCTAGGAGGGAGCTAAAGTCGAGACCTCCTAGAAGTTAGGCTAGTTGGTTTCCATGTGTGCTATGTGTTTTCCTTGAAATTTATTTGTTTATTTTTCTTGTTATGGTTTTCTTTGAAAGCTATTTTAATTTAATTTATTTAAACTTTGTTAAGTGCTTATGAGAATATTTTGTTTAATGTTCCAACCAACTATGGAAGTTGGATAACTTTCTTCCCATAAAGAAAGTCCTCCAACCGAATGGTTGGAGGATAAATATTTCAATCTTGTGTGGTTTGAAAGAAGGAGAATTTATGGAAGATTTTGGGAATTGTCTGCAACTATTTTTCTCAAGATTTATTTGAGGTTCCTATGAGTGTAAGAGTCTCTGTTTGGTGATGAATAGCTTGTGTGGATTTCTTGGGTTTTATTGTGAGAGGAAGCTTTTAGGAGGCTATCTACTCAAAGCATGAAGATCTACAGAGAGACTCCAGTCAAGAGAAGAGAATTTCTTCGCAGGAGCCTAGGTAGGGTCTATGTTGGGATGAATTCTCCAATTCTCATGTGTGTGTGTTTATTTACATAAATGATATGTTATTGGATTGATATGTGATATCTTATTGTGAATTAAAAATCAAATGTGAATGTCTTATCTTTTGTGTATTTCTATGTATTTTTTAGGAAGTAGAATATATATGTTTTTATGTTTTTTTTGTATTATGAAATCTTCCTAGGAAGTGAGTAATGCTTGTTATTATTTGAAAGGGTGTGTTTCACTATTATTGTATGGAATAGGGAAGTTTATTAATAAATAGGAAGAGTTAGGATGGCTTAGGAATGAGATGCAACCCTTTCTCTTCTATATTTCTCTTGCAAGCTTCTCTGTGAATTATTGTTTTACGTTGGTTTTATTTTTTTTGAAGCTTAGGTAGTCTTGAAGATGTGTTTTTGATGTGGTAATGAGGTCCTTGTATCAGGTTGACCTTAGGGAACCTTTTCCAAGCACTCTCCATGCCTTAAAAAGTCAATTTTTGGCCTTTTCAGGCAATTTTGTATTAAGTTTTGAAAGAGTGTCCTATAGTTTCATACAACATTGTAGTCATACTCATACAACACTTGGTCAAATTTCATATGGGAATGCGTACATTGTTGTATGGGTTAAAAAAAATTAGTTTGTGTTTTCGGGAAGTTGTAAATTTAATTTCAGGAAAGTGTCTTGTAGCGTCGTACTTCATTGTAGATATACTCATACGACACTTGGTCAAATGTCATATGGGAATTCATAAATTGTCGTATAGGATCATATACAAAGTCATTTGGAGTTTTGAGGGTTGGAGGGGCTCAAATTTGAAGAATTTGTGGCAAGATTTATACAAATATAACATTTAAGTATAAGTCTTATACTTTAAGTTATATTTGTATAAATACATTCCAGGATGTTTGAGATAGGTTTCAGCTTCATAAGAGTTAAGATGCAAATTCTAGATTTTGGAGTTTTCCAAAAATTTCAGACTTAGCCAAATTTTAGGCACATGAGTTTTTCCTAGACTTATAAAAACAAGGTATGGAATGTTGTGTTTATGCATGTGGAAGTTAGTATCACCTATGTATGTTCATTACTTGTTTTTCTTGAGGTTATATGGTTTAATTGTGATGTTTTTGTCATTTAGCATATGCTCGAGCTTAGTTTATGAGGCTAGGACTCGTCTCAGTGGCCTATGTGCATGGGTGGGTTCCCTAGACCTAAAAGTAAGACATGAAAAGTTGTATTTATGAATGTGGAAAGTTCTATGCCATGATTTATGTTCTCTTATGATAGAAAATCTTCCAATAGTTCTTTTTATGTGTATGGATAAGGTTGGGACTTTCCTTGAGGGCCAGAGTGTGCAAGGGAGTTTCCTAAACCTATGAATTAGGACTTGGAAATGTTATCTTGTATCCTTGGCTTGTGATGGGGTAACTAACTAGGAACCCTAAGTGAGTGGCTCAACATAGATTTTGGGACCCTAAAGTGGTTTCCAGATGTTTGTATGGGTGGGTTTGTAAAAAGTGATAACCTTAAAAATAAACCTGGGAAGGGGGGATTCAAAAGATAATCAAAGAAAACATAATAATGGGCACACAGACCTGATTGGAATACCAAGACTAGGGATAACTGCCAGGTTGGATCCCTATTCATAAAGGGGGGACTGAGGTTACATCATTTCCAGGGTGGATCCCAATACATAGGTTGTGTGATGATACTCACTTAGGTGGCATCCTAGAGCCTTAACCTCAGTGTTATAGTATGATGATATTTTATGTGCCTTATTCTTGTTATTTTGAGTCTTGGATTTATTGTTAGTTGAGACTTATATTTTCTTAAGGTCTTGAGAGTACCTTGGTTCTATTTCCTAGCATGGGGGGTGGAACTTTAAAAGTTTCACATGGTTGGATTGAAAATCTCTTTTGAGGTATTATTTGTGGTTTGTGTCATGGCTTGGATTCTAAGTTTTTCAGTGGTGAAGATTATGTTCTTGTATCATGCATCTCTATCTTTTAAAATCAAGGTGTAAAGATGTAATGTAATCCTTTGGAAACTTGATGTAATTGTCTTTATGTACGCCTTTGGCCATGTGCAGTAACTGTAATTCTAATTATGTTGTAAATGGAAATTATAAGAAATAAGATATGTATATGGGTAAGGGTGGTATTTAGGAATCTCAAAAAGGGAATTGAATGTTGGTAAATCAAGCATGGATTATGTTTAAGTAATTCCTACCCTATCTCTCTTGAATTTTAAATGGAATTGAAAGTAATGATTCTATCTAAGCTTTTTCAAAGCACTTATAGTTGTAAACATCTTAAGGAATACTCATTTTGATATGTGGAATAGTGAAAAGATATGGTAAGGGTTTAAGGGTATTTCTAGGTGAAATAATAAGGGTAAGAAACATGTATAGTATTGAAAGTAGTAATGAGATGTGATTCTTAAATGTATAGTTCATTATGAGTAATGAGTGGTTATTCATAGTAGTTTTAATCTCGATTCTTAACTAGACTCATAAAAGGTTATAGATGATAATTTGTGGAAGTTAAAATTGTGGCATAAATGATTCATTAAATGGTTTATGTGGGTTAGAAATATATGGTTAAGTACTTTACGCTCTTTCTATTATTCTATTGAAATGAAAATATAAGGTAATGATTCTTAATGGAAAAGCTTAATTGAGTTTTCATGGTGCAATTGAGTTGAGCATAGATAAGGTTAAGGAGTAAATAAATAGGAAAGAATAAATGTACTTAGCGGATGAGATAAGTACTGTGTGTTGGTTTCATTTCTAAAATTAAATGATGTGTTGATTTGGTAAAGAAAATGAATTCAATTAATTCACTAAGGCAATTGGTTTTGAAGAAGAATGAAAGAAATTTCTCAATGTAAATTGAAGTTGAAAAAGAAATAGAATTCGTTAGATTAATTAATACTTGATAATGGTAAATGAATTCATTAAGGGAACCTTTAGGAATGTACATGTTAATATTAGTGATGATATTTTAGAATTTTAAGAAAAAAAATTTCTATTTGTAATTTTAGGTCACAGACCTAATTCCTTATGGGTTCCTTGGTGGGGACATTAAATTTGGTATCAGAGCCCTAGGTTGCTACACTAGGAGCTCTAGGGTCTATTTACATTTAACTTAGTCTCTCCTTCTTATTATTAATTTATGTAAACTCAATGTCTATACTTATGTTGTAACACTCTTCCTAGATTCTTTCTAACACAGTAGAGGATCTTAAGATAGAGCTCAAGATTCTACCTCAACATCTCAATAGGAAAGTTCCATGTAGAGAATGTGAGGAAATAGATTCTGAGTAATGACTTAGAGAGGTCTAAAATGAGACAACTCTGATAACTAATTTTTCTAAAGCTAGAACCCATCGAAAGCAAAGTTATCCCTGAGCAGCCATCTTATTCTGACCATTATGATAGGGATACAATATAAGCCCTAAGTTGTTCTACTAAGAACCTTGGGAATCATACTTTTCCTACTCAGAATACTTGAGTCTATTGTGTTTCTCCATCTGATGTTTTCTTCCGGCCTACCAAACTTGAATACATTATGTGTATTCTTTTAAGTTTTTCCTTATGTTAACAAACTTGAGCACTAGACATAAAATATGTTTTCTATATTTCTATCATAATACCTTGCAATAAAGGATTGTTTGAAAGGAATATTTATGTTTTACATTATAAGATTCATATGGTTCAATAGATGGACAAGAATTCTTGATACTTGAGTGTTTTATTCTTATCCTTGTTCTAAGAAAATCTTAAAGAATTGTAAGAAAAGTTGCTTATCTTATCTCCCCATCTTGTGATGATTACTATAAGTGCCTGCCAAAATAGTTTCCAAGTGATTTGAAAAGTTATATACTCTACTTTCCTATAAATGTTAGATAACATTGTGATTTGTTATTTAAAGCTAGTAATATAAAATCTCAAGATAGATTTGAATCATGTTGTACTTATGGTGGGGAACAAGGGATGATTAGGTTTCTAGTACGAAAAGGATTGTACTAATGGATGGTTATAAAACATGTTTAGTAGATGTATCTTTTATTCCTTCCTTGAGAACTTAGGAACTTATGAACTTATATTGAAAATTGTGATAGCGTGTTGAAATTAGGTAATATCTAATATTTCAAATATGGAAAGATTAAGAAGTATCTCTCTTTCATATACCCTCTCAAGTAAGAAATTAATTGTTGAATTAGGTGTGTCTCTCCCTTCTTTCTGAAGAAATATGTTTAAAAGGCTAAATTTCATAAGGGAAGATCTATGTGTCAATAAGGAGAATGTGCTTAGCTAGAGGAAACCCTTGGGTAAAGGACTTATGTCCCAAAGGTTTTTTAATAAATAGGACTATAGTACAAACTAATTGAAAGGAGAAATGTTTGATTATATGGTAGGAGTTTTGAATTATATATGGTCCTCGTAAGTGGTGTGAATTGAACCAATGAAAAATCATGAACAATAAGGGAAGAATATGATATTTATGTGGAGCAATTATTTACATTGTTTGCATTTTGTGTGTGAAATGGAAGTTGAAGATAACAACATTGCTAGTATATAGGAATGTTGAGTTATTATGAAAGGAATAATGATATGTTTATTAGAATAATATTTAAGTCAAACTTTCTAACTATCCTAAAATGGAAATATTAGAAGAATGTGAATTTATAGGTAATAGTATAGATGTCATATGGAAGATGCATATAAGGATAAAAATACTTGTAGTTACTCCTCAAATGTTCTTTTATTGAAATATGTGTACAAAAGGTTAGTGGGTTGAACATATTAATTTTATTGGATAAGAGGGTAGCCATAGGACTCATGTATTTCTCTCCCTCTATTAAAGAATCTATAGATTTATTTTAGAGAATGGTAAAATTCAAACAAACTTTTTAATGTTTGGAAAATATATATACTTGAAAGAAGCTTATTACAAATCTCTAGAATATGGAATTGGTTAAATAGCTAGTTAATAAGTAATCTCAATGAAACTCTAGCTTAATGAATCATGTTAAAATTTCTTAGTAATATATTTATGTGTATTTTTGTAATACAACACTAATAAATTATTATAATAGAATCATAAAAAGTATCTTTGGTTGCATTGTTTGAAAAGGGTGTGTATTCCATATTTTGTGTAAATTTGATATTAGTCATTCTCCTATAAGTTTACCATAGGTGTTATGAGAAAAAACATAGCTAGTTGCATAAGGAGAATTGTTTTTTGTCTTATCTCATAAAATTGTGTGCTGTTATATGTGGCAATTCAATATTTGAATGATTTTTAGTTTGAAAATGTTTACCGAAGCAATAACATGATAGTAGTATCTTATGTAAATGCTTTGAGAAGAAATAACACCTTTATCAATCTGTATCTAGTTTTGAGGATGAAATTTGAATTCTTAATTCCATTTCAGAATCCTTGAATGTGTAATTCTATTAAAAGAACTCCTTATTCCTAAGGTGAAAATTATACCTAATATATCGATGATAAACTAAAGTATAAATGTTTGTAATATTCCTATTTTATGTTTAATCTATGGCTAGAAACTTCTGACTTCTAGGAGTTAGTTGAATATTAGGGAGGGATGATGTAATGCCCCTCCAACCTGACCAAGTTCGGTTATGCTCACTAGAGATTCTAAGGAAGAGCTATATGTGAGAATGATCCTTCTTGAGATGGTTGCTTAAAATGAAACTCTTCCAACTCACCATAACTTTATATTTTAATGTGGAAAATAATAATATTGCATAGGTAAGTTCCTATACATCTTCTTGTACATGTTAGTGATAGTTTAGGACCTTAATGCTAAAATGATCACTTGATAGACTTATATGCTTCTGAGTGAAATGCTCATTATTAATAGTTATGTTTACCTTAGGTCAATTGACTATAATCACTTAAGGGTTAGATGTGTTACCTTCTCTAATAACATTACTGGGGACTAGACATGATTAATGCATTTAGGGTTATATGATTTGTTTATCTTGATTTGATAATGGGATATTTTGAGTACATGCCTGATGGTTAATGGTTTTGTCAAAGTTAATAGATGATTTACATTTACATGAATATGTTATGATGCATTCTTGTTATACAATATGGAAAAGAGACTATTTTGTAGGATGAGGGGAGGCAGTCATAGTTATTCCTACATGAGGTCCACATGATATCGCACTCTCCTTCCTTGTTTTCCACTGTGTGTGTGTGTGTGTGTGTGTGTGTGTGTGTGTGTGTGTGTGTGTGTGTGTGTGTGTGTGTGTGTGCATGTTAGTTGGTGTTGTAGGATGCAGGTAGCAGGTATTGACTCCACCTGGTTACACAGGTTTGAGCGTGCCTTAAAAATCCTTGAACTATTTTTGTGTGGAGATATTACCAAGATTACTCTCAAGGTTACCCATGGACTTAGATTTCCATTTAGGAGGTTACCCTAGCTGGGGGATTTGAATGCAGTATGTGATGTGGTCATGTAATTTTGTTTCGATATTGTTCTGAGATTTATGTTGTGAGTCTATATATATATATATATATATATATATATATATATATATATATATATATATATATATATATATATATATATAGATACATATATATACATACATATATATATATATATAGATATATATATATATATATATGTATATATATATATATATATGTATATATATATATATATATATATATATATATATATATATATATATATATATATATATATATATATATATATATATATATATATATATATATATATATATATATATATATATATATATATATATATATATATATACACATTTACATGAATATGTTATGATGCATTCTTGTTATACAATATGGAAAAGAAACTATTCTATAGGATGAGGAGAGGCAGTCGTAGTTATTCCTATACGAGGTCCACATGATATCGCACTCTCCTTCCTTGTTTTCCACTGTCTGTTTATGTGTGTGTGTGTGTGTGTGCATGTTAGTTGGTGTTGTAGGATGCAGGTACCAGGTATTGACTCCACCTGGTTACACAGGTTTGAGCGTGCCTTAAAAATCCTTGAACTATTTTTGTGTGGAGATATTACCAAGATTACTCTCAAGGTTACCCATGGACTTAGATTTCCATTTAGGAGGTTACCCTAGCTGGGGGATTTGAATGCAGTATGTGATGTGGTCTTGTAATTTTGTTTCGATATTGTTCTGAGATTTATGTTATAATTAATTGTATGTTATATAGGTATGTGTATATGTGGGTGCACATGCATATACCCATGCTTATATAAATAATAATATTTATACATTTTTATTGATTGTGTAAATGGTATGTTATTTTAATTAAATATGGTGAATTAAATAAAGTGTATTTAATGAAATACATTAAATAAAAGTAAAAATAATAGTAATAAAAGAATAAATGCTCTTTGTAGTAAAACTAGCTATCTAGGAGGGAGTTGAACTCATGACCTCCTAGAAGTTAGGCTAGTTGGTTTCCAAGTGTGCTATGTGTTTTCCTTGAAAGTTATTTGTTTATTATTCTTGTTATGGGTTTCTTTGAAAGCTATTTTAATTAAATTTATTTAAACTTTGTTAAGTGCTTAAGGTAATTTTTTGTTTAATGTTCCAACCAAGTATGGAAGTTGGAGAAGTTGATTCCCATAAATAAAATCCTCCAAACACATGGTTGGAGGATAAATATTTCAATTTTGTGTGGTTTGAAAGGAGGAGAATTTATGGAAGATTTTGGAAATTGCCTACAAGTATTTTTCTGGAGATCTATTTGAGGTTTCTGTGAGTGTAAGAGTCTCTATTTGATGATGACTAGGATGTGTGTATTTCTTGGAGTTGATTTCCAGAGGAGGCTTCTAGGAGGCTATCTACTCAAGGCATGAAGATCTACAAAGAGACTCCAATGAAGAGAAGATTATTTCTCCCCAGGACCTGAGGTAGGGTCTATGCTAGGATGAATTCTCCAATTCTCTTATGTGTGTATTTATTTACATAAATGATATGTTATTTATTTGATAGAGCAATAAGGTTATAGTTGGTAGAGCAGGATGCCATGCATAAGAGGTTACAAGAGGAGAGAGAAGCTGAAAAGGTGAATGCTCTAATAGAAAGATAGTCTCTCCTTAGAAAGATTAATGAAATGAAGGAAAGAAACAAGATGCTTTCTTCTGCTCCTAAGACATTGCAACATGATGTTTTTGGTGATCTTGAGGCTTTGAAGAGTGAGCAAGAACGCTTACTGCAAGATCATGAATTTTATAAGGAGGGCCCCGTGGTTAGACAGGTTCAAAGTTATGCTTCCCTCCCTAAAGATAATGATGGGCATGAGATCACTAGGCTTGTTGTTTCGGTTAGTGAGAAAGGAAAGAAGAAGATGGTGGGTGTCCAAGCAAGAAAACCAATGACAATACTATGGATCCCACCACCTAAATCAAATAGGGAGATAGAGATAGAAAGAACAAGAAAAGAAGATGATGACCTTGCAAGAGAATTAGAAAAGGCTGAAATTGAAGCTTCCATTATAGAAAAGAGAAGAAAGATCTAGTTCTTGAAGGATTCATTAGCTAATGCTCTTGGTCCCTCTGCTACTGAACTAGGTATGCCATCTATGACTAATACTATTCCACTTAGTAATGCTACTACTAGTTCAATTCCTTCTTCATCTGCTAGGATAGGTGTTGATCCTAGACAACAGTCAAATGCACAAGTAGATGGAAATGTAAATGCAAATGTTGATCCTAGGGTTAACACTAGTTCAAGTTTTCAAAGAAGACCTATGCAATTAGAAGGCTATAGGAAAATTAGTTTTGATGGGATACCAAGCTACCCGAATGATTTTCCAAATGATATAAGAGATAAGGTACCTAAGTTTTCTGGTAATAATGCTATTAGTTGTGAGGAGCATCTTAGGTTATTTGTTGATATGCTTAATGATTATGAGGTAGAGCATGAGGATGTAGTCATGAAATTGTCTGTTCAATCTCTAATGGAGGATGCTAGAGATTGCTTTAAGAGACTTCCTGACAAATGTATTGATACTTGGGATTCCTTTGACAGATGTTTTAAAAAGTAGTATGGTGATAGGCCTAATGCTAGCTTCATGTTGAATGAATTCAATACCATAAGGAAAAATCAAAATGATTCTACAAATGAATTCAATATGAGATTTCAGAAGGGCATGCATAAGTTGTTCCAAGTTATGCGGTTAGATGACAATGTCTGTCTAACTACATACTTCAATGCATTTGATGGAAAGATGGGATACTTGTTGAGGGACAAAGAACTGAGAACCCTTAGAGATGCTTTTAGGATTGCTGTCAATATTGAGAAAAATATGAAGATATTAGGGAAGTTGGGTGGGAAGAGAGATGACCCTAAGTTGTTTGGGGACAAGAAATACAAAATAGAAAATCATAGGAATGTTGGAGCTAGGAGGGAAGAAGAAGATAAATTGGATTTGAAGGCACCTAAAAATAGGAACATCAGTGCTCCTACCAATGAAAGGCCTCAGTTCAACAACAATTTCAACAAGCAGAATAGACTACAGAACTACCCCTACAACACCCAGTGGAAGGATGGCAAGCCTTTTGTCCCTACTACAAGAGGAAACAATGATAGAGGTGTCCCTGAACCTCTATAAAAAGCTTCAATAAATGTCATGGAAGACATACCTTGGTGTGTTGCATGCCATTCCCCTCATTCTGCAGAGCATTGTGTGGTTGCACATTCTATGGCTGCAAATCAAGATTGTGGCAATGAGGAGATAGATCAAGAAGAAGATCAAAATGATGTTGGACGCAACATGGCTACTTCATATCTAGGATATGAGGATGATTTTGATTTTGATGAAGAAGTAGATATAAATGTGAAGAGACACAATCAGGCCCTTTTTCATCAAGAGGTATTCTCTGATAGTGAAGACATTGATAAGAAGACATGTAACATGAACTCTTCTTCTAAGCCAATAAATTTAAGAAGACCTTCTAGAGAAGAGATGGATAGGATTACTGCAGAAATGATTTCCCAAGTGCAAACTAGAGGCATGGTGGCAAGGAATACAAATGAGAAAGCTATAGGAATTTTTATAAAGAGTACCAACTAAGAGCCTAATGAGAATGAATCAAAAGGTGATCACATGATGAAATTCAAGAATGTAAAAGGTAAGAATTGTGAGCATAAGGGAGTTGGAGTTGAAAATTTTTCTAGTGAGATTGAGAAGCCAGTTAACACAATGGCTAAGATTGAAAAAATGAGGGTGGCCAATACACCTAATGTATTAGACAAACAAAAGGATACTAAGGTAGTGCAGATTGAGATTCCTTCCTCTGCTCCTGTTGATATGTTAGCTATATTGTCCCAAATTATAGTTAAGGTTCCATTGTCAGAATTGTTGAGGATTCCTGAACACAAAGACAGAGCTATTACATGGGTAGATAATTTTCATAACAATGATGTTGCATGCAATGGGTCTTAGGACAAAGCTTTGAATGGTGTTGCTGCTCAGGGAATTGTATCTCAAATTCCTCCTATATATTTGGATAGTTCTATCAGTGCTAGCCTTGAAAACATTGATCCATTCTTTTTAAGTGTCCTTGTGAATGGAATGAAACTAATAAATTGTATGATTGATAGTGGTGCCTCTAATACTATCATGCCCTTTAAAATCATGGAGAGGTTGGGCCTTAAAGTTGATAGAATTCAAGGTAGATGTTGTGTAATGGATCAGAGGGAGGTACCAGTTATTGGGACTATCAATGCAATGCCATATAGGCTAGCAATATATCTAGAGAAAGAGTTAACAATGAGTTTTTTAGTGGTGGACATCCATCCTCATTATGGGATGCTGCTATCTAGAAGGTGGAGTGTTGCCATGGGTGGAAGTTTACAGTGTGATCTATCCTATGCCACTTTCAAGATTGATGATCAGTTTGTCAAGATTGATCGAGAGCGAAGAGTATGCCACATGATTGAAAGGAATACTAATAATGAAACTACATGTTTTGTGGATATTGATATTAATGATTTTAGGTTAGAGATCCCTATACTTGAGAAGGAACATGTTTTTTCACCTATCTGTATTGAGGTAACTGTTAATTCTATGAAGGGTGATTTGTGGGTAATGTACTTTGATGGTGAAAATTGCAAGGATGGAGCAGGAGCATGTATTTTACTTATTTCTCCTAATGGGAACACCTACAAATTTTCTTTCACATTGAATTTATTTTGTACCAACAATATAGCATAATATGAGGCATTGTTGTTAGGACTGAGGTTGGCACAAAAACATGGTATTAAGTGTATAAGTGTTGTTGGTGATTCTAAGTTGGTTGTGTCCCAAGTTAGGTCAGTATATGCTTCCAAGAACAAGAGGTTGAAACTATATAGGAATGTTGTGTGGGATTTGATTGAACATTTTGATGCCTTCAATATTGAGTGGAAGGATAAGAGTAACAATAAGATGGCTGATTTTTTAGCCAATATTGCAATCAATCCCAATGATATTACTTTTGCCGGTATCTCTAAAGTTGAAATTTAGGCTAGGCCTAGTATACTAGACAATATTGAAAATTGGAAAGTTTTTGATGATGATAATGATATCTTGAAGTTTATGAGTTGTGAAGATCAGTATCATGGTCAGGAATTTGATTGTTCAACCTTGGTTGAGTTAGTAGAAGGAAGGGAGGTTGTCTTTGGCAATGAAGTCATTCAACTTAGAACTAACAAGGTGCCCAAGGGGCTTGTTGTTTTGGAGATTGTCTTTGATAACTAGGATAGAGTTCAAAAGAATATCAAAGGAGAAGATCATGCTGATCTAGAGGAGATAAATCTTGGAACACATGAGGCACCTAAGAAGGTATACATTGGTAGAGACATGTCTCACAATGTGAGAAAATATTTGATTGAATTACTAAGAAAATTCAGGCATGTTTTTGCATGGTCATATGATGACTTGAAGGTTTATAGAGAATATTTTTTTCAGCATATTATCCCATTGAAAGAAGATGCTAAACCTTTTAGGAAAAAACAAAGGCCTATTAATCATACTTTAGCACCCAAGATGCAAGAAGAGTTAATGAAGCTAAGAGATGTTGGGATTATCAAGCCTATAAGGCACTCTTCTTGGGTTTCAAATATTGTTCCTGTGAGAAAGAAGAATGGTGACATCAAGCTTTGTGTGGACTTCAGGAATTTGAACATCAACTCATTAAAGGATAACTATTGTCTACCCAATATGGAAGCTATGTTGTAGAGAGTGACAGATCAAAATTGATGTCTATGATGGATGGTTTTTCTTGTTACAATTAGGTAATTGTAAAAGAATTAGAGCAGTTTAAGACAACTTTCACAACACCTTGGGGGACATATGTTTATGTGAGAATGCCTTTTGGTCTCACAAATGCTGGTGCAACCTTTCAGAGAGTAATGGATGTTGCCTTTTCAGATTTTATTAATGATTTCCTTGTTTTTTATCAAGATGATTTAACTACCTATTCCAAGAAGGAAGAAGACCATTATACTCATTTAGAAAAGATATTTGTAAGGTCTTTGGAATATGGAATTTCATTAAACCCAAGGAAATGTGCATTTGGTGTCATTGAGGGTAAGTTGCTTGGCCATTTGGTTGGCAAGAAAGGAGTTAGAATTGACCCTAAGAGGGTAGAAAATATTGACAAGATTCAAAGGCCAAAAAATGTTAAAGGAATTCAGTCCTTCTTTGGTCAGGTCAATTTCTTAAGGAGGTTTGTGACAAACTTTGCAAAGGTTACTATACCTATTTCTAAGATGTTGAAGAAAGGATCTACTATTACATGGGAAGGTGTGCCTGATGAATCTTTCAAGAATATCAATAGGCTATCAAAGATGCACCAGTGCTTAAGGCACCTGATTATAATGTCCCAATGCACATCTTTTCCTTTGCATCTTTTCCACTATTGCTGTAGTTTTGTTACAAAAGAATAAGGATGGTTTTGAGTAGCCTATTGCATTTTTCAGTAAATCTTTGTAGGCTATTGAATTGAAGTATGACATAAATGAGAAACAAGCATATGCACTTGTGAAGGTAGTCAAGGCTTTTAGGTGTTACTTGATGGGAGTAGTTGTGATTGCTTTTGTGCCAAGTGCAACTGTGAAGGATATTTTCTCACAGCAAGAGGTGTCTGGAAGAAGATGCAGATGGATATGGATGATTGTGTTTGGTATCAAGATATTATCTACTATTTGAGAAATATGAAATTTCTAGAAGACATGAATGATAATCAAAAGAGGACATTGAAATTATAGGCCATCAAGTATGTAATTGTGAAATGTAAATTGTATAGAAAGAATTTAGATTGCATATTTTTGAACTGTGTTGATGAAGATCAGGCTAACAAGTTGTTAAAAGAAATGCATGAAGGAGTTTGTGGTGGGCATTGTATGGGTAAAACAATTGCTCATAAAATCTTGAGAGTAGGATTCTTGTGGCCCCACAATCTTCAAGGATGTAGAGCAGTTGGTAAGGAGGTGTGATGCTTGTCAAAGGTTCTTTGGTAAGCTTAAATTTTTAGGTAATGTTCCCTTAAAACTAGTAGAATTACAAGCTCATTTCCAACAATGGGGAATTGATTTCATAGGGGAGATACAAAACAAGTCAAGTGGAGGACACTCATGGATCTTAGTTGCCACTGATTACTTTACTAAGTGGGTAGAGGCTATACCTACAAGAAATGCAACCAGGAAGGTGGTAACTAATTTTTTATTGAATAGTATTGTTACAAGGTTTGGGTTCCCTGAAAGAATAGTAAGTGATAATGCAATGTGCTTCGGGTCTACTGAATATAAGGACTTTTGCAAAGGTTTAGGAATTTCGATTTCTAATTCCTCACCTTATCATCCACAAGGAAATGGTCAGGCAGAATCTACTAATAAGAGTTTGATTAAAATCCTAAAGAGGATTCTTGAAAAGAATAAGAGGGCATGGAATTCAAAACTACCATTAGCCCTATGGGCTGATAGGGTAACTATGAAGAGGGCAATTGGTTGTGCACCATTTCACCTAGTATATGGAATACATGCAAGAATGCCTTAGAATAATTTATTGGAAATGTACAAATTTGTGCAACTATATGATGATGACATAGATGATCAGATGCAGTTGAGAATTGAGAAACTCATTAGGTTGGATGAGACTAGAAGAGAATCAGTTGCCAGAAATGCCAAATCATAGTTACAGGTTAAGGATTTGTATGACAAGAAGACTGTTGATAGAAGGTTTGAACCTAGTGATTTAGTGTTAATTTGGAATGCCAGATTGGAGGATAAAGGAAAACATGGTAAATTTGATCCCATTTGGCTAGGGCCATATCTAATTCATGAGAAATGAGGCCAAGATTCATACATTGTCAAGGAATTAAATGGTGAAGTTCAGGAATTGCTAGTTCATGGACAATTCTTGAAGAGATACTTTGATTGAAGGTATTCTATTTCCATGAATAGTAGTTAGGTATGTACATTCTATAAATTCTATAAATAGTTGCTTGCCCCTGTCCTGTTTTGTCCTGGTCTGTAGGGTTTTGGTCCTGTTGCTCTTTGTTGTCAAGTTTTTTCAGTGGGATGGCCTTCTTTAACCAGTGATTCTAAGTTCTTGCCATGCCTACAGGAGGCATACATCCCCAAATAGAGCCACTGTTAGCACATGCAAAAAATCTCATGGACTTATCTTTTTCCCCCTGGTTTCGGGTTCTAATAGAAGCACCCTTGATCTCCAAATTGAAGCCAATGGTACTAGGTTCTAATAGAAGCACCCTTGATCTTGACTTGCTGATGTTTCCTTAGGGAATCCCTGGCTTGGGAGACCTATTCAAAAAGAAGAGGAGAGTCAGTCTGGGCTTGAATGTTGGTTTCAACCAATTGGAGCTGGTCAAAAAGGACATTCTCCACATGTCTAAAATCTTTGGCCTTCTTTTGCCTAAAAGTTTAGAAGATCTTAGTCCAAGAGGAGATATTAAGATTCCATCTATTGGTTTGGGAAAGGGACTTATTTTTCAAATTGATAATTCTAATCATCTTAATAGCAATAAGCACATCTTGATCTCCAAGAAGAGAGGTATTAAGAATAAATTTTTGGTTAATATCATGGGCAAGTAAGATGAAGTTTCTAAAATTAACTATAGCTAAACTAGGGGAGTGATTAGATAGAGTAGTAGGGAAAGAGGCAACTAGAGAGAAGAATTGGTTAGGGGAGAATGAGAAAAAATTACTATCAACATAGAATCTATCAAGTCTGGAGTAAATATGGTTTGGCCCTTGTTGGAAATTATACCAAGTAAAACCAAACAGATCCAACATCAGGCTTATTACCTTCAAGAGGGTCAAAAAGATGGAGATGATGTTTAAAATTATGCCAATGATACTTTTCTACGATTTTCCAATCGAAGGGAGTACCTCCAATCTTGTCATCAGCATTCTCAATCATGTTAAAATCACCACCAATGAGCCAAGGAAAGTTAGGGAGGGAGGTCATCCAATCCCATAGCCTAATTCCTTCATTGTAATCATTAGAAGCATAGAGAGAGCAAATTTTGAAATGGGAGTTATTAATATTAAAGGGGGACCCAAACAAATCTATTACAGGGTGAAACACCAGAGTTAGTAATATACTTAGTCCAGTTAGGGCTGATGAGGAGAGAAACACCTCCCTTCCCTTTGGTATGCGCAGTAACAATCTTGAAAGCATCCTTCCATATGAAGTTAAGGGTAGTATCGAGTGTAAATCCAATCACCTTAAGCTCTTATAACATCATGATATCATTTTAGAGTGACAATCCATAAAAATTTTAGTGATAAACTTATGATTAGGAGACTCAAGGCCTCTCACATTCCATGAAATAATCTTCATGGAGAAATTTGATTAGTGGAACTAGTAAGGAGGCCAGAGTCCCCACTCTTCTTTTTATTCTTAGAACCAATGGGTCTACCTTTTTCCTAGAACCAGAGTTAATCAAAGCATCTTCCTCATCACTCCCATTAAAAAAGTCTAAAAAAGAATCCCTCATGTCCAACATGGATTTATCAGAGGTTGGCTTAGGATTAGCATATATCACTTCAATGAATAGGTTATCTTCTAGTTCCTTGAGGGTGGAGGATGGAGGCTTCGGAGGGTGTTCCTCAGGGATAGGCTCTAGAGGAGGCAAAGGGTCCAGAGTAACTAAGGTAATATTTTTAGTGTCCCTACTGACATCCATGGGAGCATCAATATTATTGAGATCAATAGATCTAGGGGAAGTGTGATAGGGGACCAGCTTGAATCTTAAGCGGGGAAGGGTTAAGGACTTCAAATCTATTAGGTCTAGGGTTAAAAGAATAAATATGCTCCAAAGTTAGTTATTGAGCATTCTTTCACTGGTGTTTCCTATGAGAAATGACTTGGAATTCATCAACGGAAGGTGCTTCAGTGGAGGCAAAAAAATTTGGTTTTCATGAATTACCTGATGGCAGCCAAGAATTGTCATTCACATTATGCGGAGTTTGAACTAGTATATATCTAGAAGCAGAGGAACCTTTAGGGTTGTTATTATTATGATTCTTGTTATTATTTTTAGAATTGGATGTTTCCGTAGTAGATTGAGTTATCTCCATGGGGGTAGTAGGTTTAGGTGCATTTGAAGGGGCACTGGTATTATTAGAGATATCTGGGGTTTCAACCATGACAGGCTTCTTTTGATTAGCCATAATTGGGCAATTTTTCCTTTGATTCCCTTCATTTTTACAGAGAAAATAAGCATTTAAGCCCCCTAAAACCTCAACAAGGAAAATGAACACCTCTCCACCAATATTGAGATTTAAGCTTGGGGGGATGTCAATCCCTGGTTTAATAGATATCAACATTTTGGATCTAAATTGGGAACCAGGCGAGATGTTTCATCAATACAAATGATTTTCCCAAAGTTTTTCCATGAATTGAGGAAAAAATTTCCAAAGAAAGGGTGGAACATCTTTAATAGTAATCCACCTAGGGCATGAAAGGGCCAACACTTCCTCATTAATCGCATCCTATGACCATGCTAGGGAATGAAAGGAAGTCTTCCCTACAGTCCAATAGTGCCTCTTAAGGACTTCTACCTAAGACTCATGGCTATTAAAGAAGATAATGTATAAACCCATTTGAATTTGCATACAGAAAGAAATTTTCAAACCAAGTTTCAAATTCCATAAGCTATGAAAATAGGCATCCATAAAATTTTAGGAAGGGCATTTTTCCACATCCACACATGAGAAGAAAATAGTAGTAGATCCTAGCCTAGTCTTTTCCAACGTAATCTCATTAAGCATCTCATCATTTGGTGTAATGAAAATATCTTTCAAATCATTAGCAAGGCACTTACCTTCGGCTCCGGCTCCCTCGCACTATGCAGCTAAAACAAATCTTGTAGTAGGGGAGACACCATTGCTGGGAGGAGCCACAGTCTCAGTGAAGATCTTCTTCAGAGGATGGCTAAGGGCATTAGGGTCAAGGGGAATTAAGGGAGGGGCGTCCATTTCAGGCTCCATAAAAATGAAAAAGGAAAAACAAGTTTTAGGGAAACAATAAATGCAATAATGAAACCAAAGCAAAGTAGGGTTAGAAAGTACAACACATGGAGGAGAGAACTCTCCTCCATGTCACATCAAAATAGAGAGCTCGTTGCATCACATTCGCTACATCACCTTCACTCCAATCTTTAATTATCCAAATTTCTCTTGTCTCATTCATTAATATTTAGAAAATAATATATAGGGTGTTCATTAATGGAGAATTAATATATAGTTGAATTTCTTATAGGTCAATCTCAAGAATAATGTATAGGATATATTCATTATTGTAAAATTAAAATAGAGTTAGATTTCTTATAGGTCAATCACAAATAGGGCATGGTCAATCCCAAGAAACATTTATCTAATCTAATTAATGAAAAGCATTTTAATTTATTACTCTCTAATCTTTTATATCTAAATGTGCATAAAGACTTTTTAAGTTCCTTCACTACAATATTTTATCTCTAAATAGGCAAAAGGATGGAAAATATTTAAAATTATTTTGAGGAAATTTCTTGGATTTCCATCTTCATTTTCTCCTATATCAACAACCTTGATATGCTAGATTAATTATATTATCTAAAAATTTAAAGATACCCATCTCAAGCATGTAGATGGCCTACATGTAATGTTAATTTGATATTTTCTTCAAAGATATAAATTAAATGTTTTGGAAAATTATTTACTATATATTTTGTCATTTGCATTAACTACATCTTAGAAAAAAATTAATATTTCAACTATTGAAATTTAACTTTTTCATTTTCATCATTTCTTTTCTTTGATCATTTTTTTTAAAAGAGGGGCAAAAACTTTATTAAATTTTTTGTTTAATAATGCAAACCAAGGGCCCAAGGATAGAACAAGAAAGCTTTTCAACATAGAAGAAGAATTAAATCCATAGAGGGAACACCTACATAACTTTTTTATGTTGGAAAAATTTGTCAGCACTCCCCTCAAGATTCATGACATGGATTAAGTACCTCTTGTGTCTTCTATAAGTCTAGTGGTTGTATCAAGCATTAATAGGTGGATCTTTTGGTGCATCAACAACTACTACTTGTAACAAGTGGTAGATGAGAGCTTGGTCATAGGTCTAAATCCTATTGGGTAACGTTGAGGGGGAGATTGTTGGAAAAATGGTGAGTGCTCCCCTCAAGATTTATGGCATGGCTTAACTGCCTCTTGTGTCTTTTATAAGTCTAGTGGTTGTATTGGGCACTAATAGGTTGATATTTTGGTCGAATGACAACTACTACTTGTAACATGCTCTCCATAATTAACCTATCAAACATATCCTTATACTCTAGCTTCAATGGGCCCTAATAAACCATATCCCACCCATCTAGATTCTCTGAAGCCCATTTTTTTGAGCATCTAGCCATCCTATTCCATTCCCACCAAATATGATAGAAATAACTATGATCAAGCAAGGAACACAAATTAAGGATATATTTTACAATTAGCATCCCCTATATGTTCAGAATTCAACATATCAATCACAATTCGAGAGTCAAACTCATAAGGAATCCTCTTCCAACCAAGAATGTGTCATTTTTCTATAGCACAAGGAATATCCATATCCTTCAAAAGGTTATAAGAGTAAAAACCCTTATATGTAGAGAAGAAAATAATAAAATTTCTACTGATGTCCTTACCAATAACTCTAATGCCCACATGGCCAAGAATCCCTCTTAAGGACCCATTAGTATTGACCTTTAAAATTCTATTAGGAGGAAGGAGCCACCTTCCATTTATAAATTTTTTGTTTGAACTGCATAAATCTCCTTCAAGAAAAGGCGTCAAATCCATTGCTGAATAGATTCAAATTCCTAGTCACTAATAGATCACTAGGATCCAGAGGTCTAGTAAAATCACAATTTGTATAATAATAATAGTTTCTTAAAGTCTACAAATATTTTTTCTCCACAAAAGAGCACTTATCATTTCTAAATCTTGAGATATTCTTCTACTCCCTTCCATCCATAAATTCTAGATGATGAAAGTCAGATCAAGATGCCAGGAAACCTATGGAAAAGAATATTTATCTAGAGTGTGGTCTAGGCTATCCAAAAACTCCACTAAAGAAGTGGCATGGAGACAAGCATAATTTCACACTCCCCATCACATGTGCAAAATCTTTCTAGCATACAAACATTAAAAAATAGATTAGAAACACTATCTTCACTCTTATTATAAAGGGAACATCTAGATGGGCTGTGGAAGCCTCTCTTGCTTAAATTATCTCAAGTGGGACATCTACTTGGGGAAACTAGCCAAAGAAAAATATTGCACTCTGGCCACAAGAATCTATCCAAAACTTGTTTCCACCAAGGTATATCTTTTCTACCATGTAGTTACCTATAAAACTCATGGGAGTAAAAGGAAATAGAAAATTTTCCCTTCAATTTAAGACCCCAAGCCAAAACACATATATGTTGAAGAGAGTCACAAAATATAATAGCTAAAAAATCAACTATCGCTAACAATTCTCTTTAGTACTACCACATGACCATTCCTAGGGATTCCTCCAACAAGTCAGTTGAACATGCCTCTTAATATAAATAGTTTTGAAATTGGTCACCCTACTCCAACTAGATATAACAATAGTATCAGAAAGAGGTTGAAGGTGAGGGAACTAGGAGATAATTTGGTGATGAACATCACAAGAATTATGCTAGAAGTAAGCATCTTATACTCTATTACCATTAAAAATAGAATTTTTTTTCATGATTGTTTCTTCTTTCTTGAGAGTGTCCTAGATTTTGGATACTCTCCCAATCAAGTTGCATGAAGGCTCATCCATACTATCAAAATATCTAAGGTACTTTTGAGAAATGATTTTAGTGTAATCTTGATCCTAACAAGTGCACCATCTCCAATATAATTTGGCTTGTAGAACTTGACCTATTAATCCAACAAGCCTAAGACCTAGTCCCCCCTCTTTATTCAATCCATAAATTGAATCCCATCTAACTAGGATCAAGTTGGAAGAATGAAACTAACTAGATAAAATAAATTGATAAGAGAGAGCATCAAATTCTTTCACAAAAATAGGAGCATCCTGCACAAAACATTTGTAGATAGGAAAAGTGTGAACTACTAACTTAAGAAAAGTTACTCTTCCAAATGATGAAATCTATCTACAAGTCCAATGTCAAACCCTCTTATGAAACTGATCTAGAATTTTCTACCAAAAATCCTTGCACTGAGAATCCAAACTAATCAAAAGCCCAAGGTAGAGTAAAGGAAGGGAATCAATAGAAAATATAATAATCTAGCCAATCCTATTTTGAATAAGCTTAGGAGTATTAAATAAATAAAATAAAATACTTATCCTTATTAATATTATACCTTGAGTCAACCAAATATGTATCGAAAGAATATTATTGAATTAAATAGCTTTGCTGATTTTGTCCCCCCTCATCAAAGTGGTATCATCCACACACTGTAAATAATAATGAGACAAATTCTCACACCAACTCCACCCTTGAATCAATAATTTTTTAACCTTCGATTTGATGAGTATAAAAAGCCCCTAAGAAATCATAAAAATAAAAATAAAGAAGATAACAATTCTCCCTATTGAAGACCCCTAGGGACTATAATGCCCCATTCAACCCCTTCAAGTCCGGTTATTCTCACTAGAGATTAGGAAGAGCTATATGTGAGAATGATCCTTCTTGAGATGGTTGCTTAAAATGAACCTCTTCCAACTCACCATCACTTTATATTTTAATGTGGAAAAATAATAATATTGCATAGGTATTTTCCTATACATGTTCTTGTGTGTCGGCGATAGTTTAGAAACTTAATGCCAAAAGGATCACCTGATAGACTTATATGCTTTTATGTGAAATGCTCATTATTAATATTTATGTTTACCTTATGTTAATTGATTATAATCACTTAAGGGTTAAATGTGTTACCTTATCTAATAACATTACTTTGGATTAGAAATGATTAATGCATTTAGGGTTATATGATTTGTTTATCTTGATTTGATAATGCGATATTTTGAGTACATTCCTAATGGTAAATGGGTTTGTGAAAGTTAATAGATGATTAACATTTACATGAATATGTTATGATGAATTCTTGTTATAAAAATATGGAAAAGAGATTATTCTGGTACTAACCACACTAATTCAATTATGCTTTGTTGATGTCACTGTATGATGTGAGTGTAGGATGAGGGGAGGCAGTCATAGTTACTCCTACAGGAGGTCCACATGATGTCGCACTCTCCATTCTTGTTTGCCACTATATATATATATATATATATA